>VXAK01014845.1:0-34787 GCA_013399435.1 Arenaria interpres
TTTGGTAGGTGAATGAGCAATACACAGCAGACACAGAATAACTACCTAAATATTTCAGGAGAACCCATGGCCCTTTACTTCTATTCCTGGTTTATTTTAGACTGATAGTAGAGAATAGCTCTTAAACTGAAACAAAAGAAGAGGTTAATAAAACAGGTATAACCTATTTTAGGTATTGCTGAAATGCCCTGTGCCAGTCTGAAAACATTTTCCTATGGCAGGAATCACTAAGACTGTTTGAAAATCTCATGATGGAGGGGAGGAGGTATGTACCTTTCTACTACTTTTAGGGATTCTGCCACCGAAATTCAATTTAAATTTAGGAACAGAACTCTAACAAAGGAAAGATGTCAATTCAGTGCATTTCCATGTCTCTCAAAATTTTCAATTATCTTTTTTGAACCTTGACCTTGCAAGAGTATTTTATGATTGCTTCTTGTTCAACTCATATCATATTCCAGAGTTTTAGTTTGGTAGAGATCAAAACTTCTGAGAAAACATCAGGAAATCTCTTAATCTTTTCAGGTTTAACATAAAACTTTCTCAAATGGTCAATGTGTGTTTTTGTCTCTCTGAATGAACAGAGAAGAACTCTGGGGACTAAAACCTGACTTTGACAGGGACTACTATTACCCTAAATCACTTAACCCTTTGGATTCCTCATCTTGACTAGTGGAATGGGAATAATGTTTCTAATTTACTCTGCAGAGCATTTCAGGATGAATCATTCATAGAATGAGAATATCATTCAGGTTGCAAGGGACTTTGGAAGGTCACTACTCCTAGTCACTCCCGATCAAAGTGGAGTAAACACTGACCACATGACTGGTTGTCACAGTACTTTTATGTACTTTTGAAAATTACTTTTCAATAAATAATACAAGAAATAGCAAACATCTGGGGGGGGAAAAATATGGCTTCACATTGTTACAATGGAATAAACTGAGATTGGGAGAGAGCATCATCAAAATAAAAAATAGTCTTCAGATCATGTTTTCAGAATTGGCTAACATCCCTACATGTAGTGCAAGCAAGAAATTGCAGCCACCTAGCACAGGACAGATTAGTTTTGTTCTCTATTAGATGAAAAATATGATGAACAAAACTATGGCATTGTGATATTTTGAGACGGATGAGAACTACTGAAAATTTATATTTTTCACTAATTTAAAAAAAAGAAGTTTTAAAAGTCTTGTTTTCAACTTAAAGGTATTTATTTTCAAGTGATTCAAGTGTTTCTAGTGCAAATGTATACCAGGATAGATGGCAGAAAATTCCTATTTTCCTGAACTAAGACACGTCTGTTTCTAATTATTTTAAAACTGTTGCAGGAAAAAAAATATATCTGAGCAGATTTTAAAATTATCTGTCTTGAAATCATGTGAGATACCAAGGAAATTGAGAGCTTTGTTCTGATAGCTCACTGACTGTGTTGTTGACCCTGATTTGTGAGTTAATGTGCTGAGATTGTTTCTGCCTGGTTTTATCTATGCTCAAAACTATAATAGGAACTGTAAACAGAGTAAATACAAATGGGTAACATATTAGCCCCAAATCTGTCCACTCATTTATTTTCTAAAAATTCCTTTTGTAGCTTGTGGACTCTGGACTGTTATAAATTATTACAACAAGCTTATAAGAAAACAAAATTGGGCATTCTAATTAGCAGCATTCTTGAGGCACTAATCCTTACATTTTCTGTTTCTTATATTGTTGGCAAATCACAGGCATTACCTTCCAAGTACAATATTGTTATGGTTACAAGTTGATATGCTTTTTTCCTGATTATTTTTTCCTGTATTTCCTATCTTGGAAATAACACGACCAAAATTTCTTTTTTGTCCTCTGATCTGCTTGTAAAAGGCCGCAGAACAGCATGTTCCAGAGCAGCACACTTGTGCCCTTTCAGCACATTTCTCAGGGCAAGTGAGCACGTTAAATCTTAAGTTTTGTCTGGATGGTTTTCTCATGGTTCATTATCTCCCCTGGTGCCTTTGACTGATGGGGTATTTCCCCTGAGTAGCAAGACTATAGACAGTTCTTACTCTTACAAACATGGAGAAAACTGCACTAATCTTCCTGCATTTGATGCTTTACTTCAGCTTATACCGAGACAAGCCAAATACATCTGTGAACTTTGCCTCTTCCTTTCTCACAGTGTACAGGTATTTCAGTAATATCTGCCAAAAAAATGCTTTCAAGTGTCAAGAAAAGCACTTTGCTCCTGAATGGCACAGTTCTGTGACAGAGGAGATGGAGTGCTCAGTATCATCTGAACCCATTGTACTCTGTCGTGTTTTCAAGAGAAAACTTTACATTCGTGAGTAAGTTCTTGTATTGTCACAAACGGCATGTATACAAATATGCATAAAGGCAATAGACTTTTTAATACCTCTTGATGCTTGCAAAGAAGTGACAGTATGCACCGACTGCTTTAAATGGGCACTGATCTCAATTAACTTTAAAAACCTATAAATCATAGAACCATAGACTCATAGAACACCAGGTTGGAAGGTACCTCGAGGATCATCTGGTCCAACCTTTCTTGGCAAAAGCAAGGTCTAGGCAAGATAGCTCAGCACGTTGTCCAGACGATCTTAAAATTTGCCAGTGGCAAATCTTAAATTCATCAATGTTGGCGAATCCAGCAATTCCCTGAGGAGATTATTCCAATGGCTATTTGTTGTCATTGTGAAAAATTTTCCTCTTTTGTCCGATCTGAATGTCCCCAATAGTAACCCCATTACCGCTCACCTTTTCCATGTCACTCCTTGTAAAAAGGGAGAGTCCGTCTTCTTTGTAGCCACTCTTTAAATACTGGAACATGGTGATAAAGTCTCCGCTAAGCCTTCTTTTATCAAGGCTGAACAAACCAAATTCTCTCAGCCTTTCCTCATGGCAGATTTCCCAGTCCTTTGATCCCCTTTGTGGCCCTTCTCTGGACCCTTTCCAGCCTGCCCACATCTTTTGTGTATAGCAAGGACCAGCTCTGAACCCAGTATTTCAGGTGTGGCCTGGCAAGTGCTAAGTAGAGTGGAATAATGACTTCTTAATCTCCACTGGTGATGCCCTTGTTGATATAACCCAACATCCAGTTGGCTTTCTTTGCTGCAGCAGCGCACCGTTCACTTGTATTGAGCTTTCCACTAAGCTGCTCCCCGGCCAGGTAGATCCTAGCCTGTGCTGCACTCCTGGACTATGTTATCCCGGGTGCAAGACCTTACAGTTGGCCTTGTTGGACTTCATAAGGTTCTTGTTAGCCCAGTCTTCCAGCCTATTCAGGTCTTCCTGCAGGGTGGCTCTCCCTTCCACAGTGTCCACTTCCCCACTCAGTTTGGTATCATTAGTAAACAAATCTGATCACAGTTATAGATAAAATATGATTCAAACTGATGTTCTTATAATCATGCCCAATGGAAACTGTACCATTAATGTTGGAAACTTTCATTGTTTCTATGTTTTTTCAAAAAAAAAAAAATCCTACGATAGCAATACTGGTCATACTGCTATTGTCAATAGAAGTCATACCTCAAAAGGGATAATGCCACAGTGATTTACCAACTTTCTCCTATCTGCATGTTACCTAAAATTAAATTAAGACAGTATTTTAATACATAGGTTAATTTTAGTTCACTTAAAAAAAACAGTTGTGTACAAATGGGGTTTCAATTCGTAAGTTTTTTAGCTTAAAATAATAGAAATTCTAGTGTCTTCTTCCTCTTAATGTTGCTTGTATCCTCCTCATCTTCTAAAGTCATTATCAAGTCAACAACTGAGAACACAGTATATGCTATATGTTCTAGCTTTGCTTTCTGCTTTTTACTTTCTGCTTTTCCTTCTGTATCAGTGATGATTTTTGCCCAAGATAGGAGTGATATATACTCTTAGAAAAGGCTTATATAGCACATGATGGATACTACCAGACAATGGATGCGATGATAACTGGAAAAGAAGACGTGTATCCTGAAAAATCTCAATTACTTAATAGTCTAAGGTTCCTTGTTGAACAAAACAAAAATGCTGCCAACTTTTTTTTATCAATGTAATCCTTCTTGCCAAGTAAATACAGTATTTTTTGAGGGCAGGTTGTTGGTTTTTTTCAGTGTCAGTAATTTGCAAGAACATATCCTAACTTCTTATTGGCTTAGATTGTCAACAAGGTTAGGGTCTTTTATATTTATCCATTTTACTCAAAAAACATTAAAACCCTTTGAAAGACAAAGAAAATGTATTTAACAAGTCCACTTTCAGAAAAATAGCTTTCTGGTACTACATCTCCCACCTACACACATTTTTGTTTCACCCAGAAAATAAAATGCTGACTCCCCTGAGATGAGAATGAAATACATTCAATTAATTTCTTCACTGTGAGGGTGGTCAGACACTGCAACAGGTTGCCCAGAGAAGTTGCGAACAACCCATCCCTGGAAGTGTTCAAGACCAGCCTGGATGGGGTTTTGAGCAACCTGGTCTAGTGGGAGGTGTCCCTGCCCATGGCAGGGGGTTGGAACTAGATGATCTCTAATGTACCTTCCAACCCAAACCATTCTATGATTTTATGATTCTATGAAAAACTGAATGCATCTTGCCTTTCCTTTAAATGTTGAATACGTTCTCACTACCTAAACATAAGAACCTTTCACAATGTCTTTAAGAAAAAAGACTAGGCACAACTACATTATCCTTCTCTCAGTCAGAAAACCTGCAAATGCTTTATCATGTAGTATCAAACATTAATGTCCTGGCATAAATAGAGCTCCAATGTCTCTAGTTACCTCACTCCAAACTAGGGTAAGGCTAAGGTCGGCCTTCTGATTTGTTGTTGGTTTTTTTTTATTGTAGTGAAATGGCTGTGTTCATTATCAAATATGATTTTCTTTTTGGATTTTTTTTTATTAGATGTATTTGGATTTTCTATATAACCAAATATTAGATAGACCAAATTAGCATATTCTGCAAATTTTAGCAAACTATACATTTATGAAAGAAGGCAAAAATGCTGACATCAAATATAGTTACTGTGTTGTGTATTGTATTGTGATTTACTGCACAGAGAAATGGAACAAATAGCTTTTATCAGCTCTGTCCAGATGTGCTTTTCTGGCAATTCAAAATGTTGAACAAGTCTTGCTGTATTCTACTTTGTAATATATCAAAGGAGATATATATATACAGGCAGATAGCAACTACCAGGTCCAAGGAATTATAATTTCTGCTGCCTCAGGACAGGTTCTGCAATAGCTTGGTGCGTTCTGCATTGTCAATCTGGTGGCAATAGACCAACAAGAGGGATCTTCCACATTCATGGAAATGTGAAAAAAGCAACTTGTCTTTTCACATGCTTCACATCACTTCCAGGAGATGATCCATGTCCAACATGAAGCTGCATAGTTGGAATGATGTCCCCGTAACACTAATTGGTCTTAAGTTTCTTCTGTCATGAAGTGTGTTGCTGAATGCAATGTAACATCTAACAGCAGCCAATGCTAGTGAGAAGAGCCAAAAAGAACAAAATAACTTAATATTTCTTAGTTTTATAGAGGTTAGAACTATAATGGGCAGCTAGATAATTTAGTCTGAATTGCTTTACACCTCAGATCCTCCTAATTCCCTGCTAAAAAACATGTTTAACTATAGTATGTCTTTTATAAAGGAACTGAGGTTTAATGCAAATACATAAAAAGATGGGGAACTGGCTCTTCCCTTGGTAGTTTTGGGGATTTTCTTCCAGCAACTAATCTTTCTGATAGCTTGAAATGTATTCTTCTAATTTTAATTTGTTTTTCTTTAGCTTCCTGCTATTTGCACTTTTAATCCCTTTCCCTTCTAGGTTATAAAGCCCTTTGAGACATAGCATTCACTTACCCCCAAAAGACTAATGAAATAAGTCTTTTTAAATAACAATGCAGATGGAACTCTTAAGTTTTTCTATAGATAATGCTATTCCTAGCTCTTGATTTGCTTCACTTTTTTCTAAATTCTTTCAAAAAATTATTTTTCTTTTTACAATATAATGTAGAAACATAAAATTTATGCAGTAGTCCAGTGTCATTCTCATAAATGTGATCTGTCAAATTAAAATTACCACTCTCTCTACCTAAATACCCTGAGGGAGTCCAAAAAGAGCTAGTGAAATTCAGAAGTAAGTAAAGAATTAACCATCATTTCAGAGGAGGCCTGAATTCTGCAGCAGCAGTACTATCCACATTTGGACTTGTTTTGTTCAAGACTGGGAAATGCTTGCAGTTCCAGCATCTCTAGCAAGCTCCTCTTTAAAGGCTGTAACATAGTGCCACAGAAGGTTGCTGTCCAAATGAGAATGGAGAGACAAGTGAAGCTGTACCTTGTCGAATGGTGTAGGAAAGAACACCATGCACTGGTGAGTGATATTAACAGATCAGGGCTAAACTGTCCATCCAAAATTATTTAATTGTCCTATTTTATTTTTCTCAAATAGTCATGCTGTCTTAGGGAAGAAGAGACAAATGAACACAAACCCCTAAAAACCACAGAGAACACTTTCAAGTTTTGTACCATGTTTGTATGTCACTCTGTTTCTCTTACCCCTTGTCAGATAAGGATGGAATAAGATACAGGTAAAATACATTAGCCATGCTCAGGCTCTGTACTGAGTGATGGATCTCCAGTATCAATCAGAGGTAGCAGGGAAATCTCTCCACTTGGGCTCTAAAACACAACAGATGTTGCTCTGCCAGTTTTCATTATGCTAAAGTAGTGTAGCAACAAGATTGCTTCTGGTTTGATGCTATCAGTTTTCTTTGGAATAATAACCATTTCAGATTATCTCTTTTGCCATAGCTGTATAGCACTTCTTAACAGCCAGCACCTCTGCTGTTCTTATATCTAACAGAAAGAAAAAACTCAGGAAAACAGCCCAGACTAAAATTTTAAGTGATTTAAGGACATTAAAAACTATCCAGTGAGTTGATAATAAATTACTATTTATAAAACATTCAATAACAGGGGCTTGATTGAAAAGCCAGCAATTCTTAAGACTTTTATCTAATGTCCTCAGCTGTGCAGTGTTAATGAAGGTTTGCAATTACCATGAATTTTAACTAATACTCAGCTTTATTTTTAATTGTTTTGTTTACAAAGTGCATGCATTAATCACATTAATGTTATATTTTATCACTTTCAAGATTACCTGACAGCAGTTGAGGAGCTCTAGACAGAACAACTTGCTTCTATCTTTTTGAAATGCATTATAAGAGGTGATACAATGAAAACAAAAATTCTTACGAATTTATTATTCTGAAGAAAGTTCGTAACAGATTTTGGCATTAGATATTTTCTCAGACCAATCTTGTCTCAGTATTTTATGACTGTAATTGAAAATATAGTCCTATAAACTCTTTATTTAAATGTTTCTGAAAGGAAGTTTCAGGCGATGAGCAAGCAATTGTGTTATAGAAAGTGAAATCCTGGCTCTAAGCATATTAAGCCTTATTAAGCTACTGATTTCTGTGACTAGAGAGGGTTAGTCTTGAGTACTGCATGGCAAAATGTATACCAATAATTCCAATATATACTAATAAATCTGTTATAATGATAGATACTGAGATTATTGTAAGCTTATTTGTAATTGCAACTCTTTTCTTGCATGTCTCCTTGCATAATTACCTATGTGCATAATTACTTTTGATGTAATTGGTACTGTTTAGGTTGGTAGCTCTCTGACATGGTGCAGATAAGGAGATGTCGGTGTAGTACTCTACGAACCACAGAGCTGTAGGCATGTGAAAAGGTGGGCAAGGTCAGGCAGGACTTACTAAGTTCCTTCTACTTTGAGCCCTTCCATGCAAAGCCAAAGCTGTGCAATTACTTTCCAAAGTATTTGAACGTGCAGTCGTGGTGTTTATTTTCAGAACTGTAGTGACTGATGCAGAACCCATTGACAGCGTGCGGCAATATGTGACACCAATTTTGCCTATAGTGCAAAAGCTTGGTGTCACAGGGGCAGACTGACTGCACAGGCATGACGAGCCTCAGGTTGGCACTGAGACTAGGTAAAGGATTAGCCTCAGAAACAACCAGAGGTTGAGAGCATTCACTCGTTCTTCACTACTTGTTAAGCTGATGCAGCCAGTGAGGCTAACGTACACCGATACTGACAGAAGTGGAAGTTACAGCCTAGAGCTGCTATATCCAGTCTTAACTGGTTTTGGTTTTCCTTGAAATTACTTGGTTGTAATACCAAAGTTTATAAGTGAGTTCCATTTGAATATGATTACGTTAATCCTTTTACAACATTTTCCCCTTTGTACCTCTGTGAGCAGATGAATTAATTTTGATAAATCAGAAGTGGAGCTGCTAGACACAACACATAGTACAGACTATAAAGGAGTTAGAGCTTGTTTTTCCATAATGAGCCTTACTTTTTTACCAGGAGGTATTTAACTGAAATCACTGTTCAGTTATCTTCTTTGTAGACTGGAAGGGAGATGCCAGTCAAATGTTCCACGATCTTTGTCAATTAGTGTGACTGTGGAGGAGCTGGAATCAAGTGGAAGTTTCAGGCAGCAAGACAGCACTGAAGCATGCTGCTTTTAAGCCCTCTCATTTCTTTACTTTGTATCAAAGATAAATTCCATTGCAGTCATCTGAGCCTTGGGAGCAGCTCATATCCTTACTAAATGAAGTACATGCACCTTTCAGAAAGTCCAACTCTGTGCACTTGTCATTCTTCTGATTTTATTCATCAGGCAATCCCTGTGTTTCTGAGACATGACAAACAGCATCAAAATCCACTCCATGTCCTTGATAACGGAGTGGGAAAACAGAGAAACCTTGAAAAATGCTGCTTTTAGCTGTCAGGCTGTTTTAGCAATTTAAAATAGTTTACTGACTAGATAAAAATAACTAAATATGTTTCTTTTTAAAGTTCTTGCGGAGAAATAAGGAATGTTTTCAGCCCTCAAATCAAAAGCCGATTTTGCCACTGTTTTATTTTACTTTCCCTTTTTTTTTACTATTGTATACATCTTGGATGAAAATGAATTCTTTCCCTCAGTGGCTTATAGAACTACTCTTAATATTTTATGTTGAAGGAGGAATCAAATTCATAAATAATAAATCAAAACCTTCTAGGTGGAATGCACAATATAATGAGATTCTGCAAAAAAATACAGATTTAATGCAATAATGCAGTGTTTTAATGTCAGCTATACTCATTTGCTACTACTGAATGAGAATAAATTTTCAGCCATTAATGTATGCATTCAAATGAAGATAATTACTATATTCTTCACTGATTTTTGCTACATCACTTAACAGGAATGTGAATCTTAGAGATTAAAAAGCAAACCAATGTACTGCAGACATTGGGGTCAAAATGAACAATGCATGATGAAAGATTTTGTTTTATTTCATAGAATTTATTAGGTTATATTTGAAAGCCTAAGTCACAACCACAGTTAAATGAAACAAGGGAAGCAATTAGATAAGCAAATAAAAAATGATCTCAGAATAAAATATTGGTGATAAAGAGAAAAAAAACAGTCATAAAGGAACCAAGCTCAGTAGAAGGGTCTCAAAAGGTTTGTATAGAACTGAAAAATAAATGTTAAACAGCACACTCAGACTGAGAGCTTCAGAAGACCTGAAGCACTCAAGTCTTATGTTTAACAGGGCCAAACAAAACAAAAGCAGGGGTTCATCTACATAACAAATGGATGAACCTGTGTTCTGCCTGTGGTCCAGACCTTTCAAAAACTTCATAGCCCTGAAGCTCATACTGGAGTATAGGTTTTGTGCCTCACTGGTATGAATATAAGTGACTATAAGAATTTAAGCAACCAAGCTCAAGGAAACAAAAGTTAAAAGTCTAGACTGTTTGAGCCAGGGAAATGTCATTAGGCCCCTCTGAGTGTGGGTAGAATTGAGTTGGAGATACTGTTTCTAAACTGCCCCACACTGAAGGTCTAGAAATCAAGCTTCAACATGAAGTAGCAGCTTTGGAACCTACAGAGAAACTTAACACAATGTTGAGTCTGACACCAAATATATCGGCTGTTGACATATTGATTCAACAGTCCTGATCAACCTTTTTAAATAGAATATAGAACAAAATTTCATAAGCTAAGAATGCCAGAATTGAGACTTCAGTGTTAATACCTATCATTTCTTCTGTCCCTTGATTTCCAGAGAAGACTGCAGAGCCGACCTGCTCTTTTCCTAGTCTCAGGGTCATAGAAGTGTCAGAAATATGAGTACCATTATGGTCAAGCAGGATTAGAACCAAAAAATTTGCTTTTTGAATGAGTTTACAAGCCTAATTGTTAAAAAGGCACCTTCCATTTTGTGCCTAACGTTAAAGCAAAATATTCCTAATACTTTGGCTCTTGAATCTCCATATGAATTTAGGAATTCTATTAATTTGCTGGATATGAAAAATAATAGCATAGACCTGAGTTAGGTGCCAAGGCTTTGACAACTTTCTAATAAAATTCCCTGGCTAGTATATGTTATCGGCTATCTGTGGCTCACTGTACTTCTTGTAGGCTCTGTCAGCTGCTGACCAAAACTGTCTCCACTGATTTGACAGAGTAGAACTTATTGCTGTGTAAGCCAAAGCATCAATCTGAGAGACTAAGATACAAAGTTTTGGGTTTGGTGAAGTTTTTTTTTTCCCATTTTCTCTCCTACCCTATATGATATGAAGCAAGATATTAATTGGTTTCTTAATGGATTGACATAAAATATTGGCTAAAAAATTATTGACATGGTAGTATACGAAGCTTAGCTGTCTAGGCTGCCATTTCAAAAAATCAGGATTGAAATTGGGCATGTATTTGCAGCATCTAAATTGGAGCCACTTCTTTAGACACTTTACCTCACACCTTTCTTCCTTAAAATCCTGCATGATCTACTCATGTTCGACACATGGGCAGTACTATATTGTAGCACAGTTAAAACCACAGGCAGACTTCTGCAATGGCTTTGACAATGGTGACAGTGCCCAGATGCAGGGCAAAGATTACTTGACTGAATTAAATAAGTAGGGATTCATGAAGTCATTAAACATTTAGCTCAACACCTATTATTTTTCACTTCAGCTGTCCAGTTGGCTGACTACTGTTGGAATGTAGATTTTTCCGGCATGAAGTGGCTTGCCAACAATGAATGTGCATTAAACTGCCATTCAAGAAAGAATTAATGGAACTATAAACATGGCCACCTGGCTAATGTCCTCGTCTTTGATTTTCTATCAAAAACACTACATGATTTGATTTGTCTTTCCTCCGAAAGGTAGTTTTATAAAAAATGTACCCATGAACACAAATGTGTCTAGATAAACAGATATAAATTAATTTACTGACTATGAAATTTTTGAGATTCCTAGACAGTCAACATTCTTTTTCTAGTTCTGGTTATATGAACACAAGTGGAGGCAAAAAGTTCTGGTGTAAGCTGTTCAGCTGTGTTCAGAATGCAATCTGGTATGGTTATCTTTCATGATGAGAAAGCAGGTTGTAACCATGCCCACTGACATCTGTAGTAAATTATGGTAGTTCTATTCCAGATATTCTCATTGTAGAGTTTATTAAAATGGACTATCACAGAAACTAAGATTTTAACAAGATTCAGTGAAGAATTAGACATTTTATTGGATAACAATATCTGAATTGTAAGAACATATTGTATTTATTAACTTTCAAAAGACTTCTGGGACTTAATCTCTAATGTGGATTTTAGAAATAGGCTGAGATAGTTCTCTTTTTTTCTCTTCTACAGCATTTATTGAACACTACCATTAGAGATGAACTATTGCTCTAGACAGGCCTGTGGTCTTATCGTCTTATCTCCTAGTTTCTGTCTTCTTAAAGCAATGGAGTCAGCAGCATCGTCCCATATATGCTGAGCCCCACTCCTTCAATCTTTCTGACTGGAATAACAAAGAACTATTTACAGTCAAATAACATTGACCTTCTTGTGATATTATCTCTTGTTCATCAAGGACTTAGACATGTTAGAAAAGAAGTCATTTTTCCCTTGTCAATTGGACTGAGAAGTACATGAGTATTAAGGGTCTCAGACTCCCATTTATTACTGATACTGCCAAATTGTGTATATTATTTAGGTTTTTCTGTGAGGATTATTTAATTATTTCATAAGATTCATAAGACCATTTTTTGAAAAATCTTTCCTTAAAGAAATATTGTCCACATTTAATCCTAGCCCAAATATAGATGGTATTTTTTTAAAGTTTATGCAAATAAAGTAGGTTGAAACTACCTTTTTGTTTGTTTGTTTGTTTTTCTTATTAGGTTATATTCAATGTACACAGCTCAAAAGTAGCTTCAAAACTTTACTGGCTGATATGCTTCTCTGGAGCCTAAGGCTATATACTCTTTTTCATGCTTTGTTGATTTTTCATTGGGAAAAGTCTCCATAAACTCACCAGAACTCACCAAAAGAATGTGTTTCCCCCAAGTCTCAAGTCAAGAAATGAAGTTTTTCCCAGTTTGTTTTTGCACAGCATGTGCTGTTTCTACCAACATTGTTTAATGATAGCTCCGGCAAAGGTACAGACTTCTGTACCGTATAAGCATACTTTGAAAAGAAAAAGATCCGAATTCAGTGCTTTATTCAGTCTTTTATTTTTTGGGGGGTGGGAAGGGGTAGAAAGTCCAAGCCAGGATTTTAGAATGGCACAAAACAATTATTTTATTTTTTTTTTGGGAGAGGATTCACACCTAGATATTGCAACATTCATACAAATAGCACTGGCTGGTGAGGGAGGTAATAACAGTGTGTTTCCTCTTTATTGTTTTTAGTATCAGAAGTCAGAGAAGTTTCAAGATATGACAGCACTGAGGCAGTCATATTAGTTGCATGAATGAGTACTAAGTTTGGACAGATGTTCTTAAACTTCTCACAGAGGGTCCCAATCCTTTTTTTCCTTCTTCATATTTACAGGTAAACATAGTACAGTATATAGGCCAGTCTTCCCATCTGTCTATCAGCTATCTGTGAGCAGTCTTTGGTTTGCTCCAAAATTCTTCATTTTAGTCCACCACTGCTTCCTGAACTGCAAACTGTCCATTTATTTCCTTTTTGAAATGCTTTTCAACTTGTCCTTTATGTTTAAGAAGCCAATACCGATGAATTCAGAGGAAGAGTTACACCCCTCCCAGGCAGTCAAAGATTAAATAAATTTCAAAAGGGAAATAAGGAAGTAAACAAGAAAGCAGTTGGTAAAAAACCCACAAATCTAACCTTCTTTCCTTCACCTTCACGATATACTCTACTGCTGTCCCAGCTGTCCTGCTGCTGTGTTAGGACATCAAAAAACAAGCTGCACTCAAACCTGGCTAAGATGTTCCTACTTATATATTTTTGTTTCCTATTAAAGTTTAAGAATACTAGTGTTAGCTTTAATGGAGTGGTTTTCAAATAATACACCATCACCAGCTTGCATTGGTGTCCAAGCTTTTGACAGGTGTCTCCTGTTCAGTACAGAGCAAGTATACTGTGTGTCCAAGTCACACTTGGACTTCAGGTTTTAGATTTCTTCTATCCATTTTTGTTAATGGAGACAAGTAAAAAGCAAAAGGTAAACTAATAGAAACAACTTACAAAACAAAAAAATAAGGTGAAGTATCTTATTTACTGTTCTATGAGTGTAACCATTACCTGTTGGTTCAAGGGGGTTTTGGGCCATCTGTCTTTTGCATGATAGCACGTGGCAGGGGTACGTTCCCATGAATTCAGGTGACAGCAAGGGAAAAGCAAGCTGTCACTGGCTGTGCATAATATTCTCATGCTTTTTCTGAGTCCCTGCCACCTGTGTAGTGTTGAAAAAGCATAGACAACCTGCACTACTGAGATGGGAACATGAATTTGCAAAACTTCAAAAGGAGATAAATTGTTGAAAGCTGGTGAAGGAGCAAAAGGCAGCCTTGGACCTGCAAGTAAGGCTGTCACTGACATGCCCAGCCTTGTCTAAATCTAGCCACACCCAGGACAGTTTATCTTCCTTGACCAATGCATGGAAATCTGCACTTGAAAATTACTTTTTATTTACTTTCTTCTCCTTTCTTCTTTTGTTTTTCTTCTTTTCTTTTTTTTTTAAATCTTTTTTATTCTTTCTTTTTTCTTTTTCCTTTTCATTTTACGTTTCTTCTTAATTTTTTATTCCCTTTTTTTTTATGTGCTGTACAATGGCTATCCAAAAAAATCCAGCTGACTCCAGCAGGGTGGGATTTAAATACATATATATCAGGAGGATTTTAAGTTGCTACACAAATTTGTAACACACATGGTCTAATTTCTGAGACTTCAGAAAAAAAAAACAATAATATGGGTGATCTTGTATATTTTAGAATCATAAATAATCACATACCCAGCTTTGAGTATTGGTTTTAGATAATGAGTGATAATAGAATTTTCATTAATTGTCAATTTTGAAAGATATTATCTTTTTTAAGAGCTCTGTGGTACTTAAATACATATCTAGATTTAGAAATTACAGAAAGTGAGAAGGAGAAAGAGAGCAATTTGCTAATGACTGTTTTGTACAGATCCAATCTAGAAGTGATAGGTACCTTTTCCTGATGTTTCTGCACCTTTTCTTTTCACAACATGTTGTTATTAGCTCTGGCTTTTTGGGCTCATGTCACTTGTTTGGATTTAGTTCAATTATGTCTAACGTAATGGCATTTTGTCCACTTTGTTGGATTTATTCCTTAATGTGCTATAAGATTTAGTCCCTGGTTCAT
Source organism: Arenaria interpres (assembly GCA_013399435.1). NCBI lineage: Eukaryota > Metazoa > Chordata > Aves > Charadriiformes > Scolopacidae > Arenaria > Arenaria interpres. The sequence goes on from VXAK01014845.1 coordinate 14,745, forward strand.
TACTGCTTGTGATTTATTTGATTTCAGTATGTGACTTATTTGTCACTATTATCTGTGCGGTTATAAATACACTGTTCTCTATCGCAGATTTCTCTGTTACTGAGTTAACTTTACAGAAATGATTTATTCAGTTTACTCAGCTGGATCTGGCAAAATCATCTACACACCACTGTTGGGAATTTGAATTAGGTCGCTTAGTCTTTGAATAGTACTTCTTATTTTTTATTCAAAATAACAGACATGGATAACACTTCTATATTCATGTTTGAGCATACACTTCATCAGTTTCTAACAGTGGCATTTTTTTATTTCTTATGCAATACTACAGCTCTTACTCATCTGTGTGTTGAAGGTATTGGATATCTGGAAACAAATTCTTGTCCTTTTATTTTGAGCTTGAACTCAACAGCTACCTTGAAATCAAAATGCTTCAGTGCTTTATCAACATAAAATATATGTTTAATAAATGTAGAAATTTATTTCTATGATCACAACCCATACACGTGCATTAATTACAAATATTTAAAACTCAGAATGACAGTAAACCCCATCGCTATCTTCTTTCGCTTCTTTATTATAAAGTGCATAAGATTTTGTTGGTTTAAATGAGAAAATAGATGGGTTTTATATGTTGTCTATAATATACTAATCAAAAAAAACTAAGAAAAAACAATATAATTTTTACAAAAAGTTATGAAAGTATTGTGGGATATTCTTAGTTATTGCATGACTGAATTTTTAATCCAGAGTTGCTGCATAATGAAGGTCTCAGGACGGAAATAAGGCAAGGGAAAGGAAACGAACTATCTTTTGAGCCAGGTAACTGGCACAAACTTGAGCATAAGAAGTTCCATCTAAACATGAGAAGGAACTTCCTCACTTTGAGGGTGGCAGAGCACTGGAACAGGCTGCCCAGGGGGGTGGTGGAGTCTCCTTCTCTGGAGACATTAAACCCCACCTGGATACATTCCTGTACAACCTGCTCTAGGTGGACCTGCTTTGGCAGGTCCATTGGACTAGATGATCTCCAGAGGTCCATTCCAACCCCATATCATTCTATAATTCTGCGAAATAGAACCAGGTGCTGCTGTGGTTGCCACATGCTGGATTGCAAAAAATATTTGAGCTACATTCACAGTATTCTCTATTTGGTAGAAAGACAGTAAAGGACATGGGGATCATAATGTTTTTGTACCAGAAGTTTTTCCAGGACATATGCACTGAGTTCAAGCTCTAATACCAAGACTATTAAATAGAAGCAGGATGCCATGCATGTGGTCCAGGTGAACTACAGATGTAATACCAGTTTTGACTAAATGGGTAGGGTCAAAGGGGAAATATTTTGCACTTCCTCCTAAAAGTAGCATTAAGGAATTCCCTTAGATATACATTAAAAAAGAAACACTATGGGGGCTGGAAGCAGAGCTTTCTGTAATAACAAAAGTAATCAAGTGTCTACGACAACAACCCAGAACTAGATTATTATATTCATTAACAGAGTGATTGTCCAGTTCCTGAGAACCACAGAGCAGTCTGTAGCACTCAGGTAAATGCATTACCACTGTGCTACCTGCCTGTGCTCAATTCTGCTCCCTTCATTGTATGTATTGCAGACATTTTGCATATCAAGCTCTTTTATAATAGAACTGTAATATTGAACTTGTTGCAATGCTGAAAAAGTTATGTTATGCCAGTGGCTTAATTGTCAGTGTTTCACCAGTTTGAAACTGAGGAAGTGTCTGTGTCAAAGACAGGTAGATAAAAGAAAAACTGTAAGTGGTTATTACATTCATGAATTAAGATATTTGAGCTGTTACTGAGAAGACTTCCCTCTTAATCTTATATCAAATCTGAAAGCATGCATTAGGGGAAAATTCTATTAGTTGGTTAAAATTAAATAATTTTTCTTTTATGTTAACATATTGATTTTAAATAATAGATATATACATCCAAATTCCTCTGCTGTGATACATGAGTCATTTCAGTCTCTATATGCACTGAGTTCAAACCTATTCTGTTAAGACTAGAAAGTCTGTCAAATGCACAGGAAAGTCATAGAGCCTACTCTGTGTCCTACGCTGGCCAAATTTGGTTGCTTTGCAGAAGTTCCTCCTATGGGTGTGATCCACAAGAAAGTAAATCAGCTTTTAGATTGCTTGCTCTGAAACCAAACATGCTGAAGCTATGCAAGAAAACACTGAACTGAGCTCAAAAACAATCTGCTGATTCAGAATTGTTTAAAAAAATAACTTAAGTCTTAGTAAACTTTGGGTGATTAAGTAGTCTGTCCTCCCATGCCATTGGAAAGCAAATAAACACATAACACTCTCATAAACTCTTAATATTGAGTTTTGGCTAATTGGATGGAAATGTCCACTCTTCATCTGGCTCAAATTTATGGTGGAAAATGATCCAAAGTGATTGTGGATTGACAGAGTAAAATCCAGTTACACTAGAAATTAGAAACTGCTGTTTCATCTATTAAAAAAATGCGCAGTTCCTCCATAAGTTCCAGAGCTGAAAATAGTAAATTTGGATTAAATGTACTTCTGCTTTGCAATATATTTTTAGAAATCCACCCTGTTCCCATTTTAAGCAGATTTGTTCTCAATTGCAGTTATCTATGTCTTAGCTGTCTTCGATCAGGCATATGAACCTTTAAATTGAATTTCTGCATTTGTGAATTTCATTTTAGCAGTTTCTTACTAATTAAATCAAATTAAATAGAATCTTATGACTAGTGTCGCAACATAAAGACCCTGAACTAGTGTAACAACATACAGTGAAATGCAAGTCATTATTTAATTGCCAAGATATTCATTGTTTAGACATGGTGATTAATTCATTTGGCATTTACAAAGATGAAAATGGTAATTCTATAATAAAGTAATTAGAGAGAGGAGTATTGCCTTGAATGAAACAAGATTCAGTCTGTAAATGAACACAGGCTTAATCTAAATTGAAACCTTTTTAGTTTCTAATATTTGATATTTTCTGATGAAGATAGAGATTTTTGCCCAACAGGTGACCTTTTGCACATGAAAATAATATTGCAATGGCATTTCAACATTTCTGTTCAAGCAGCTATGAATTATTTTAAAAAGTTTCCATACATAGAAATATAGATTAATAAAATAAGTTATAAAGGGGAGGAGGTAAGGCTTGATATTATTTGTTTGGAAGTCGATTTTTTGACTTGTTACAAAACTTGGTCAGATAAAACCTACAAAACCAATTTTTAATGTCCCTACCTTTGATCACAAACTTTATTCTTTTCCATTCACGCCATTCTCATAGTGAGTACTTTGACTGAATGTCTAAACTGTACTTTGGGTCTTACAGTGTCCCAGAACATGGATATTTTACATTTTTTATATGTCTAGAGATGTAGAAAGTTGAAAATTTAAACCTTTTTTTTTAACATATTCAGTTTGAAATATGCTTAATATTTTTTTCAAAACCCATGGAATTCTGGAAATTTGGGGGAAAAAAATAATGTCCTCTAGCAAATATGAACCTTCCACAACTGTGGCTAATTCTATGGAGGAGTTAGCTACCAGAATATTATCTCTAGAATACCAGAATATCATCTAAAGCTTAATTATGTAGTACTAGAATATTATCCTAGAATATTGTCACATTTTCCGTCATACAAATTGTTACAGACATGGAAAGGAAACCAATATAATTTATATTTGAAATGCACATTTGTACCATCACAGCTAAGAACATGGTGCAAGGCCAGTGTTGTATCCAGGAATTTCTTGGCGGTCTACATGTTTCTTGTGATAAAGAAGAAGCAAGTAGTGGCCTCCCAAATTCTGATTGAGTATGAAATTCAGGCAGAGCATCAGCCAAAAATTTCCTTCATAATGTATCTACCCCAAAAGATGAACATGGAAATGAATGTCTCCAGTTGTCTGTTAGGCTTCTGTGCTGCCTACAGCCTGATTAGTTTTCTATAGTCAAAGCAGAAGCAAACCAGAACCAAAGGTTTTGTGACTAATTTGTGTTCCTGGACAGACTAGCCTTCTGTAAGTATTCTCAAAGTTAGATGATTTTCATCCTTAAAGGGAAAAAATAGAATTACATTAAAGCCAACCTAAAAAAGACAAGAAAATGAAAAACTTATCACACAACCGTAAGAATTAAAGCGTAGCTGGGCATGACCAAGATCTCAAACACTGTATCTTAAAATCATCAGATGTGAAAGCAGATCAGAAAAATGTCTAATGGGATTAAACATGTATCTTGATTCAAAAACCATTGCTTTCTGGTGAACTTTGAGCTTATAATGATGTATAACATCAACAATATAAATATTCTCATTTCGAGATGAAAACAATTCTAGAAGATGTGGTGATAGCTTGCAGCTATAAGTTTCCTTATAGTCAAAGTGAACAGGAATCTTTCATCTCACGCTTTGGTATTTATTTTTTTTATGATAGTATTGCCTAAGGGCTCTAGTGTGCAGCACTTCATTTTTTGATTATTTCAAAACTACTTAGACATTGATACTCTTCTTAGTTTACAACCTGATTGTGACTTTTGAATCACAGTGCCCGAATTTTAGAACAGTTCAGAAAAAGAGCTAGAATTCCTCCTGATGAAGCACAGGCTGCAAAAGAATTCTCCATTCCAAATTGTCCTTCCCCACTCTTTTCTAATATCTGCTATCCTCCCTGTGCAAAACTCATGAAAGTGCTGCCTGCTCCTTGCATGAAACTGCTTAGAAAGTAATAAGAAAGTTTTCTTGTACCTTCACTGTTATTTGCATATCTTTGCAAGGATGGCAATAATATGCCTCTTAATGAATTCCTTTGTTTAACAGTCATCAAACTCTGAGGTAAGACCCGCTTACTAATTCAGACTATCTTTTCTTTGTTGATTAAATAAATACCAAATGTGTAGAGACAAATTATAAATACAATTAATTCCAGTCTCACCAAGAAAAGCTTTTAGATGCAAATCCCAATTAGGTAGAAACAGTAGTTTGTGAAAGAACAGTCAATGGACCATGGTTCATAAATGACTCAGAGGTCCCAAACTCTTCACACAGGTATAGTGATTACTAATGTCCCCTTTGCGAGGATAATTACTGAAAATCCATACTTATTTCATGTTTAGCAGTAGGACCAACTGATTAACAAACTGATTTATCTACTGCTTGTGTCACTGCTGAACAACTGAAGAGGCAGGCTGTCCATTTGTTCTACTACAGACTACAGGCATAGAACGTGTCTTCCCTGCTTGGATTACAAAAGTAGCTACACTGAAATTGCTGGGCATTGATTCTGCATTTTTTGTGTCTCCTTTTGTATGAGACAAATCCCATGGCCCTTTACACTGTCATTAAAGTAAGTCTGTTTTCTTCTTTTCCACTAGCTGTTCCTATTTTCATATAATGATAGAATGGATTGTGTCAGAAGGTACCTTTAAAGGTCAGCTAGTCCAACCCGCCTGCGATAAGCAGGGACATGATCCAGCCATTGTTTATGGTTGAACTTGATGATCTTAAATGTCTTTTCCAACCTTAATGATTCTATGATTCTACCTTCAACTAGATCAGGTTGCTTAAAGCCTCATCCAACCTGACCTTGAATGTTTCCATGGATGTTGCATCAACCACCTCTTTGAGCAACTTGTTCCAGTGTTTTACCACCCTCATTGTAAAAAATTTCTTCCTTATATCCAATCTGAATCTAACCTCTTTTGGTTTAAAACCATTACCCCTTGTCCTATTAGTACAGGCCCTATTAAAATGTCATACTCCATCTTTCTTATAAGCCCCCTTTCAATACTGAAAGGCCACTTTTCTGAAGGATAGCTGTGGAAAGTCAGTAGTAGAGGACTCAAAAAGGTAATGTTACTGAGCTATAAAAAGATGCTGAATTGAGCTAATTTCCCTTACCTCAAATGTCTCCCAATTAATACTAACAGTTTGCATTTGAGTAGGAATCACATTAGATTCCATATTTGGAGTTATAAATCAAAATACCTGCACAATAAAGATAAGCCCAGAGGTTGGAATGCTTTATAAATGTCCATAAATAAAAGTCCATATATGATCTTGAAACCTGTCAAACAGCACCTTGAATATACAGAAATTTTGGGGTATCACATGTTAAGTCTTATTAAAGTCAATCCCCCCCACACCCCCACCTTTTTTTTTTTAGGTTCTAAACTACACCCCACTCTCAAAGGGACGCTTTAACCTGATCCTTGTAGCAAAGACTCCATCTTACTGCTTTCCCCTCCACAGCACTGATGCTAAATGGCAGTTTAGGTTTTCACTTTCAACAAAAGCAGTAAATAAAATCATCTTATAAAAAAGATCTTTACTTTTGTGGATTGTCCCTTAAAGAAACTATGAAATCTTGAATCGGAAGAAAGGTCATTTGCTCTTTACATTCGTCTACTTTTGTGCAGTTCATAAATAGTGCTATAATCATATTCAAGCAACTATGTGAAGGGCACTGCAAAGGTTGCAAGTTCAAACACTCAAAAATTGAAGAAAAACTTATGGATGAGGTTACAAGTGTAATCTCAGTTCAGCAGGAATAAACATAAGTGTGACAGGAGCATGAGTCATCCAGAGTTTTGAGAATTTGTCTGCAACTTTTCATCAAAGTAAGCACCCCTAAAGCACCAAAAATATTTGAACCACAGGAGCTATGTTTTCTTAGAAGAAGAACATTTTTTAAATGAAGCAAACTTGGCGACAGAAAAGTGAAGCTATAAACGGATTATCCCCTTCCACTCTGTCCTTGGAAGGCTCATCCTTCCCTTCAGGTTTGCTCTTAGTTCAACAAACTTTCATCAGGTTTCAAGAAACTCTGTATGTAGTCCTCTCTGTATCCCTAGGAAAAATATCTTTCTTTTCATCGCTTCTGATTCCTTCTGTGTCTGTTCCCAGACCTTAGAAGAGAGGGAAAGAGAGATACTGACATAGTGAACTACAAAATGACAGGCAACACTGATGCCATCTGTCACTATCTGCTTTAAGAACACATTCACACTACTGGCTTTAGAAAATTATCTTAGCCTTGCCAGGTCCCTGGGAAATAGTCACCTGGTTTAATAGATTCAGAATATACAAGTAAAGTCATTAAAAAGAGCTCAAAGTACTTTTGAATGGCTATAGAAAAAAATTATGTTGATGATTCAGTATTCTTCTCTGCCATCCTGAGAAGGGAGCTTGCTACAGTTAGATAAATTTATTAAATGTTTTTTTTTCTGATTACTATATATATTCTACATATATTCTATACTCTGTGTTCCTAGCTCCATGCTGTTATCATTGATAATGCACTTCATAGGTAAGGTTAGGGAAGAAGAGATGTGGGGCAACAGTTAAGAAGACTATAGCATACTGTTTTGCGCAGGAAAAGAACTTATGGAAGAAAGATCGAGGAGAAATACAGGTTGGAGAAAGCAAATAGAATTTAGGAAAACAGAGATTATGTCACTGAAGAAGTACCATATTCTTGTTTCAGTGCTGGTGAGAGATGATGCATATTTATTAAGGCTGTTGGTGTGAAGAGAGTCAGGAAGTCTTTGAGTTGTGTGCCACATGAATGCCTCAATGTTGCTTTGAGCCTCTCAAATAGCAAACAAGAGACAGTTTTTGGCATTATTTTTCCACTATGATTACAGTAGCAGAGACCTTAGAATGATTGTACAGCTGCTGTGCCACCAGCCTGTAAGTGTGACACAGCTGATGCCCCACAACCATTCACTGCTGCCTCTAGGCCAATATGGGATCCTTCCCAATGCCTGCTGTCAATTTTTGCTGTGATGCCACAACCGTGATAGTTTATATCTTGAAATTAGCAATCCACAACTGATCATCTGTACCACCTGGGAGTATAAGATCTCACCATGGGGTGTAATGATGTGTACACAGACTTATCGTGATAAATAAATATAAGCTCAGGAGCACTACATCCCATCCATCAGAGAGCTTGTGTCTGGCAGCAGCAAGAGCAATACAAGAGCAATACAAATCCTTGAACTGATGTGGGCATCCAGCATCATGACATAAGCAATGGCATCTCCTCCCCAACTGCTTCTCACTGGTTCTTGCTGGCTCCCTAGTCCTCTCCAGAATGTGTGACTACCACAACTTGCCATCATTGTAAAAGCAATACCATCATTGAGAGACAGTAGGCAGAGGCTGTACATGGACGGTTTGTGCATAAAGCAAAACTGGCTGAGCCTGAGGGCACCCTGTTTTTCACACAGAGTGTTCCCCACAAATAGGTCTATGACCACCTCATTGTGCAGGATGGGGCACCTCACGCTAAAGCAAGAAACATCTTTGAGAGCAGTCTGGCAGAGTAGCACAGACCGAGTCGCTGGATTATTTCCCTTGTGTCATTATTATTGTCTCTTATGCTCTGTTGCACATAACTTATGTCACTGGGGTAATTCCATCTGTTCTCTCATGCACAGTGATACAGCTGCAGGTAGATATGTCAGTTTTAAACTTCCTATTGAACTGTTGTTACAGCTTGTAATCAAAATCTTTTGAGTTATGGCTAATCTCGACAGGCTGGATCGATGGGCTGAGACCAACGGGATGAGGTTCAACAAGGCCAAGTGCCGGGTCCTGCACTTCGGTCACAACAACCCCCTGCAGTGCTACAGGCTGGGGGCAGAGTGGCTGGAGAGCTGCCTGGCAGAAAAGGACCTGGGGGTGTTGGTCGACTGTCGGCTGAACATGAGCCGGCAGTGTGCCCAGGTGGCCAAGAAAGCCAACAGCATCCTGGCCTGTATCAGGAACAGCGTGGCGAGTAGGGCCCGAGAGGTGATTGTCCCCCTGTACTCAGCACTGGTGAGGCCCCACCTCGAGTACTGTGTCCAGTTTTGGGCCCCCTACCATAAAAAAGACATCGAGGTGCTGGAGCGGGTCCAGAGAAGGGTGACAAAGATGGTGAGGGGTCTGGAGAATAAGTCTTATGAGGAGAGGCTGAGGGAGCTGGGGTTATTCAGCCTGGAGAAGAGGAGGCTGAGGGGAGACCTTATTGCTCTCTACAACTACCTGAAAGGAGGGTGTAGAGAGATGGGGGTTGGTCTCTTCTCCCAAGTCACAGGCGACAGGACGAGAGGAAATGGCCTCAAGTTACGCCAGGGGAGGTTCAGGCTGAATATTAGGAAAAATTTTTTCACCGAAAGGGTTATCAGACATTGGAATGGGCTGCCNAAAGTGGAAGGTGTTCCAAATTAAACTAAAGCTTTTAAGGTTCAAACAACTCTAATCAATAGATTGTTTTTCAGTAAAAACTTTGTACCCTTTTCACCCTTAGTGTTAGTGGCAATACAGTTTTCTGGAGGGAACACATATGTCTTTAACTGCCTTTTCCCAGTTAAAAGACTGTATTTCACCTTGTGACACCAGACAAAAATAGATTTTGTTTTTACCCAGCTTTGCAGCCATAGTCCCAGATGCTCTTCCAGAATGCAAAATGAACTCAACTGACATGAAAACTGATGTAAATAAGATCCTAGTCCATTATGGTCAAAATCCCATTTACAGATCCTACAGTCCTGAAGTATTTTTGTACTGAGCAAATGCTTTTAAACTGCAACTCCGCTGAATTGATTGTCTCCCCTTCCTGCAAGATGTCTGTATCCACAGGTCAGGTTCTTTCGCAAAATGTAATAAAGCTAATGTAGTCAGGTTTACAGTTTAGTTAGATATATTTTTCTAACTCCTCATAAAAGCTTAAACAGATATATTTTTCTAACTCCTCATAAAAGTTTTAACATTGCAAGACCCTGTCAGTAAGATCATTAACCCATGGGTTTACTATCAAAAGAGAAACATAATTAGAGAGAATTGTCAGTTATAAGAAACAAGGTAGTATTCTAGAAAAACCGTCTTGCAGATCAAATGTTTCTGTGATAATTTTGTATGTGTTTCAGAAACAGTACAATCTCTAGTCTGCACTGCTATTCATAACAGAGGTTTCTGAATCCTCAGCTTGTACCAATAGCTTCATAAAGAACCACATGTTCACAAGAGGTACTGACTTTTAAGTCCAGTACTCATCGAGAATGCAATCAGGAAGTGTGTTGGATGCAAACAATGTAGAAATCTATAGCTAGTATCACTATATCACAAAGCTGGATCAAGGCAGCATCATGGGACAAGAGAGGGAAGGTTGCTTATCAGGTGTGCACACTCCTCACATTTCAGAGTCATAGAGTCATAGAATTGTCTAGGTTGGAAGGGACCTTTAAGATCTATTACAACCATCATCCAAACACTGACAAAAATCATCACTAAACCATGTCACTAAGCACTATGTCTACCTGTCTTTTAAATACCTCCAGGGATGGTGCCTCAAGCACTTCCCTGGGCAGCCCATTCCAATGCTGAATAACTCTTTCAGTGTAAAAAATTTTGCTAATATTCAATCTGAACCTCCCCTGGCACAACTTGAGGCCATTCCTCTTGTCCAACACCCCCAGGTCCTTTTCTTCCGGGCAGCTCTCCAGCCTCTTTTCCCCAAGCCTGTAGTGCTACATGGGGTTGTTGTGACCGAGGTGCAGGACCCGGCATCTGGCCTTGTTGAACCTCATTCCACTGGCCTCAGCGGTGAGGTCTGTTCTATCAAGCAGGTTGGTCAATTGTCCTCATCTACCAAACTCTTCTATTCACATGAAAGCAGTAACAATTTCTCTAACAAAAGTTTTCAGGGAGGTGGAAAAGATTAAATTTCATTGCTGTGTTACATGGAAATGCCATTTGCAGTTAATATTCCAGTAGTGTTGCTATAGAACATGAATCAACATTGGAAAGTAGGTTCCGTCTGACTGGACGTTATTACACAGCTTACAATAATAATGCTTTAGCTAGATGACTGCTGCACTAAGCATACAAAAACTTCCCATGTAAACATCTAATTAACAGTCTTAAATTTACAAGAACCTCATTTCAATGAAATTAAAGTTTCTGCTGTTCATATTATATTGATGAAGTTAATGTTAACACTTCAAGCATAGCATAGTTTGGCTGGTTTCAGCTGTATCTTCATCTAGGATAAATCGAAATAGATCCATGTAGTTGAATGAAATTCTGTCATTTTACCCTGGTTAAAGAACTGCCCCTTGAGCACCTGATCTATTTGAATTTTACCTCTTGCATACGAAGTCTACCTTCGAGTATTAACTTTGCTTTTCTAGCTAACAAGAGAAACATGGAAATACCGAAAAGTAACTAAAGGTTTCCTATGCATTTTTCTTTTCCTGAGGGAATTATGAAGTCCTACAAGCACTTTGTTATTTCTAAAGCTTCTGAGAAAAAGAGAATAAGTTAATAATTCATTGCTGTCAGTTAGGAACATGGAAAAAATTATTGTGATAAAAGTTTTTTCCTTGAAAAGCAGGAATCTTTTCTAAGTAACAGAATATTTCTGACATTGAAATGGTAAAAAGAAGAGGAAATAAATTTAATTATTTAAAATATTAAAATAAATTTTAATTTTAATTACAGCAAGAACACAATATGGACTGTAAAAAATATGTAAGAATATTTTCATCATTTTAGAGTAATTTCTTTGTGTTTGGAGATATATAAACCTGACATATTTTACAAGAGATTTTAAAAGATCTTTTGGACTACAATACAGAGCAGAAAAGAGCTTAAATGGCCTTTCCTGCCCTCTGGGACACTTAGCCTGAGATATCTTCTGAGGAATTCTTTGAGTTTTTCCTCTTTACACAAGAACACACACATTTTGGAGCAAAATATTCGAGCAGAATGGCAAAGCGCCAATTAGCAAAGTGATGTTAAATTTTCAAAATGTACCAACTAATCTTTCTTATTTGAGTGTACCAGGGAAAACTTACAGCAATTTAAAACTCCTATTGTTTGTTTAATTTCTGTAGATAATAGATTAATGACTAAAGCCTCTGTTTCATTCATACTTAGGATCTGATTCAGTATAATACCTTAACAGATGTTTAAATTTTAGGACTTTTATATCATCATTGACATTAAAGCTATTAACGGTCTTGAAAGCAAACTATGTGCGTAAGTACTGGTCTGAGTAAAGTCACAATACCAAGCATGGTTAAAACCAATAATGACCAGCCTACTCATACAGAGAAAAATGCTCCAAGAGATGGTGTTAATTCTGAGATACCGGTCATTTCCAACCTTCACTGCTCAGCAGCACTGCAGAAATCATACTTACTCCCTGTGCTTAGAACAGAAGCTAACAAAAACTGACTTTTAGCGTCAGTCACTTGAAATTATATTTACGTGTGTCAACACCATTTGCACTGGCGAGAGCTCTGTGTTTTCATGCACAAATGTTATTGTGCAGCAAACGGCAAGGACAAAATGAGAGACTCAGTTGTGGCTCCTTTGAAAAAAACTGCCCTAAGACAGTTTGCATAGATTTGCTTAAATAGGGCTGGAAGTAGTTTGTGGCACATTAATGATAACTCTTAGCGTATTCCAATGACCTAAGATATCACACACAGGAATTACACCACTACAAATTTTTGAAAATCTGAAGTGAAGATAATCAAAATACTTTTGTATTTTGCCAAAGGACTGGGCCGAACACAGTCTTGTTTCTAATTAGGTGAACAATATTTATATAGAAAGGCTTTATCTAGGATAATATTAAAAATGTATATAAAGTAGATGGCATTCTGCTTACATAAGTGGTTTTACTATAGCAGTAACTCATATCAATTTTCTGTGAGAGTTAAAGGCTTGTACATGAAGGAGCAAGAGAAAGCAAGGGGAAATGACAGAGCCCACAGCCATTCAAGGAGAAATAAAGGTTTCAAGTATTTACAAATAGTTGTCCTGATTCCTTGTAATCTACATTAAAGGATACTGACAGTTCCCATACCCAAAGTAATGTGGAATGACAGATGCTCAGATCAGGACACTGTGAGGCGCCACAGGCTAAATGAGTCAGTGCAGCTTCTCTCTATTTGCATTTTTAAAGTTCTTATTTCCAACATGCAGACAAACCAATTTCATCCTCCTGGTTTTAGACCCCAATGAGAAATTTCTAACCACTTCAAAAACTTGCACTTTTCTTTTAAATAGTTACTAGGTGTTAAAGTTTGAAAAGCTTTTAGCTAAGTGTAATGCTTCCCTGGTTGCTGTCATTATTTTTCTAAAGTCCTCTAAAAATTGACTTTTGTATGAAAGATAAAGTCAAAATAAAACACATACCAAGAAAAAAAGAACTGAAAACAGAGAAATGTGAAAGTGTGTAGAGCATAATCAAACTACTTATTGCTAATCCTTCCTCCCCACCAACAATGACCATACAACTGATTTCTATCTTTTCTTACTTTGTTATTTAAAGAATATAAGGCTCCAAGTGTAAGCTGTCTGGCATTCATTTCTATTAATACCCAGACTCTGTGTAACTGTCTCTGCTACAAATCCTCAGTAAAGTCCTGAGGGCTGTGTAACAATGGTAGTTGTTGCCTCAACTGCTCAGCTCCTTCAGCATCCAGACTCCAAAGTCCATTGCAGAATTTTTAACCAATTTCTAGCCACAGCATCAAGACATGTCTTTGTGAGAATCTGCTATGAATGATGCAACAGAATGAAAATTAAAGTTTCGTCTTCTCATTACCTTGATCTTGATGGAAGTCTCTGCTCACTGATTTTACATGTGATAGGAAGAACAAATGCACATCCTGGCCCTGGTGGGTCAAGGTAAAATTGGCCCCGGTGATAAAAAGAGGTGAGAATTTCCACCATATAAACCAGTGTGTCCTCTACTAGCTGTAAATAACAACTGAGAACTGAGACTGTATTTCCTACTTCTTTATCCTTCCCCTCCAAATAGGCCAAAGATTACGGTCACTCTCACAAGTTTTCTGTGCATAAAACAGCAGGAAGGAAAAAGCTTGCTACTTTTTAATCAAAATACTGTAAAATAAAGAATACTTCTTTAAAATCCTGCCAAACTCCCCATATGAGCAACTCTTAAGTATCATAGTCTACTCAGTACTCTTCTCAAAATCACATGAAGCCTAAAGGAACCTGATTTTGTCATTCACATTTGTGGAGACCTTCCAACCTCTTCATCTCAATTAGCGCTTTTCTTTACCTCCCTGTCAGTCAATATTGATTAAGAGAAGGCATTTCTGACTGCCAAATAAAGGACTTCCAAACACCATCTATAAGCAAAGATCCAGCATTTCCTATGAGGCTAATTTCCATCCATCAGCTGCTCAGCAGACACTTGGTCTCAGAGAGCACTTTTCTGTTCAAATCAACATTCCATATGCAAACAGTATGAACTTTCATCCTTCCAGGTAAAACAGCACCTTCTCTATAAGGGATCTTACTCTCCCTGGTGCATACTTTATAGGTAGAAGAGGAAAAAAATGATTAAATGGTTGATTGGTGTGATCTAATGTATTTTTCTTTAAATCAATGTACAAAAAATCTTAAGTGTTACTTCTGAACAATAGCTTTGAATACATTGCAAATATTTTTTCAGTGAAAATAATCATTTGACAATATTGTCTGAAAACTATTATTACTGAGTATTTTGCAGCCTTCCAATGTCAATCTAAGTCTAATTCTGAAGCCTTAAAGAACAAAATTTACACTCTCATTCATGTGGCTTTGTAACAATTCTCAATCTAGTTTACTGGGTTATGCTGTCATTAGCAAAATTGACATTATAGAAATATTACTAATATGCATTTCCAAATTTACTGATATTCTAGGCAAGAAAACGACAGGCATTGCAGGCTTGGCATCCAACAGCTGAACTATTTCAGATAAAATCGTAGTGAAAAAACATAAAATGCACAGATATCTGATACACTTTGAAATTCACATTCTATTTTAATTTAACTCTTTTCATTATTAATTTGTTGGGTTCTTTAGCTTCATAGGCATACAGTATGCAGTGAAGCTTGTTAATTGATTTCTGAGAGAGCAGGTGTTCAAGTTCAATGACCAGCTTCACACTTGATGCTTACCACCACAATCATTAGCAGACTTTATGTCCCTTAATTCTTTGGTCTCTAATGTTACACTGTGGGCTTGAGTCAGCTATCCCCAAACAAACTCCTGCTGCCCTTTGAAAGTCCCCACACTGTCATCCTGGCTCCAGAAAGACACTTATACCTGCTGTAAACCTCTGTGCCCTTGCTGTGAGCAGTTAAGTCTTCTCATAGGTTGTATCACATTTGTCAGACCTGTACAGGTGGATACCTTACAGCTATTTCTACGTGAGCAGGTAGTAAGGATCAATAAAAGGAGCAAAAAATTGACACTGCCCACACTGCCTAATTGTGATTTTCTCTTTGGAATACTCCCAGTTGCATTCCACAGACTGGATGAACATTTGTACCTGAAAAGCAATGCACTCCTCAAGCATCCCTTGCAGTATAGTCCATGCGCTCAGACTGCTTTATTTTACAAACCAAAGCCACAGCAAGTGGGGAAAATGGGGACATTAATTTCCAAATCATGCTCTTGATGTGAACAGCAGCTAGTATTTTGTCCCTCAAGTAACGTCAGGTCATATCAGGCATTTATGTCTGGGGAGCTAAATCAAGATTTGAGGGTGAGGTTCAGTTCCAGTTCAGTTATTGGAGTGTAGATGCCTACAATGTGAATAAGACTTTTAAATAATTTTACTGTTAATAGAAGCTCCACTGGCTCTACTGACAAGATACATGAATTGACATGTAAAAGAGAAACTCACCTCACATGCAGATACTTTAGCTTCCATTTTACAAACAACTTCTGGAATGAAAGGTTTTCTTTCCTCCCTGGTCATTCTGATGATCCTCCCGAGTATCAGCTTGATTAGAATCAATTTTTCTGAATACAGATGATCAAAATAATCCTATATTCCACATTATATTTCCTCAGAACTTTATGTATTAATACTTCAACAGTGCAGGTTGGTATCTGATTTATTCTACGGTTGCATTTGCCTTTGCTGCATAGTGCTGTTAGTTCAGAGTCACATTCACTGCTTTTCTATGAGTCTGATGCTCAACAGTCGTCAAGCCATCTTGTTTAACATACAGACATTCTGTGGCAATGAAGTGTTTATTTCATCAAATTTCTAGCATCCTTCTTTTTCTATCCTGGTCATTATGAAAAATAAGAAAATAGCTCAAAGAATCATTTCTCTTTCAAAAAAATTTTTTTTCTCTTCTGTTCAACCAGTTTCTTAATCATCCTAAATTTCTGAATCAAATCTGTTTAACCAGTCATGTGAATTTCAGCATGAAAAATGTGCTTGAAACCTGTGGAAGACCAAATCTGTATTTATTTTCTCTAGAAAATTTTTCTTCTTATTAAATATTATGACAATTTAGTCTCATTCAGTGTACTTCAATTAAATAATGTTGAATTTTATCTCATGTCCATTTGCTGTCATATCTTGGCTATTGTTTCATAGTCATTCCTGTTAAAAACCTTTGCTATTTAGTCACATGCTTATTGACTCTAAGACATCAACACTCATCTCTTTTTCTCCATGTTATTAGATAAGTGAAAACCCTTTGCCACAAACAGACTAAGCTCGTGTGCCAATTTTTCCAGAGTGCTTGACTGGATAACATCTATCTCCTTCATGTGATTACAATGAGTTTTTCTTATACTTACATACAATAATTTCCAAACTATCACCTTGTTCTCTCATCCATCCCTCCTCTATATATTCATCTATTAACATCATCTTTCCCTTGGTTTTTAATAAGTTAGTAATTTAGTGGGGTTTTTCCTGAATTATCCTTAACTCTACCTCAACCCTATTTCTCCTCTCTTTGCTTTCCTTTTATTTATGAAGCTAAAAAACCCTTTGATATGATATTTTCTTATTAAAATATGTAGACATACTACGCAGGTGGTCTCTCCATGACTGAGAGATATTGGCAGGGAGGTAGGAGAAGTCTATGTTCCTGCTGTGTGCAGCAAGTGTTATGCGAATAAATAAAGCATTTCAGTTTCCATCATAACCAGCCTCTGGCTTTTTCCCAAACACAAAAAAAAAGGGAGAACAGATGAATGTTAGGCATTTTAAGGAAAGTATCAATTTCTGAGCCAAATAATTCACCAGAAAATGTGTTTGCAATTCCTTTGATTGAGCGATTATTCTTTTCCTCATGGATAGCAAGAGCTTTTAGCTAAATAGAAATGTAGCTGATAATATGTATAAGATTCATTAGATAATCTTCCATATGCATCTAACTTTCTTTTCCTCCAAGCTCAGAATGAAAAACAGTTTTATCTCAGGACTTACACTGTATATAAGCTTTTATAATTTGTAAACACTGTAGGAGTGTCCTTTCTTTTGTCTGATGCTGACAGTATATTGATGAAAACTATTACTGTTCCGCAAAGGCTATTGTCATACTAATGATATGATGTCCTCAGAGCACTGATCACAGAGCATCTTGATAGGAAAACAAAACTTACACCAATAGGAAAGGAAGGAAGCTTACATCCCTGTCAGTTCTTAAAGCAGATTGTTCCTTCAAAGCTGTGACATATAAAAAAATTTCAGGCCCTCTTATTTGTTGGAAAAAAACCCAAAACCTCAAAACTCTGATACAGAGGCAATTGCTTAACATAATTATGTTTTCTCTAAATTACCTTTTGACAAATAATGTAACTGAAATACTGATAAATATTTGTTTAGAGAAAGATGGGAGATATATCATCAAATTTCACTGGGGAATTTGAGAGTTGACATGTCCTTCCTCTGCGCCATTCCCTTTTGAAGCTATTATTTTCTTCCATCTCTCTGCTGAGAGCAGTGAGTGGTTTCACATCCGAAGTGAATGGGAGTACATTTTTCACCGGAATGAAATTCAGTTTTCTCCACCACAATGTTTATAAACCTCAGATAATAAAAAAACATTTTTCACAAACAGACAGAGAATGGGAGGTATTGTTATTTAAAAAAAAAAAAAAAATGCAGACTCATATTAGTGATTTAGTTTGAGCACATTATTGAATCTCTACCCTTTAGTATATCACTCCTAGTTAAAACCAAAGGTATCTCAGCTTCGCATATCAACATGCCCAGCCTAGAAAAGGAATTCTTTCCCTATTTTCGGCTGCTGAATAACAAAACACAGACCTGTTAATCATGATGATCAAAGCGCCTTACTCTTGGTTAAGTAATTCTAAAGAGTAAACCACAACATTGGTAAACCACAACATTGTGTCATCCATGATTTCTGATCATAGCCTCAATAGCGGACTCCCAGCAAAAGGAGTGCTAGTCACTATATTAACAGATAGAAAGCCCTCTCTGGGGAGGTATATCTAAAAGTCCAACTATTGCTGGTGAAGCACCACCCACCTGATTAGTTAGATTCTTCCTTTAACACAAAGAGAGGTCTTGTCTTACTTTCAAAATACAGTAGAAGCAAGCACTCCTTCATCTCCTCCTCTACTTCTATGTGATACCCGAAAGCAATTGCTGAGGAGTATCTGCTGAAGGCTTCCAATCTACATTTCCCATATCCTTTGAGAGAGTAACCAACCAACCAACCTGGGAAAGAATATACAACATCTGCAAGCAGAGCTTGGCTTAAATGCCATGTAAGAGTTGTCGTGTTCCATTTATGCTTGTAGTTCTTCTCTACCAGGAAAGGAGTAATGATTATTTACTGCTCTTCTAGATCTGCAGCTTTGACATATAATAACTACAGGGCCTTTGTCACTTTAGAACGGCAAAAATGTGTTAATTTTCACCTCTATGTAGCTTCATGGGCTTTATGATCAATACTGTGTAAGAAAAGCTAAAATCTGAAACTCCTAAATGTAAATGGTTGAAAAACTTTGCTCATGAGTATGCTTCAGTGGGGTTACTTACCCAGAGATGTGGTGGAGCTGCAATCATACAAGACTGAAGGAAAAAAATCAAAGCTGAACTACAAAAAAGCAGAAATTGTTTAAGTACCTATGCCACATTGTGTCATGATGCCATAAATGATATTTTGACCAGATACAATTAATTTTATGGTTTTTTTAGTCCTCTTTTAAATTTTACTTCCCATTCTTCTCATATTTGATTTTTAAGGTCAATTTTTTTCTAAATTGAATAGCCTGTACTTGATATTGAAATGTGATTTGACAATAATACAGCAGTGAAACTTTAAAGACAAATTATGAAAATTCACCTTTTTTACTTCTTACAAAAGGTTCATTAAAACTCAGCACTGATAAGTGTCAAAGGATACTAATCCACTGATGCCTCCCTGAAACTTTTTGAATTAAGGAAGGAAAATGAATAAAATGGGTTTATTACAACCATTTTAAAACAGAAGAGAATTCAATCATCTTCATCATCCCTTGCTACAGAGGCAGAAGTCCTTAATCTTATTTATTAGTTCTAAAGATATCATCATGGAATTCAGCTGTTAGGGTGGGAGAAATATTTATATATTTATGTATTTATTCCTTTCAGGGTAACTATTCTTCCACATGGGAGCCTGCGAATTGTGAATGCTTCCAAGTCTGATGAAGGACGGTACTTATGCCAAGGTGTAAATGTATTTGGATCTGCAGAAATTGTTGCATCAGTATCTGTTAAAGGTATGAAAAAATACTTCTATTATAATGATGATTTCTCTTTACTAATATTTAATTATTGCTTAGAATCCCCAGCCAATCATACAACAGCATTTTACAGGCAGAATAAAAAAGCATTTTCAACAAACTAGGGGGGGGCTCAAAACATTGTATTCCTCCATCAGATTGCATAGTCCAGCTATTATATTGTAGACATATATTAGAAGACTTAGTATATATATTAAATCTCTCTGATTATAAATAATTCTAAAAGTAAAATCCCCCATGTTGGCCCACACAGAAGGCGGGGCGGGGGGGGAGGGGGGTGGAGAGGAGGAGAGGAGGTATCAATGCAGAAGAATGGAGGCTTGTGACAGCAAGGACCAGCAGAAGGAAGAGACTTCCCCTAAAGCCTGAAGTGTCCTTGCACAACTGCTTCACCATTCTGCAGAGTGAAGAGCAAAGGACAGCTCAAGAAGGACAGTGAACTGCTG
>VXAK01014846.1:888-29145 GCA_013399435.1 Arenaria interpres
ATGCTAGCTATTTAGAAAATGTTTTCTGTTTCAGAAGTACTGTTATACAATTTATAAAACACTTCTTAAGAGTAGTATCCCTTCATCTTACCATATTAGTATTTGTTTACACATTTTTCAGGATAAAACACCACAGGTTTTATTTTCTCCAGCAGTGTGGCTCTCTAGATTTCCAGGGAACTGAGATGTTCAACAGCATTTAAAAAATTCAAACTTCAAGAGCTTTAGGACTGAAATGCTACAAAAATCTATTGATTTTTAACTTTTGAACAATTTTTGAAACTTCCCTGAAGTTTTGGGGAACATGTTGCCATACCTAATCTGGCTCAAAATCTTTACGCAATGAAAGTAATTTATTAGAACGATCCCAGGACTAAAAAAGGGAAGAAAAATCCCAGAAATAATGCATATTTCTGAAACACTTCAGGGAATTCAGAAATAAAGAATAAGAGTTGAAGAGAGAATGGAAAAAACTCCTTGCCTTTTTATGGCTTCCCAGAGAGGAAAAAGGGCAGCCACCTGATTATCAGGCTTATGGTAACTAAAAAAGTAACTTTTGGAAATTACAGAATCACAGAATCACAGAATCTTCCAGGTTGGAAGGGACCTTAAAGATCATCTTGTCCAACCGTCAACCTAACTGACAAATATAAACGCCCACACAACATACAAGGAGCATATTAAGCATAAATTAAGTTGATTCATAAAAAATTTCAGTACACTAACAAGACAGGACAATAAACTGTTTTCAATCTTTTGTTGATCCAAACATCCCAATCAATACTTACAAGTATTTCAATCCTTGCTTTTAGGATCTGGTCTTTCTTGATATTCTGTACATGTATAACTGGACCAGTTAAAATGTTTGTTCCTGCATTACTGCAGTCCACAGAATACACAGGAAGGTTTGAAGCACCTAAAAACTATTTAAAATGTAAAATTAAACTTCAGGTTTCTTCTACAGAACAACTAGGACAATTCCAGAAATTATTATTTGTATAAGTCCAAATATAAATATAGTATTATTTACAGATAAATTTGATAGATTTCAGTTTTCCAGAAGCCTGCAAGATCAACACCTATATTTTTTTGCAAGTGACAGGAGATGTGTGGGAGAAAGGAAGAAGTTATAGAAGTAACATTTGCTGTCTATTCAACTGGCTTGTATTAACACATAAACACCAGTCTCTTTTGCCATTATGGTAATAAATCCAATTAAGTTGTTAAATAAACCCCTTTCAATAATTTTCTAAAAGTTACACATTAAACAGAATTTAAATATCAAGTTAACATGTTACGATACTACTGCAGACCCACTCTACAGGAGAATGTACGCACATAAAGTGTAAAGTGAATGCAGATTGTTTTGCAGCAGAAAAAACATTTTTATTTACCTGTTCTTGCTGGAAGACTGATTTCACTAGAATTGGAAAAGTCACTTTCTTGAGTTAAAAAAAACTATATCCAAAAGGGCAAAAGTTTTTTACTTCTAAAAGCCACAGTAACACCTGCATTCCCTTCTGAACTTATCTAAGTGCTTATGACAATAGTCTTATCTAATATTATTTTTAGGCAGTAGGCTTGCATTTTCATCTCTTAAAAAAAATTATCAGAAGTAAGCTGCATGAAACTTTTTCCTGAACAAATTTTAGCATTATATATGGCAATACGACCTAAAATAACTTAAAATTGTAGCTACATATCCTCACATTATTTTCTCTTCAATTTCTAAGGCCAGGTTCCTCTGATTCTGAAACTTACTGAAAAACTCAGATGAGGCAAGAGAGGCACAGTTATGGTTATCAAGCTACAGAAACTTCAAAATCATTACTAAAGGTAATAAATTCTATCTGGATGCCTTTTCCCAGCCCTTTAAAAAGTGAGCATCAAAATCCTTATGGCACATAACAAAATGCAGTTTACCTTACAATGAACTATCAACTTTGGCTGTGCTGTTATATTTCCTGATTCATCCAGCACTTCAACCTGAAAGGGGAAAGCTGTGCCATTTTCAATCCTTAGAACTTCAGAATCTGGTTTTACTTTCAATTGATGAGGAGGGCCTGTAAAAATACACAATTGTGTGTATCAGATAACTTGCGAGACACTGGATTTCAGTTTTTGCTATCTCAAAAATTTTTTAAAGCCAAGCTACCAAACTATTGGCGGTAACAACTTAGACCAATTCATGTGTATTGGTTTATGCCAAGAAGTTCTAGACTCTTCCTGTCCTTCAATACCTGCCAATCTTTTGAATCAATTCAGTAAGGAATAGTTAGATAAACATTATGAACTTCAGCAAATACAAGGTATAAACACATGATATAGTGCTATTTACACATTATATGGATTCACATTCATCAAAAAGAAACTTGAAGCTTTCTCCTGACATGTTAAAACCAAAGATATTAATGTTGAGGTATCTGATCAGTCATGATGTGCAGCAGTTCACTTATGAAAGCCACCACAGCTACAACTTGCAGGCAAGGAAAAGCTAAAGAAAATCTTGTTGGCATTACTTGGATAGTAAAGTGAAGCTATTCAAGTAAGTCTACCCCTTGGAACATATAATTATTTTATCAGTATTACAAAAGAGAAGGAAGTAACAAATTACTATTAAAAGACAAGTTCTGAAGGAACAAAGAAGACCATTTTTCAGAAACATCCTTTATGCATCATTCATTAAAACTTCCATTTCAAACTCACTGGTTGAAGAACAGGAAAGACTGAAATAGCTTTTATTCACTTCTTCCTCAAGAAACAGCTTTAAAAGCTAAGGATAAATCCAATGAGAAGAAAGAGGTAGGGAAGCATCTCTACATTGCCAAAAGCAAAAGATTCTAATGAAGGATGAAGCTGCCTTCAGTCCAAGCTAAATAACTAATACACAATATAATCTGCCTCGATTGTTCCACTCCATTTTCTACATGAACCCTTAACTCCTCAAAAAGATAAAGAATAATGGAATGAACTGTACATTATTGTCCTAACAGAGCTTGAAGTACACAATCTCTCTGCAAAATGAGATGGGAAAGTCTAAAGTCTAGTAATCTAGGAAGCCAAAAATCAGCCTTCAAACTATACCTTATTTCCCAAATCCAGAAAAACCCAGGTAACAAGGGATAACAGGTATCACATAAGGGAATCCTCAGTACCAAGATATCCAAAAGCATAAAGTTCTCGTAAGGGCAGTGGAATTATGGACTTCTATATTCCTCTCATGCATTATGATAAAGTCAACAAGTAACACTGAAAACTTCAAACACAATCCCAGCTGCTAGAGCACCCCTCCATTGCTGGGGTAAGAAACTGAAAGAGCACTTGTTCACTCACAGGGTGTTTTCTACAGGGAGAACTGGTCAAAAGCAGATTAGTACAGGTTAAAGGGCATAATGGTGAAGAAAATAAAGAAGGTAAGAAATTCATTCGTTCAATGGTGCTAGGTTAGAAAAACATTTAAAATAATCTAAAAAAGAAGTTACAAATCAGTCTGAAGTAAGCAATTTCCAACTGCTAGAATAATGGACAAGATTAGGCCGTAAGTTTGATATTATTCCTGCCAAGAATTACATGCCTTTAGCTTTGTTTAGTTTCAGTCCTCATTTGGATGAGCTAGAATAGCCTTTTTTATGCCTCACTAAATATTTTATCTTTTTGGGAGAAGAAGCATTTCATTAATAGTGTCAGAATTAAGTTCAACAAAAATTAACTAACTATTTTAAGGATACTTACCAGGCTGTAATCTTATTTTAAAGATTTGTGTGTCTTCTTTCAAACCAGGAAGAGTAACCTTCAGATTAAAGTTCTAATGAAAAGAATATTTTAAATATTAACTTTAAACAAAACCAGATCATAAATGATCTCACATAGTCATGTCAATTCATATATATGTAAATTTCAGAAGTCTATCAAAATTTTCTTGCACTGCTACATAAATCAAGATTTTATTTCCTGTACTAAGATCTGTCTTTTTTCATGTTATTATTCCCAGAGATATTCCATCCAGGATTTGCATGTTAAACTACATGGTTCCAAAACTGTCAAAAGCAGCTGTCATAACTTGTGGTTATGGTTAGAGGCTAAGTGAGGAGAAAACATACCTGTTAATAAAAAAAGAGGAGTTTTAAAGAAAGGGTTGGCAAGTTCTGTGGTCATTATTTCTTAGCAACACAATTACTATCCATCTCATCATTGAACAGGGTCATAATAAAAACACCTGCTGTAGAACCCCATCACTGAAATTGACTTTCACATCAAAATCAGAGAATGAAGCAGTCTAATCAATAATCTTAAAAGCTCCAACTTTAAAATACTAGTTGCACTGTAAATATGTGCATTTCATGCTTTATACATTTTATATTTGAGAATATTTAGTTGCAATTCAAACTGTCATTTTCACACATTCAGAAATGCTGCCTCTGGAAAGGTTTAGTTTCATAATCCTGTCTTATGCCCTTCCCATGCCTGACAGGGTACGTGCAACATTAACACCTTCGGGACTGGATGAAAACAATCAGGCAATTCCTTTGGTTTGCTAGGTAAGAGAAAGTGCAATGAAGCCCGGGCAGGTGCATCACAGCTGCAGCCACATCAAACACGAGCTCCCCAGCTGCTGGCTACCCACACAGGGGCATGAAAAGTCTCCAGCTCTGACCAGTCAACCAACCATACTGGTCTGCCTGCAAGCCAAGCAGCACGCATCAGCTGGAGCCCCATTAAACCCAATGGTAAATCATGAGAAAATGCGAGGGCAAAATATATTAGTTACATGTTGGGGGACTGAGGAGGTGGAAAGAAGGGAAAAATAAGGTAGGAAATAAAAACAGAGGAAATGGATATAGCTGATAGCTGATGTTTAATGCTAATAAGTCAAACTCTGTAGCAGTTCAATCAAGCCTTCTATTCGTGTACTAGACACTCCTCCCTTCTTTTAGTTTCCACTCCTTTTCTGCAACACTCATTTTTTACTTAGTACTATCTTCTTAACATTACTTCTAATTAATCAGTTTACATCTTCAACTTTATTCTTTTTAATCTTTCAGCATCTGTGTCCTCTAGGAAAGTTCTTTTCCCTTATCCTTCATGATCCCTTTCTCTACTTTCCTTCTGCTTTCAAGTCTGCTTCTACATACACTGCAATACTTAAAAATGAAAAGAAGACTAAAGAAATGTTATTTTCCTTTTTTAAACTCCATTCTTTGTTCTTCTCCTGACTATGTTTGAAATCCCATAAGAAAGCAGTCTTCTTTATATTGCTCATACACTTGTCTTAAAATTTCCTCTTTGCTTCCATCCAAAATCAAAACATCCTTCTCTCCATCTTGTCTGGTTTGGATGGAAATAAATCAATGGCTAGAGAAGTAAATGAAGTCTGCTTTCTCCTTCTTCTCTATCAGCGCTTCCTTCATTGAGAACTGTGATACTCTGTATTTCCTATCTCAATCAAATTTCTCTTCTCCATTTGGCATTTTTTTCCTTACTCCTTTCTCTGAAAAACATTAACTTTAATTTTTTCATTTTGTCTATCCATTAAATTTCTCCTTCTAAATTCTTTCCAGAGTCCTATTACTAGCTGTTTCTCTGAGATATTTTAGCTCTTCTGCTACCATTTCAAAACCAACTTTTAGGGTGCTGAAAATTTGTCCTGTTCTTCTTTGCTTCTCATTTTAAATTAAGCACTGCAAATTTACACTTTAAAATTATCTGTTGTTTTTCCTCTGTTATCTCTTTACCCTGTTTACCCTCGTACCAGCAACTTATTTGCTTTTTTCTATGCTACAATATCAACAGTACAACAAGGTACCTTTAGCTACCTCAATTCCTAGCTTTGTCTTTACTATGCTAGACTGCAAGACCAAATAAAAGGAATAAGACTTGGTTAGAATACTGTGTATATATGCCATATATACAAGCTTAAATTTTTTAAAAATCTTCAAATCTATATTTATCACAAGCATTAACATCTGTTTTATGAAAGAAAACTTTTTAGCATGTAACATATGTTTTTGTTTTTACCGTAAATTAGCAGCTTGATTAGGTGCTGAGAATTCATCAGTAACAGGTTCAATTTGCGTGACATATATTTGTTACAGAAGTGAAAAAAAGATTTTGAAAACGTCTAGAGAAGCTCAAGTAGTTACCACGCATATTAACTGTTACTAGTCATCATCTCGACTAAAAGAATGAAAGATTTCACTGCTACCTATGCTACTTCAGTGCAAAAGTCACCAGGACCAATTTCAGCACCAGTTTAAACTAGCATGCTGGGTACACTCTATCACACACCCATGTGTTGCTCAGCCCCTCGAGCTCCCATCTCATCAGCTAATGGACTGCAGCTGTGGGAAAGACAAACTGTCCAGGTAGAGCTGTAAGAGATCATCTGAAAATATCCCAAGAAATACCTGCAGTCATTAATGTAGACCAAACTTAGATAACACTATGTGACAATCTATTTTACACAAAAATTATCTGTTCTGTGGTTTTGGTTTTTTAAAAATGTTACTTCACGTTTACCTTCATTAGCTTACCTTGCCCTGGCAATTATTTACACAGCCTTTAGCAGTGACACCCTTAATGATGCACTTTGTTCCTGTAGTTACTTCTCCATACTGCAATGTCAATCCACTTGAAAAATACAGAGAAAACAAAATAAAATCAATTCACAAATAAACACAGTGTTCTGATATACAAGACACATTCAGATATTCTTAAGGAAATAAAAGCCAAATGCCAGTTAATTTATGTGAAAGGTATCACTCAGAGAAACCCCGAAGAATTACTATAGTAATGTCACATAAGAAAGGACAAAAAAAGAAAAGGAAATGGTTGAATTACCTAGCTTCAAGAATTGGTTTAATGCCAGCTGTCAACTGTGTTGCATGTCCAAATTCATCCTGTAATTCCAAAGGAATATTAAAAGGTACTCCAATTCGAAAAGGAAGGTCCAAAAGACCCACTGAAAATTTCTCTGGTTTGCCCTCTAGGAGAAAAGAATAATACATTTTTAGAAAGAATTACGTCTGTTCATTGGCTTTTTCTTAAGGCTGCAGTTAAGTCAAGTGATTTTCAGCGTCAAAGTAAATAGGCTATCCAGAATACTGTTGTAACGAAAATCATTGATCCTCTTTTTTTAAACTTACACTACCATAAAAGCAATAGTTAAAACATAATAATAAAATAACAGGACAGCCAAAACTTCCAAAGTACTTAGAACATCAATACAGCACCTGAAAGTGGATAAGTTCCTTGTGGGCAGCTTTTCTTAAACATTTAATTGCTTTATTTCTATTAAAATTAAATCATTCATGCAGCAAAACATTTTTGTTCTACAACTATCCCAAACTTGAGAGATAAAAATGAGTAATGATGAGTATTTGAAAAAGAAACCTGAGTGCATCCTTCCTGTGAAATCTGTCCCTTCTAGACTGTCTCCAACTGGTCACTAAAAAATGAGACCAAACAGAGCAGTAAAAATGGGAGCTTGTAAATCAGAGTCACGTTTTCTGGAATCAAACAGTCTTGGCCAAGCAGCCTTCAAAAAAAATAATACAGTGCTGAGCTAAACGGTAGCTAAATATCCTATCAAATTACTTCGGACTCAACACCTACTTTCACTACCTACAGATCTCATTATCACAGAGCTTCTTTTGCACAAGAGATGTGAAAATCATAGGGGGAAGGAAAATGCTACCTTGTATTGGTCAAAAGTATTTTAACGGTTACAACAATAAAAAGACCTCAACTTCTCAGCATTTACAATTTTATTTACAAGTGAATGATGAAACTGCAAAATGAGTTGACAAAATAGCAATAAAAGAACTTCTGCACTGTCAAAATTAATAACTACCAAAAAGAACATGTCTGAATTAAAAACACAAAACTTAGAGACTAACTTAGGAAGTTCAGTTTTAACTTGACATTTATTATGATCTTTTTGTAACCAACAAGAACTGTAAACACTGAGCAAAAGCCTGCTCTTAGAGAAATAAAATAATGTTTTTCAGACAAAAAAAACTGGTAATTTGAGTTTAGGTTTTAATTCTTCTTTTCTGGAATTTTAGAATCTATATACATAAAAGATCACATGAATAATGAGTGTAAGAATTTACAGCTGCCTCCGAGACAGCACAAAACACTGCAACAATACCTAAAATATTTTTTTTCAAGACTAAAGATACTAAAAAAGTTGAATTATCTTCTGACTAGATAAAAAAGCAACAACAGAAAGCAAAAATTGCTTTTAGTACTCCTCATGTTAAAAGTACTAAACTGTTAGTTCATTAGAGTTTTAGAGTGTATATTCCTTTCTGAGAAGATAAAAGTAACCTTTACCTGAAGGCTGCCACACTGGGGAAAGCCACAATACTATTGGAAAAGAATTTTTAAAAATACCGAATGCAGCTTTGCAATTTTTAAGATTCTCTTTTTGCTTTGATAAACAGAGATAAAGATGCAGACAATGTTCATTTATGTATTCCTTCAGAGAAAGAGATTCTTTTATTTTATTTTCTTGGAACTTCACAGAAGTATCTTGAGACTTCAATGCCAGGTTTTCAGACAAATGTTTAAATAACTACTCCTTTTATGTAATGCCAAATATTTTTTTCTGTTTTGTCATACAAGAATGCCTCTTTCTATTCTGCCAATATTTCTGCAGAAGCTTTTAGAAGAATATGCTACAAAGAACTCTTCTGCATAAAGGGTTTGCATTCCAAGTCTCTAGTTTTGAGGAAAAAAAAAAAAAAGGAGGCTACCAAAAGCCTATTCTTTCTTGATCTTCTGGAAACAAATGCTAACTCTACCTCCCAAACTTGTGACAAAAGTAACCATTTTAATATTAAACACAAAGGAAGTTGAATATTTTGTCTTCTCCCCTCCCCATACCCCTTGTAGATAAATGTCTCAGAATGGTTGAGGTTGGAAGAGTTCTCTGGAGGTCATCTTGTCCAATCCCCCTGCCTCAAGCAGAGCCACCTACAGCCAGCTGCCCAGGAACGTGTCCATACAGCTTTTGAACATCCCTAAGAATGGAGACTCCACAGCCTCTTGGACAACCTGTGTTAGTTCTCAGTCACCCTCACATGAAAAAGTGTTTCCTGATGTTCAGGAGGCTCCCTCCTCTGTTTCACGTTGTGCCCATGCCTCCAGCATCTGTCACTGGGCACCACTAAAAAGAGCTTTCCTTCAGGTATTTATAGACATTGATAAGAACCCCATGAATCTTCTCTTCTCTAGGCAAAGCAGCCCCAGCTCTCCCAGCCTTTCTTCACGAGAGATACTCCAGTCCTTTCCTCACCTTTACAGCCCTTTGCTGGACTCTCTCCAGTATGTCCATGTCTCTACGTTGTAATGTGATGTGCCCAGAACTGGACACAGTACTCCAGTTGCAGCCTCACCAGTGTTGAGTAGAGAAGATCAATCACCTCCCTCAATGTGCTGGCAACACTCCTCCTAATGCAACCCAAGATTGCTGCCCTTCTTTGCAGCAAGAGGACATTGCTTGCTCTGTTCACCCTGTTGTCCCACCAGGACCCCTAGGTCCTTTTCTGCAAAGCTGCTTTCCAGTTGGTCGAGTGCCAGCCTGTACTGGGTACTGGGGTTGTTCTTCCCCAGGTGCAGGACTTTGCACTTCCCCTTGTGGAACTTCCTGAGGTTCCTGCCAGAGCCCGTATCTCCAGCCTCCAGTCTCCCTCTGGACCTCTCTGGTGTATCAGCCACACTTCCCAGTTTTGTGTCATCAGATAACCTGCTGAAAGTGTACTCTGCCCCATCATCCAGATCATTCATGAAGATGTTAAACAGAATCAGACCCAATGTTGACCCCATTAACCACTGTGGTAACCACTAGTTACTGGCCTCCAACTACATTTTATGCTATTGATCACCACTCTCTGGGCTCAGCTGTTCTGCCAGTTGTCAACTCACTTCACTGTCTGCTCATCCAGCCCACACTTCAGCAGCTTCTGTATGAGGAGCTTATGGGAGACAGTCCTGAAAACCTTACTGAAGTCTAGACAGACAACACCCACTGCTCACCCTGCATCTACCAAGCCAGTCATTTCATCATAGAAAGTTATCAAGTTGGTCAAGCATGACTTCTCCCCGGTGAATCCATGCTAACTACCTCTGATGATTTTCTTGTCCTTCATGTGCCTGGAAATGGTTTCCAAGATCAGTTGCTCCATCACTTTCCCAGGGATCAAGATGAAGCTGACTGGCCTCTAAGTCCTCCTTCTTGCCCTTTTTGAAAATAGGAGTGACATTTGCTTTCCTCCAATCATCAGGCAGTTCTCCCAATTGCCATGATGATTCAGTTACTGAGAGTGACAATGACACAATGACATCAACCCGCTCTCTCTGCCTCATGTATGCATCTACCTTCTTAAAGTACATCACCATCATGGCACATGGACTTATGTATGACCAGTTTGCTCAGGTATTGCCTGACCCAATCCTCTTCCACCAAGCACGTATCTTCCTTGCTCCAGACCTTCCATTGGTTTCTGAGACCTGGAATTCCTGAAGGTCTGTCTTGCCAGTAAATACCATCACTTTCTCATAGGGCTATGGTAAATCTCTTCCTCCCCTACCATTCCTAGTTTAATTTTGGCTTGGTTTATGCCAATTCAGAAAAAGGCAAAGTCACAGCATGGCAAAAGGGCTGAACAAAACTTTTCCTTTTCAACTACAGTCTGAGAGCCAGAGACCAATAGAAGATCTATTTTTTTTTTTAACGTATGTGAGCCACAAAATTTTTTGATTACTAGATATAAGCACGCTTGCATAAAGGGATGAGTCTTGGTGATAAAACAGAGCAGGAGATGTATAATCTGTAGTTAGCATGTCTTTTTGCAAATTAATTTAGCAAACAAATAACTACAGATTTTCTTTAAGATCAATTATGATGTACAGAATCACAAATTCAGATTTTTTTTTTTAAAAATCATATGAAATCTCATTTACAGGTAACATATTACTCCTGCATAATTTAGAAATTAATTGTTTCATATTTCTGGACACGTAAAGACCAGCTTCAAACTAGTCTACATCTTTACCCTTCTTCATAAATATATGCTTATTTTCCCTGAAGCTGAAATATTTTCAGCAAAAAGACATAAAACTTCTTCAAAGAAAGGCCTATCAACAAAAACTATCCAGCCACTAAGAAAATAATGCACACAAATAATTTAGGAAATAAAATTAACATCTACAGGATGAGAGAAACAGGACTATCAAGGTTGTAGCAGAAATACGATGTAACTGTACACTGCATATGTTATGATCTTCAACAGTGTCATTAAAATGGGAATCCATGAATTTTCTGGGGAAGATATGATCAGTCACATGCTATTTTAGGCCACATACATACATACACACCAGAGTGTATGGCAAGAAAGAGTAATATCAGGCATATATTACACCTGGTGGACAAGGGCAGAGCAACAGATGTTGTCTACCTGGACTTACGCAAAGTGTTCGACACTGTCCTGCACAACATCCTGGTCTCAAAATTGGAAAGTCATGGATTCGATGGATGGACCACTCGGTGGATAAGGACCCTGCTGGATGGCTGCACTCAAACGGTCAACGGCTGAATGTCCAATTGGCAGCCAGTGACGAGTGGTGTTCCTCAGGGGGCGGTACTGTGCTATTTAACGTCTTTGCTAGAGACATGGACAGTGGGATAGAGTGCACCCTCAGCAAGTTTGCTGACGACACCAAGCTCGGTGGCGTAGCCGACACGCTGGAAGGAAAGGACGCCATCCAGAGGGACCTGGACAGGCTCGAGAGGTGGGCTTGTGCAAATCGCATGAAGTTAAACCAAGCCAAGTGCAGGGTCCTGCACCTGGGACGTGGCAACCCCAGGCACAAATACAGGTCGGGCGGAGAATGGCTGGAGAGCAGCCCTGAGGAGAAGGACTTGGGNNTGGTGGGAGGTGTCCCTGCCCATGGCAGGGGGGTCAGAACTTGATGATCTTTAAGGTCCCTTCCAACTCTAACCATTCTATGATTCTATATTTAACAGTAATACTTCTATTCTGGTATTCCAGTAAGTCTTTTATGATGGTTAATCCAAAGATACACAGCCACTGTAACTGAATGAGAATTTAGTTTTGCATAGGATTCTTCTTTTAATTAAAAAAAAAAAAGAGAGTTTAATCTCAACATGCATATTTTAAATGTATAACCCTTTTTTCAATGAGTTTCTCTCTATGGTTTATGCATGAAAGTTGGCCTAATGAATATTAGTTTTATGAAAGAATATTTATGCCAATGGCACGAGGAAAAAGGGTGATTCTAATTAGGTAAAACTTCAATTTTATTAAGTACATTTAGGAAAGTCCATATCAGGAAAAAGCTTTTGATTCCATCAACACTTTACTTTTTTGTAAAACTGAGTGTATAGCAGAACAAACACATTACAGGTGACATCAAACGTTCAACAAAAAAATATTTTTTTTCCTGAATCTGCTTAGTATTTGACATGCAAATGCTACTTTTCAGTGCTGAAAATTACCTCTCAACTAAAGTATGAAAAATTTTTATATACAATGAATCAAACAGAAAAACTAAAAGAAAACTGGCATGACTAGAATTCTTACCTATAATAGTAAATTTAAATACTTTAGATGGCAGAGGCCTTCCTGCATAAGTGTCTGCATTACTTTCATTCAATACTACTTGCAGTTTCAAAGAGTAGTTCCCAAGTTTCTGAAGATTTTCTAAACAGAAATGCAAATACAATTAGAATGCAAAAAAAGTAAAATTATAAATAAATAAACTGAAAATACTGCATATGTGAACCTACCCATTTTTTTAAACCAGTATGGCCATTTGCCTCCATGCTGACTGATATGGGAAATTATTTCTTTATTCCCAGTAGGTGCTGAAAAACAAACAATTAGCTACATCAATTTAGATTTTACATCATGATTCTTTATTTTTTCAAGTAGTACTGTCATTCATTATTAAGTATTACTATTACTTCTAAATCTAATAAATAAAAATTCCGCTTCACAACTAATCACAATCACAGCCAAAAAAATGAATTTGCTACATAACCCCATTTTAATTAAAAACTGCTAGCCTCAGACACATTAAACTGAAAGCAGCAGCGTTGTAAAGTCAAAATTTGGTTATATGTTCCCCGTGAAGTCTGAGCAGTTGTAGGCTGTGCGCTCCATGCTGGCAACTGATCAACTTGACAAACAACCATAACAAATGAGCTTAAATGGGAGCAATGGTAAAAGTGTGCAGTTGACTGAATGTATAATTGAGGAAAAAAGAACATTCCTTTTTAGCTCCTAATTATTGCATCTGTCTATTAATCTGTCTTTAAAAATACTTCAGCAGTAAGACATCCCAAAAAAGAACACAATGAAACTCTGAGGCAATTTTTTAGTGACTGATTCTACAACCTAAGATACAGGAATAATATTTATTGTTTGAAACTTCAAGAGGTACTAATATATTTGTTTTTAAAAATATAAGTTAGAATAAATACAGAATGTGCCTACGATAAGACTATACAGAATAAAAAGAAATGCAGTAAAAAATAAGACATTGTTCTATAGCCAAGTAACTGTTTCATATCCTCTTCCTGCACCAAATTGCATACATAAAATAAAAGAAAAGCTGTCAGTTTTCTTAGTTGTATTTCTTTGTACGAGTAATTCTGCAAGTATTGGATTATTTGTAGTAAAGATCTAATTCCTACAACCACTGAGATATGGAAAGCTGCACTTGGTGCAAACTATGTGTACCACAAACAGCACAAGAAATTAAGTTTCTATAAACGTGGTGGGTTTTGTAAAAAATACAGACTTGAGGCTAAATTATTTACATTTGGTTATAGATAACAGGTAACGAAATGTCCCTGCTATGGTATAGAGGGTACAGATAGAGGAAGAACATCTGTTGTTTTCTTTCAAATGACATACTAATAGCCAATAGCTATTCCTGAACTGGGAGAATTCAATGGTGCATGCACGAGAGAAACAGGTGGATCTGAACAGTAGCTCCCATTGCGGTTTACACCACAGGAGGGAAATGGCAAGATAATTGACTATTCTGACCGAGCAATAAAGTTCTAAAATAAATACTTCAGTGATGAAAACAGTTTGCTGAAGAGCTTGAAAACCTGAAAAGACACCTCACTATTGCCACAGATTGCCACAGCATCTACCTGAGTATTTTAACAGAGGTACCTGCAATTTAAATGACAAGGTGCTCCTGCCACAGCTCAGACAAGAAGTTACTCACAGCCTAGTTCTCCTGCTATTCCACCATTTGCTTTGGCAGGTCCTTTTATCCCCACCAGATCCCTTGACTTTATCACTGTCTTAACCCTAATTTAGGATCAAACCTTGTCTAAGGCTCCCCAGGAACAGGCCAGATAAGAAGTTTCTCATAGCTCAACTCCCTTAGCAGTCCACAGTATATTTTGCCAGGAATTCCACTCTTCAAAAAAGAAGAGAAACCTTTTGTACAGTATAAGTTTCCTGTTGGCCTTCATAAGAGAGTAACCACTTTAGTACGAATGAGAGCTTTATATTTTATGAAAGATTAGGGTTGAGTTTGACAGGTATGCCATGCCCTAACTGTCACAGGACTTACTGATTGGTCTGGTGAAGAAGAGGGAGATTACACTAGTGATTCCTAAATTGACTAGAGACGAAAGTTAAGATAGGAAGCTGTAAAAACAGCTATATATTTTTATGTAAATACAAATTTCCATCAATGAATCAAAGTGGTCAGGAGACATGAAAGTCTGAAGACAGACTGCTCAGTGATCGGAGGCAAAGGGAAAACTTAGTTTTATTTCTCCCAGCAACAACACTGACAAAACACAGCAAAAGAAACACCATGCCTCTTTCATCCTGAAGTCAGGACAGTCTACCTTAGCTAAGGCTGCAAAACACTGGTTTGTCACACAGGCTGCTGGCAAATACAATCTGCTAATCTGTACTACATGAACACGTTTTTTTCAGTTCCAAGCTCTTTATGCCCCAATACACGCATTACCTTGGACAATGGACATGCACAGCAGACAGTCCCGATATAACAAGTGCCAGTAAAATACTGTGTGTAATCTTATGACACATATACTAAACTGAAGCTAAGATACTTCTACTTGGTTTCCTTTGACATATATCACACCAGTAATTTCAGTGCTTGAAAAGTGTTTTTACAACTCTTATCAGCCAAGGGAATTGGATTTTCCTATTGCATATGGAAAGAAAAAAGGCAAATGATTTTAAGTTTCTATAAATTTCAGATATATTTGACATGTGCAGGATTGGAGTTTTCAGAGAATTTAGTGTTCTAATTCTGTGTTGAACACACAGAATTATTTCAGCTGCGTTGGAAATAATGCAATTCTTCAACGAAGGCAGTGTAAGAATATCAAGTGAAGCATCCATAAAATGGAAACCACAAAACACTAACACATAAGAAACTTGATTTTTTAAAATTCTGAAGTGATTTTACAATAGATAATGAACAAGTCTGGTCCTTACTTTCATGTAACTGTTAATTACAGAAACATCCATTTTAACATATATTAAGTAGCTAGCTTGAAACTGATAGCCCTTCCTTACATGTTACAGAAGATGTAATCATTATACAGCATTAAGATATTAAATATTTGGCATTGAAGCAATTGTCATTTCATGAAATGTGGCTTTGCAGTACTACATACTCTGATGGGACACTGTCCTTAAAATTAACAGCTATATCCATATATCAAATTCTAATATGTATTATATGTATACATACAAAGAAATACATTATGCATTTTTAAAATAATAAAGACTCAGTTAAATATACTGAGATACTTACAATGTAAAATAACTTTGAGCTCAACAAGAAGTTTCTTTGAACCTCCGTGGCTTGTACCTGGAAGTTTTTGCATTGCTTCTCCTTTTTTATTTAAAATCTCTATTCTTAACGCTCCTGTATTCGAAAAGGAAAAATTATGTACATTTAAAACATGCTGTGTACTATAAGTGATTGGATATTTCTGTATGCTTGTTCTCTTAACAAAAGTGCATAGCATATTTTTAAATTGATATTTTACTGTTTAGCATTTTGAAGAAAAAAATATACCTATTGGTGTACCAGCAAATCTTGTTTCATTTGGTAATAACTCATCTCCTTCAGGCCATGTTACCGATAATTTGTCAGGAAGTCTAGTGAAAAAGAAAGAATGAACAGTTTTTCTGTGAGTTAAAAAACAGGATAATTTATCTTAAATAGAAAATACACAAAGCTCTTTTTTTGGAAAATAAAATAAATCAAAAAACAACCTCAAACTATTTCTTCTTGGTTTAGAATTCTATTTGTTTTTATTCTACTGAAACAGCTAACTGTTCCCACTTGAGAATAAAACTGAACTTTTGTTTGCTCCTGAAGAAATACTTAAACTGTTAGTAGGAAGTCCACAAGTAATCACTTACAATTTGGAGCTTACCTCGCCATTTCATCCTCTATGTATTTTTTAACAACTTTGTCGGACACTGTTCTGTCGAGTTTTGAAATGGGAATAATTTTCATTTCAGCATACAACGCCTGAGGTTCCTGAAAAAAAAATAGAGGGCAGTTATAAACACCCAAATTATAATATGTGAGAGAAGAAATACCTCTCTATTAAGGGACATAGACATAATGCAATATGCTAACATGGTGACACCACAAGACACTGTTCTAAAATTTGCTGAAATCACAAGGTTGGACATGGATGCACAACATATTATTGATACCAACTGTGACACTCTATATCATATACAAATTTAAATGAATCAGATCATGGATCATGAATAATAATTTTAATATCTTTACAGTAAAACTAATCTAAGCAGTTTGATTACTTCTAGATTGCTGAATCTCAAAAAATACCATAATTTTCAACAGTCATTAAAAAGTCATTTAAATAAGTCTGACCCGGGATTATGATTAAAGATCCCACACGCACACTAGGTGTGCGAATCCTTTTTATATTTATCTTACCAAAGAAATTTGAACCTCTCCTCCAGTGGCAAATATATCCCCATCATGGTCGCCATACAAAAAAAATTTCTCAATAGTTCCATAGAATATTGGAACAGTCTTAACAGTTTTCACCTGTAAAGAGAAAACAACAATTAATGTCAATACATTACTTCTGTAT
This sequence comes from Arenaria interpres, assembly GCA_013399435.1. NCBI lineage: Eukaryota > Metazoa > Chordata > Aves > Charadriiformes > Scolopacidae > Arenaria > Arenaria interpres. Next base: position 18,059 of record VXAK01014846.1, read on the forward strand.
CAAATGTATAGTATTTGACTTTTATAGGGTTCAAATACTCTCTTACAAAACAAACAAAACCCCACTATCAGTGAGCAACTAACTTACCAGCTGTCCAGTTTTGTACGTTTTTCCGTCCCACTCTATTGCAGCATATGTTGCCCAAGGGCTCTGCATTCTTTTGGATGGCAAATCAGTACGAGTAGTTACTCCTTTAAAGACTGTGAATTTTATCTGTTTGTCATATTTTTCATGACAGTCTTTGAGCCACAAAGCAAATTCTCTGTCAATTTTCATTCGTTGCTCCTATAAAAAGATTACAAAATAAATACATATTATTAATGTATTACAAAATTTAAACCTGACAACTTCAGTAAAATGAACAATTATAAGAGTACAGTGATACTGTACTAAAAAAAAAATAAATAAATTGATTCTTCTTTGGAAATGCTACAGAATTCTAGGAAAGCTATACTTCAAGCCAGAAAAAGTCTCCCCCAGCACTCGTATTCCTCTAGGAAGAGGATCTTTCCACAAAAACTGTCACAAAACAACTAGATAAAGTCATTGTTTAAGAAAAAGACTAATTCTTATTTTTTCAGATGTAAAGAGTCAGCTTTACTACTCACTGAGAGAAGTGTCTGCTACAAAGTTCTGCAAAAATGTGTAAGATTAAAGCTCTTCAGAAACCGGTGACACAATATTCAGTGACACAAACAAATGACTAGTGAGTAGAGGTTTCTACATCTTATGCATTAAACTTTGCCAAGAAGAAATACTTAACAGAATAAAATTATTACCTGTCCATTGAAGATTCTTGTGAACAGAGTATTCTTATCTTTTAACTTCAGCTCCAGATCCATGAAAGTGAGTTTGTTTGTGCTGACCTGGAACTTATCATTGGTAAATAATGCACCAGAAATCCTGTTGTAGCATTCAATTGGTGCTAACCCTCTCTTCTTTGGAGGAGCACACCAGTCAAAACTTAAAAAAAAAGCGGAAAGACATTAAAACCCTTTTATTTAATAGAAGGGATTTTAGGAACAGATTGGTTTACATTGTAGACACAGATTACCACTTACTCGTCCACACTTGTGTATGGTATTAATCTTCCATTCCAAAAACATTCAAAAATAGGCCTTTTTCCTCTGGCACCCTTTTCTACTATAAGGCAGTCGTCATCATCATCATCGTTTAATTCTTAATTAAAAAGAAGACAGTCTCCATGAATAAATTTCTTCTAAAAACTAATATAAAATCATAAACCAGAGCAGTCTAAATTCAGGACTATTTATACTTATTTATTGCTTATACATACTGTTAGGCACAGTAGCAATGTACATGATATCAAGTTAAGTATATATAATATCGGGATTTGTTTTGCTGTTTGAGAAATACCAAGCAGAAAAACCTAAAGAAAGCTAGGAAAAAATTTTAAACAGGGACTGAATAATATTACCAAATCTGCAAATTTCAAATTTAAATAAATATTACTTTTTCCTCTCAGTTTCAACTGAGATAATACTATAAAATCTTGTCACAATTAAACTCAATATTTGGTTTGTCAAAAAAAAGAACAAAAAAGTCACCAACACAAATTATTTTAAAACCCTAGCATCTGAGAACTCATGAAGACTGGATAAAACAAATTTTAAATTAAGGACTCAGACTACATGTTGATCTCTGTGGTATTCCGATGTTAGAATCTCTTGAACCAAACTACTCGTATTTCATTTCTTTCTCGAAGCAAAGATCTAACAGTCAGGCAAGTGGAAATGTTTCAATCACACTGCATTCCATAAAAGTTTATAGTTTGAAATTAGATGCTGTTATGTCTAAGATCAGGTTTACATGAATGAGTTACCACAACAGCCAATTTGTTCACAGGATTTGTTCATCCAAAAGCACGTGAACTTTTCTGTTCTACCACAACCCAAATTAGATAATTATTGCACTTCAATTTAAATTGTTCTAGAGTAGTAGGATTGTCTATAATAGAACTCATAAGCAGCAAAACATTTCACTCACTTGATGGAAAACATGGATCATCGGGGTATGTTTCTTTATCATACAGGAAGGGATGATAACGTATGATGCCTTCCACTATACCTTCTCCTTCAACATGTGCCTTAAACTCAAAACTATCTGCTGCAGTATTTATATACAATGTTTGCATGTCATCTTTGATCTCCCTAAGATTGACAATCTTTGGTACTTTTCCTTTTTCAAACATTGAAATCTGGAAAAAAATGAAACAAGCTGATTATTCTCAGACCAAAAACCCTCCAGAAACTAGCATTTGTGACGCTTATCTTTTTAGCAAAATGCATTAGTTCCTATGCTGCAGTGATAAAAAAATTTTAAAAATTAAATCACATATACATCTTAAAATGCTGCTGTAGTTCAAAATCCATGATTAAAGAGAAACAGACACAATATGAACTAAGTTGCCATCAGAGAAGAATTTTGACTAATATAAAAATCTCATACCTCAATGTCGATGTTGTTGAAAGGACTTAGAACTTTTGTTACAGCATTAGTTTCATTTCCTTTTGGTCCATGGATATAATAGTGATAGATATGTCTGAAATACATTTAAAATTAATAATAAATCTCAGAAAGCGAAATTTTAAAATTGCACATTATAATTTTCAAAAATCTAAATAAACTAATTTTTTTATTAAAATATAACTGGTTCATTGCATTGCTATAAATCAACTCCATGACAACATGTATCTCTGGTTATTAAAGGGAGTGAATGCTCCTTTTCACTCCTTTCAACTCTCATCTCCTTCATGCACAATCTATTTGGATCAATTTTGGATAAAATAATTAGAAACATTACAAATTGGAAAACAATTCCTAAGTGAAAAAAGTTATGACTGTTACATGGTTACAGATTTACATCACAGTGCAAACTAATAAAACAAGCGTAATTTGTTCTGCACTCTGGAGATTAAAAGAACTAGAGCCAAAAAGCTTGCCATACATTGTTTCTGATACCAGTTTTGTATTGATCATCTAATAGCAAAAGAAACATTTAACAAGCAAGCACTATCCTTAAGTTATTTACAAAAAAGCAAAGATACCTTATTTGAATATAGGCAGCAGTCATGTATGTGATCTGCTTATTAGAAGTAATTTTTTTATTTGTAAGCATTATTTTCTAATGGCACTTGGGCTCACTTAAGAAACTCCAAAAAACCCACACCATCAGATAGATTCATTATTTTCACAGAAATATGAAGCTTGATAAAACTGAGGAACTTAATTCAATTTTACTTCAACTTTTCAGCACCTAATTCTTCAAAGATTGAGTCCTTAAATTTCAGGGTGGTGGTTTGCTGAAAAACGAGATTACACATGTCAATGGGACTGAATGAATGAATGAAGTTAAATGCACCTGCAAGTAGAAATCTTGGTTCCCAGACAAAAGCTCCTCATGGTCTCATTGCTCAGGACTTTAGAGCAGACTGGTACGTCCAAACTGCTTAGCATTTTGTCTGCATTTCTTCAAGACTTTAAAAGATGCTCTCATGGCCTTAAGACATGATTGTTTTGGGAGCTCATGTCCACTCCCTCCACTTCAAAGCATCCAAAACAATATGAGGGCTGTGCTGTAGCCCATTAACACAGAATGAAACTGGTATCATGCATGTGTGGCAAAAGACATGGGAGAAGGGTATGCGGAGGTTTTTGAAGTGGAAAAGGCCATTTCAGATGAAACCGTGATGTAGGATTGTGTAGCACTGGGAAGCTGTATCTGATTGGTTTTACCGTAATAGCTACAGGGCATTAACTTGAATAATTGCACCTGGGTTTCATCTCAAACGGATGCAGTTCTTTCGCTTCAAGAGATCACTGGAATGAACTAACACACACCTAAGTGTGAGTGTTCACAAGAAGAGCACCTAGAAGCTAATGAGGGACCCGAGGTATTTGTCATTGTAGATGTACCCCTACATTTTAATGAGGTTAAAAAAAGTTTCAGCCCCAAGTTCTTAGATGCAACAATGAATGCTGTTCCATATAATAAGGTATTATCTAGTCCTTATATTAAATATTACCTATTATTATCAGATTGTAGGTAACACAAAAATAACATTATAGCATGAAAATCAAGATCTATGGTCTGCCAGATTTCAAAATCAGACTGCGACTTCATAGTTCAGTTTACATTCACAAATAGAGCCATCATCTTAACAGATAAGCCCACATGATTCAGAGGTATCACAGGCTTCCATATCTCCAGGCTCTACAGGCCCACTGATGACACTACTCTAGTATTGAGTTGACAGTATCATGTATCATTTTACCTTGCAAAACAGCAGCAGCTTTTGTTGTTGTTGTTGTGTAAAAAAACCCCAACAAAATCCCCAGAAACAAAAGCAAAAAATCCAAACTGTACATACAAAGCTAGATACAGGGTTAGGAGCACAGCTGTGAGAACAGTAACTTATCAAGTAAGTTAACTATTGAACGGATAATGTTATTAATAATTAGATTGGATAATTATGTATCGATTATCAAGTCACACTGAAACTGATGTTTGTAAAGATCTTTCTTTAGATGGGGGGACCCGTTCAGTTTGTCTAGTTTCTGCAAAATCAATTAGCTAAGAAGACTAATTGTGGCATCAAGAAAATACATATCATAGAATCATAGAATTGTCCAGGGCGGAAGGGACCTCCAAAGGTCATCTAGTCCGACCTCCCCACAGTCAGCAGGGACACCCCCAACTAGACCAGGTTGCCCAGGGCCTCATCGAGCCTCACCTTGAATATCTCCAGGAAAGGGGCCTCAACCACCTCCCTGGGCAACCTGTTCCAGTGCTCCACCACCCTCACAGTAAAGAACTTAACAGGAATAAACCAATGACTAAGTACCAAAAGGAAGTAATTCATAATTATCTGACTTTGTTAGTAGTCCACTTTTAAATCAAATCTTTTAAATCACAAACTTACGCCAGCTGCCTTGTCCACAGATGAAAGTAGTTTTTCAAGTACTGCATATGACCTGGTTGTACGCCTGTAATGACAACTGCTGTGAAACTCTCTTTAGTCCTTTCTTCTAATATTAGATTATGAAGAAATCTTTCATCATCACTTGTGATGTGAGTAGAGTCAGATGGCTACAAAATTAGTAAAATAATAAAAGCAGGAATGTAAACTGAATTTCTGAACTCCCATCAGCTTTTAAAGGTATTAAAAAATGGAAAGGAAAATAATACAGAACACACAATGCTAAATATCACAAAAGATTAATACATAAAATAAAAGCTTCCAAATTAAAGTCAACAACTGAGAATCTGACATCCCTGATTCAGTTCAACTTACTTTCATCATAACATTTGAAGTGTTCAGTCTAGAAATGCATTTAATCATGTTTAATGTGGCACTGTATGATATCCACGTTCTCACCCATCAAGTGGAACTAATATGTGCAAAAGACATAAGTCTTTTTTAAGAAAACCAAGCCAGAAAAAGAATTCTTTGCTTTTAAATGAATAGGCTGCTTTCCGTAACAGAAATCGAAGTGGAAGAAACATGTTTTTGCTGTCAAAGAGAAATGGCAAATCCTCAGTTTCAGCTGAAACATCCAATAGTCACACAGAAAAAGAAATTCCTGATTCCAGGAAGTACTGACTGTCTTTTCCCGGGCGAATGCACTTAGCTATTATGATAGGAGGTTTCTAAGATGCATAGAAACACAGTGGTTAATGTCAGGCTTCATGCTGGACCAGTGGATAATCCTTTACATTTGATGCATCCAGAAAAGACGCTGGTTTTAATACAAAGACTGAGATCTTTATAGCAAACAATTGGTACAACTGAGAAATATATGCTCTTCCATGCTGTAGTAAATGCAGCTTCTTGCCTTGTTTTGCAGAAAAACAGGCAAATAGGAAACACATCACTGAGTTGGTGAGAGGACACATCTCTTAGCTAACTGTAGATGGTGCATTGTGGACCATTTTTCAAGACATTCAAGAGAAAAATTCCCACATTTAATTTAATATCAGTATGACGAACTGGCCTGGCTATTTCAGTGATTTGTAAAAATTTCTTAGGCTTGTCTATCCTTTATCGCCACAGTTGTTGAGTTATTCTTCTATCACTTGAGCACTTCACAGCATCTCTTCCCTCTTGGATATTTACAAACTACTTTTTACCTCTAGTAGAATTTCACTTGAAAAAAATGTTTTTAACTACATCAGCTTAACCTTCATTTTATATTATCACCACAACTTTTCAAACAGTTGATTTTAACACCACCTTGAATTCTTTAGAAGTATCTATACATCTCATTCTGCTAGTTTCCTCCAACTAATGAACTGATGTCTATGAGCTTATTTTCTACTTTTCTATCTGCTACCCTCCCTTTTTAACATCAAATGGGGAAGGAAAGTATTTCTGCCCTCTACAAAAAGATATAGTGTCTTCAAGCTTCCCATTACTTCCTCTTACACTCCAGAGTGTAAAAGGAAGTGATTATTAAACGTATCACCAGATAAGTATTACAAGAATATTAATCACGTTAACCTGGGACAGGCTTTCAATTAAAAAGAAGAAAGCATTAAGGCTATTTACCTTTCTATTCCGAATGTATCCACTATAGATTGATTCTCTATTTTTCTCCTTCTTCTCAAAATCCTCTTTAGAAAGGACAAGTTCATGAACATCCTGAGAATCTGCAGGTTTGCTTATCATCTGTTTTTATTAAAGAAACAGTATTTAAAAATCAAAGTAAGGTTTAAAAGGAGCATCATAAAATAGTTTAATGCTGTTACAAAAAGTTAGGATAACAACAATCTGCTTATGTAAAAATGTTTCAAAATGAAGTTAAAGATTGACATTTACTTACTCTGGCAGACTGTCCAACGAAGAATACTGCTTGTTTGCCTCCAACTCCAAAATATGAGATATCACTATTTAAACTACGAGGCACTGGCAAAGGCCGTACATATCCTGAATGATCACTGAGAATAAAAGTAGCTTTAATAAATTTTCTCAAGATAAATGAGATTTAAAAAAAAAAATAAAGAGAACCTTCTGATCTAAACAGCTTGTATTAAATTCTTACTGCAGTCACTTTGTTCAAAATCCTTCACTTTAGACCTATTGTAATTGCAACATTAAAATGTATGTGCCTAAAATTCTTTATGTATTATTTTTAAAAGGATGATGACAGAGTAACTCTTTTTCTAAGTGATCTCATAAGACACTTGAGTCCCTTCTAGCAACCCAAATCTTATTAAGTCATACAAATTCAACTTTTTCTTACAAGTAACTCTTTTGCTTATTACTATCTATGCACAAACTTTTTATGCTGAAGTTCAGATGAAAGAGAGGACACTAGTTGGCAGGGAGAATCTGACAGATAAAGAAATAATTACCCTGAAAATTTTTCTCCATTGTTAACTCTGCAACAGGGACATAGTCAATAGGTCTGTGCAACAGGTACTGCGGTAACAGCAATTATACACAGTTTTGATGTTAGAAGGTAAAAGGCAAAACCCTGGACGTTTTCCCTTTGACCATAGAAAGATATTAACTGTGAAGCTGCTGCAAATGAAAATGGGTTGCAAAGCAAGCCTGATCTTTCTGACATCATCCTTTCATAGAAATACTTTTGAGTTAAAATGGGAAATAACGTCAACAAACTATGCCAGTCTTAAAGAGGCTATATATGCCATCAGTAATGAAATTCCATGTCTTTCAAGTCAGCTTTGATGGATGACAAGTCTCACGTAGTTTAAGTAAATAGTAGGATAAGCATCTGGTTTTAAATCACAGCAGTCCCAAATGAAAACAAGGTGTAGATATGTATCCTGGTATAATTCACAGCTATCCCCCCATTGAATGGTTATCAACCACAATTTAAACCTGTAGCTTAAAAATACTATACATCTCTACTGTCATTAAATTCAACTAGAGCAATTTCAAAAAAGCAGTGAATTTCTTTACAAATTAGCAGATGGCCCAGAATCACTTTTAATGCGCTTATCTCCATTTGTTTGATAGATATTAGTCATTCTTTTTTGAGGTGTTTCCAATGAAAGAAAACCCTTCCTCAGCTATATTATCACTTTCCACGTTACACTGCCCCGTTACGTTTTACACCAGTTTCTCATAGCACAAACTAGTTAGGACTGAGGCTGTGATCCTCATCTACACATTTACTGTCCTAGGCATAAGGTATTTTAAAAGTGACTAAAGCTCACGAACTTACATAACTGCTTCTCTGGAATTTTCTACGCTAGGGTTAAGTCTGGCTGTGCAGCTGGAAGACCCCTTCAGAACAGATTCAAAACTGTAAAATGAATTCATATAAGTAGCAAAACCCACCATAAACCTCATCTTTCTTCTTTAAATGCAAACAGTTATTTTGCCTAGCCTTCTTCAAAAAACAGACATTTTCACATTACGTTGTACATGATTAAGGTAGCAAAAAAAGGAAAAAAAGAAAACATAAACCAAAACTCTATCCACTATAACAGTAGCATAACAGACACTGAATGCATTGCCTAATGCACTACTGAAGGGCTTTCAGGTAACAATACACTATAAAAGCCCTCTGCAGAACAAAGAATGCCCCTTACTCTATGTAGGCAAGTCTTAGAAAAGCTTAGAAAAGGCCACAAGAATAAAAAAAAAAAAATGTTATCACAGTATCATAATATTAGAACACCAGTTATGTGTTATGATGCTTCTCTGTTTCCTAATTGTTGGTATAGATTTATGTCTTAAAACGATATTCCATGAACCTTCACAGAGTTTGCTAACTGTTGTAAAAATGATTAAAGCTTTCTAACCTCTCAAAGTCACCTTGTCTTGTAAACTTTGACAATCTATATACAGCCCAGTTGTTAAGCTGTTTAGAAGTCATTCCTCTTCCATTATCGATGACAGCAACGGCTGGCTTTCCTTGTGAGTCATCAAATAACTGTTTAGGGAAAAAAAAAAAAACAAACAAGGAGCACTAGGAAAAAAAAGATAATGCAAACCACACCTGAAAAAAAAGGGGAATATTTCTATCTTACCAATTTTATCTGTATGCTCCGAATACCAGTATTTCGTGATGTAGCTGACAGAGAATTGTCAATCAACTCAGCAAGGGCAAATGCTAAAGAAATTGAAGAAAAATTACCCTATTAAAATCTTGTTCTTAAAAGACAGCACTCAGAAAACAGATACACACTCTCATTAGTTTCTTCCAAATAATTAGGATAACACATTCCCTAAACACAGACAAGAGGTAGGCACTGCCAGAACCATCACAATTATGTAATGTCTTGATGTAAGAGGAAAAAAAAAAAAAAAGCAAGCTTTTGTACATATACTTTATGATTTGTTTCATCGCTGAATTTCTCATATCACTGTTAATGGTAAGAACACAATTATTAGAAGTACCTAAGAACCGTGAACTAACAGGCTTCTTACCACAAGACAAACTTGTCCTTTTGTATGATTAGGAATAATTTTGATTCATATTAAAGTCCAAAGTATGTAAAAAACTGACTTTGACTTGTTAAAATACTGAGGAAAGAATGAACTCATTGAAAAAAAAAACCAACAAAAGAACAAACTGAATGGAAATATTGCACAATTTCCAAAATAGAAAGTTTTTTGTTTACAAAAAAACCCCACAATGAAAGTTGTAAAAATGGTTGAAGAATTGACTGAATAATAAATACAACCAAAGTTGTGTCAGATATGTGGCAATATGTAGCAGAAATAGTAAGCCAAACTACTTGCACAAGTTTGTTGTTTCTAAACATTTAACACTTGTGAGTCTTTACCTAATTAAAGTTAGACCAACTAACTTTAGAGAAAAACTGCATTTAATGTAGGACAACAGCATAAATCTGAAAAAGTATATCAAGCTCAAATTAATTCACTCTGATCAGCCCTAGTCAATAGACATTTCCATTCAGTGTCTCAAGTAAGTTTTATTCCCTACAATTTGCAGGGTTCTTCAGAATGATACAGTGCAAATTACACACACAGTCTTGCAAAATAAACCCTGTGAGTATTAGTATCTTATAACACCACTGAAGCATTTGGCATTTTCCTTCAAGCTGTTTTTGAAATATAAAAACAGTTCTCAGTTTCTTTGCAACTTTCTTTACTGCTAACAACAGGAGTTGAGCATCAGTTACATGATCCATACCTAGTATTACATAAAAGAAAAATGGCCCTGTATCAACACATGAAACTGCCATTAGAGATTATATAAATAAGGAGCATCAGCTGCAGTACACTTACACATGCTCAAAACTCCTATTTTCTATAACAGTCAATTTTAGCACATAATAAAAGTAGACAAATAGCTTAGTATAGCTGTTTTTCAAATGTTATTAACTGCCTTATTGCACAATTTCACAAATTACTTCAAAGAGTGAGAATTAGTAACACATTAGAAAAAAATATACCAACAATGTCATTACAGAACTGGATCTAAAAGTTATTCTGTTTGTAGTCTGACAACTGCAGTCTCCTTAGGATTGAAGGGTTATGACCACAAGTAGTATCAAGACGTAGTGAAGCTATGCAGGGGAAAAATTAGAATGGCAAAAGTTCAAGCAGAACTCATCTTGGCCACTACAGTTAAAGATAACAAGAAGAGGTTCTTCCAGTATATCATTAGAAAAAGGAAGACTAGGAAAAATGTAGGCCCACTGATGAATGGGTGCCCTACAGGTAGAAGACACAGAGAAAGCAGAGTTACTGAATGCCTTCTTTGCTTTGGTCTTTGCTGCTAAAGCTGTTCCTCGTGAATCCCAGACCCTGGAGACAAGGGGGGAAGGTCTGGAGAAAGGAAGGTTTTCCCTCTGTGTCGGACGACCGGGTTAGAGACCAATAGGCCAAAGTGGACATCCGTAAGTCCATGGGCCCAGATGGGATGCACCTGTGAGTGCTGAGAGAACTAGCAGATGTTATTGCTGGGACACTCTCTATCATCTTTGAAAGGTCATGGAGAACAGGAGAAGTGCCTGAGACTGGAGGAAGGCAAATATCACTCCAGTCTTCAAAAAGGGCAAGATGGAGAACCTGGGAAACTACAGGCCAGTTAGTCTCACCTCTGTCCCTGGGAAAATAATGGAG
>VXAK01014846.1:29387-44240 GCA_013399435.1 Arenaria interpres
CCCCGTTCAAGGGAGACAGGGAACTACTGGAAAGAGTCCAGTGTAGGGCAACAAAGATGATTAAAGGATTGGAGCATCTCCCTGATGAGGAAAAGCTGAGAGTTGGGACTTTTTGGCCTGGAGAAGAGAAGGCTGAGGGGAGACCTCATTAATGCTTATAAGTATCTAAAGGGGGGTTTGAGGGAGGACGGAGCCAGACTCTTTTCAGTGTTTAACAGTGACAGGATGAGGGGAAACAGGCACAAGCTGGAACACAGGAAGTTCCATTCAAATATGAGGAAGACCTTCTTTTCAGTGAGTGTGACAGAGCACTGGAACAGGCTGCCCAGGGAGCTTGTGGAGTCCCCTTCTCTGGAGATTTTCAAGACCCACCTGGATGTAGTCCTGAGTAATATGCTATAGGCAGTCATGCTCTGGCAGGGGAGTTGGACTAGATGATCTCCAGGAGGTCCCTTCCAGCTCCAACAATTCCATGATTCATACCATTTTAAAGGCTTTTGTTTTAGCAATATGAACACAGTACATCGAGAGCAAGAATCCTCCTTTTCCCTGTGCCATCTGTTGCAGAGTACAGACAAGATCAAGAACTGACTTAAATGCACATTAAAAGTTTCTTGCAAATGACTGAAGCTGGTTCACTCTCTTTTAGAGAAAGTGATGACTTATAGCACCCTAGCAAGCTGCTTTAGCAATTACATGACGATGAAAATGTAGGAAAAAAGTTTACTTTTCCCTTAGTAGTAGTGAAGTTTGCTTTCCTACTAAAATAAAATCAATGGACTTCAAAAAGACAACACTGAGATCCCATATTTAAATAACTTCTCAGATTCATGAATAAATACACTTCAGGCTTTTGGGTAACAGTACACAGGAAGATAAAATAGCAAATGTACATTGATGATACTGCCAGATGGAACCAAACAAAAGTTCAAAATGTTTATAAACTACAGCAAATTGTCAAGAAACTTTGATATCTAGGCCCACAGACACTGACAAGCATGTTCAAAGTCTTTTCCTCTCCTGTGGATATACTTCCTTCCTGTTTCCATACTTCTGGAACACAACTATGTTAAAGATGCTACTATATTTTACGTTCAAACCACATTATAAAATGAAATATTTTTACATGTGGATGGCAGATTTGACCTTGATGCAAAATCTCTGGATAACACAAGAGGTTATCATTGGAGTTATGTAAAGGGAAATGATCATAACATGAGGCAACAGAAGCGGAAAACCTCTTTTATGAAGAAAAGGAGGGAAAAGGAAAGAGAATCATGTGTGTGAGGCACTAAAGGAAAACTGAACATCGGTGTGCATTATCCTTTTTCATCTCATATTATTATTCTGAAGCCTGTTGAGAGAAGGAAAAAGAGGTTTTCCTACCAAGGGAATTCTCAGCATTTTGTGGGAGATGAGTAGTAGCTACAAATTACACGAACACTTAAAGGAAGTGCAGTATTGAATTACTTCATAAAGATCTTAGGAGATGTAACAGTTCCTCTGACAAACCAACTGTTTGATTGCTGTGCTGTTTTTAATCATGGAAACAGAGTGAGAGTTGGATTGTTGCACACATACTGGGGATTGCAGTGCCTCCAGTCTTGTGAGTCATCCCACCAAGTTTCAGTGACAGTGATCAGATCATAGCCTTCCACCTGCACATTGGCTTCCAGCTCCTTCTGTTTGTTATCCATGCTGCATATATTGGTATTAAGGCACTTCAGTTAGACTGCTGACTGTCTCACCTTTTTGGTGGAAACTTTCTGGAGGATTGGGGTCATTCCTCACTACTCCAGTAGGTGCGCTCATCCACCCTAGTGCTTGTGAGTACACTAGCATGTACAGCTTACTAGTGTGGGCTTTGCACCCTAACCCCCAAGTTTGTTAGTTTAAACTGTGATTCCCTAAGTTAGCCAATCTGCCAGCAATGCTTTATGATCTCTCCCAGCATACAAGATAGTGTCAACAGGTGAAAAAAAGGGTAACTAGTTCAACATACACAAAAACACACAACGCATCACATGCAATTAAGCTGAAGGCTCAACAACACAAAATATTGTCCATGCTAAAGACGTCCAGTTACTTTCTGAACAACATAACAAAAATAGAAGAGTCCGTAGACAAGAACTCGAAAATCCCCAAATCACTTCTGTTGCATCTCTGCATGGCCTTTCTGTTCCACTAGTATTTCTCAGGTATCTGATACCAGCTGCTGATAGGAACAGAGCACAGATCTAGACAGAATGCTTCATGAGGTCTAATACAGCAATTCCTGTGCACAGAAATACACATATCACTGACCAAACTATTAGTCCACTTTGAGTCCCCAAAACTGAAGAATTGAGAAAGGGGAAGGGAGCAAAAGGAGAATGGTACTTAAAAGTACAGTTGCTATTTACAGACACTGTTGAGGTTGCTTTGAAACAGAAATTGCTGTGGGAATGGTATAATGGTTGACTCCTGATACTTGCATTTTTTTCTGTACAATTTTGAGCCTGCTGTACCTAATACATACAATACTTAAAAAGTTATCATAGCCACAGACAGAATATTCAGAGAAGCCACAAAACAAAAATTAGTTTTTTCAATAAAACAATACTAAGTGCTGGTTACATATTTAATGTAACAGATAGATAAAAACTAGTAGCTCATATAAAAACTGATCACCAAGTTCAAAGTCAGTACATGAGACAAGAACATGATAACATAAATGCTGACCTGTCTGGATGACATCAGCAAGACTATTAACAAGACTGAAGCCATTTTACGTCTAAAACAGTCAAGCTTCTTAAAGAAGTATTTGAGGAGGTCCCTCTGTTAATCGGGATTCTTACATGACCATTCTGAGCCACTTTTAACTAACCAAAAACTTGTATAAAGAACATAAGTTAATTTTTCTTTTACAGTTAAGACCACAAGCTTTAACGAAAAGTTAAATTGCTCATAACCATATTATATTCATATAAACACCACTTACACAAAATTATTTTGGCAAGTACTTACGCAAAGGATTTTGTCCTTCACTGGCATAGTACTCGTACATCCCACTTTTAACAAGTGTATCATAGTGGGGCAGGAAGTCAATTCGCTCCTTCGTTGCCAAAAGCAGCATTTGATCAACTGACTGCAGCAGATATAAAGTAACTCCATCTTGAACAAGTTCGCCTGCAGTGAAGATGAAATACAAAGTACACTGTAGAGCATTCACTGCACCAATCAACTTCTGCTCTCAAAACCAGTACAGATTTAGCCTCAGGTAATCTCTGTGTTTTCTTAGGCATTGACTACTTGTCCACCCTAGCAACAAAGTTTAATTTAAAATCTTTTCATGCTTGCAAGTTTAATAATGCAAGTTTTCTCAACTGACAGATATTTACATGCCATTTTTTCCTATCATTTACAGAATTTGCAACTGTCATCATACTAATAAGTAGTTGTTAAAAAGTTGTTTGTGAAAGTAAATTTTGTCACAGTTCTTAGCAAACTATTACAGGATTTGTACTTCCAGTTAATTATTGCATGTCATAAACAATCATACGGTCTTTACAATAAATATAAGAAATAGTTGCATTTATTTTGCCATCTAAAATACTTACTGAAGTTGTCTTCTGTAATTTCCTTCCTGTTTGTTGTGGTGATAACAAAGTTTTCATCAGTAGCTATGCCAAATGCCTGAAAAAATTGGAAGTTATTTGGTTATGTAACTAAGTACTTCATAAAGTATCCAGATAAATGAGAAAAAAAAAAAAAAGAAGGAAGAAAAAAAAAAAAGGTGGTCTTTCTGTTCACTGTGCCACAAACTACTGAGAAGTGACCAAATATTTTTCCCTGTATTAACTAAGAACACAGCTTAATTCCAGAACTTAACTTCATTTGCTTTCTCAACTTAGCCAAACTGCCTGTACTCAAGTAGTTTGGGTTTTTACCTGATTAAAATATGTTTTAGCAAGCAACTGGAATTTTAAGGAGGAGGAACTGTCTTACAGGTAACCACCTTGAAGGCTGAGGAATAAGACAGAACAGCTCCGCTTCAGACTGCACAACTACAACAGCAATAGTCATAAGCTAGAGGATGTCCCGTATTTAATTGCACTCTTTTCAGACATTAAACCAACCAAGTATTTCTTAATGTTGGATACACATTAAAGTCTTTGTTCTTCAATTATATCATACATTTAAAAAAAATAAATCAAGATTTCTTTTAGAAAATTCTTTACCATAAAAACACTGAAGTATATTCTTTGAACCTAAACAATCTTTGTCACTTCTCTGCCTCCAACTTTTGAATATATTTCTGTAGCTTTGGACTTTTTATCCTGCTTTCTACATACATTTATATTCCTCTACATCTGCCCTCACTTCTGCACCCTGATGTCCAACACTAATCTCTTTCTCAAAATACTAAATTAAATATCTGTATTTTCCCATGCCTTTCCAGGTCTTTGAAACTTAAGTAAAAGTCAACTCTAGTCTTGTTTAACTCCATCAACCCTTTCAGTCCTGCAGTCATGACCCTGACACTGCTTTCTGCACCTTTATCCCTGAAGCCCTTGTATTCCCTGTAGCAGCTTGCCCTCATCATTTCCCATACCTCTTTCCTTCCACCCCTAGTACTCAAACTCACAAAAATATTTCTAGAACACTGTTTAAAGTTTCATTAAAAGTGCGCTTTCCATCTTTCAGTTACCTTCTCCCTAGTTGTGACTATGTTAAATAGATAGTATCCAGTAGCAAAATTAGCAAAATTGTCAAATTTCTCATAGCACTTGGTGCAAGTGAAACAAATGGAGATGGCACGAAGAGATTGATGTTCATACTTTCTACATACTTTCAACATATATGATGTTCATACTTTTCTACATTCACATCTCTTCAACTTAACCTCTGACATTACACAAATATCCACATGGCAAAACTGTGCAGAAGAAAAAATTGCTTAGAGCAAGGAAAATAAGCAATTAAAAATATACATACTATAAAACTAACATCTAACTGTGCCACTCAAGGTTAACGGTTAATATGGAATAACTGAACTGGAGAGTTTTACATTTGAAAGCACAGATAATAATCTTTTCCCTCCAGGTATAATTACAACTTCCCTGTTTTCTCTAAACCTTGCTCTAAAAACCTGAAGAGCACAGTATTTACTTTAAGGCACCAAGAAGTTAGGATGAGTTAGTGCATGCAAAATACATCAGCCTGCTAACCGAGCAGGGGCAGCCTCCCCCTTCTGGTCCTCCCCCCTTCTCCATGGGTGAGCCTCAACTAAGCCGACCACAAAGGGCCTGGCAGGCAGAGCTACCCCTGTGTTTCCAGGGTGAGCCAACATTACTGTATCTAGCCGCAGCAGGTCCCTTCTGCTTCACTCCAACTGGCTGTCATTTTGAGATAAGCTACTAGACAGGTTCATAGAACAAGTCTGGCAGTCCTAACTGCAGATAACCTGCTTTTCTTGTACATGCAGCAATGTAAGAGGTTACATCCTTTGTAAACTTCAGCCAACCAAGAAAATCTCTGTTTGAAAGAGTCACTTGTATATAAGACCTATGTGGTTTACTTCCTCCTTCTCTCTGTCCTATACTATTAGTTATGCCAGCCCCTGTCTCTTCCCACTATACCAGGTAGCAGTGAGGTGGCTGCACAGTTGTCCCATTCTGTGGATGCAGTCATCAGGAAGATGATTTGGTTATCCCTGAATAAAAGTGAACCTACTGGGTAATTTACTTGAACAGCTTATGATGTTTCATTTCATTCTGACAAACAATGTTTGGTCAAATGTTTAATTTCTCACTAAGACTGCTGCATGTAAGAGACATCATAGTATCTCTTGTTGACTTTGTATGAAGTGCGGGTTTCACGGCCGAGCCCCTTTTAGCCTAGCATTGTGCCCTTTCACAAAAAAGTACTGAAGATGCACTCAGCTCTTGACTTCAGAAGATTCATGTTACAGCCTAGCAGTACACTCAGATTATAAACCTGTTGGTTATTCTTTTGCAAATTGTCCAGATGCACAATCATGATCTAGCTTTTGATGCCAAAAAAATCTTGAAGAGTACAATAGAATCACTATACTCAGAAATGCCTAAGCATATTCACAGTGAAAGTATGTTTGGAAGTCACTGTGCTAAAATATCTAAGCAGAAAGCTTTCGTGTTTCAGATATCAAAGAAAACTTCTGTACTTTTGGGAAAAAACAGAGACAAGCTCCAAATTAATCCACAATCTAGGAGAAAATAATAATAATAATTTTTAGTAGTACTAGTATGTTCTCTAAAAAGTGAGGTAGATATGTGAAAACACAAGGATTCCTAAACTACTGGTTACATATGATCGCTACATGCCAAAGTCAAAATGTTACAAAGATGAAAAGTTATATGCATACAAAAGAGAAAAAAAAACCCTCTAAAAAGTATGGAAGATTATATCAATGAACCAAATTTTGAATAGTCTGGGAAAACAACTAAAGCTGTTCGATAACAGCCGTTAAAATTGTTTGCTAAGCCACGCTTGGAGGTGTACTGAGTGTAGACTGCAGGGTTTTGGTGCCAGAGGGTGGTAGGGGTGACCAGTGCAAAAGGAGGCCATGAATTGCCCTGAGCCAGTCATGACCAGTGCCAGATGGAAACAACCCACTGCACGCCAACATTTCAACCAGAAGGGCATACAGTACATCTGCTCCATCATATTGGGGAAGCAAGAGGAAACATTGCTAGGGACAGCACTAAAGACACATTGAAAGGAGGTGCTCCATGCCAGAGCAGGGATGGCCCCAAAGGTGCTGGGGCCCATGGCAGCTCCATGTCAGGGCAGGGAATTTTCCCCTCTGTGTTCTCCTACTCCCTCTGGGCTGTAGCCTGTGGGCAACCCAGCAGAGCAGAAGAAAACCAGTAAAGAGCATGGAGGAGGAGCGGCAGCAAAGGGAAACCCTGCCTGTGGCCCTGACCTCTCATGCTGCCTGTTGCCTCACCAAAGGAACTGGGACTGTCCGCACATTCCACACAGGGAGAACAAGGGAAGCTTAGACCAGGAATGGAGGAAGAGAAGTGTATGACAGAAGATGAGCTTGGAGAAGAGGGAGGAAAGGCATTTCCCTAAGTGTTTGTTTAATCGTCCCCTTCACCCCCCAGATCAACAATCAAAAGTTTGTGTTATTTTGCAGTAAGTTAAATTAAGAAAAAATCACTTAGTTGAGCCTGTTTTCTTCACAGCAGTATGTCAGTCATTATACTTACGAAATGATACGTAAGCCAAAAAGCTGTCTTTGTTCAAACAAAAGCAATGCATTCTTTATAAATGGAAGGCTCAGTCTGGAGCACTGCCGATGTTTCATGATAAATAAATAAAGCTACTAGCTCTCAATTTGTTGGTGGGTATTTATGACATGAGATTAATACAATGCTAAAAGGTAAGAATTTGAAACAGCCAAATGAATGCCAGATGCCCAAGAAGCTTTGAGCAGAGGTGAATATATGGTACGATATATGAAAGAGTGAATGAATTGTGATCTCTCTAACCCTTAAATCTGAATCAAGGGGCAAGGTTCAATTTACACACTTGCTTCCATCATAGCTTTTCGTTATAAACTAAAAAAAGCAACCTCAAAACAAAAAACAAGCCCACAAACCAAAGACGACAACTCAGCAGCTAAGACTCCTTCAAATAGGCCTCAGTTTCTTTTCTCTTTCATATATTAGCACGTAAGCACCAAAGCAAATTCTGCTATTTGATCTGAATACGTACAGTGAGGCTCACCTGGCTACTATGCCAACTAGAACACTTAACATGAAGTCAACATAGATTTCACCTCTAGATTTACCATCTGCCTTGGAAAACGCCTTCAGCAACCAAATGTTCAACTTTGTGTGCATACCATCACAGCTTGCAACAACACGGATAGGCCTGAAGTGGTAAATGAAGCAGAAATAACACGCTGCCTGCTTCCAGTGATCCTACAGACTATTACTATAAAATAACAACTGCTGGTGCTGACTGACTTTGCAAATTAAAGGAATGGAATAGTCTCTCACATGACAGCTGTAAAACAGTGAAACTGAAACTACAATGTCTTTAGAGGTGACATTTAACCCCTTTCAACCCAAGCCTTTCCAACACAAACAGCTGTTTCCTAAATAAGCAACTTCCATAGCTTTAAAAAGCTCTGTCTCCTCCTACAGTAACCATTCCCAGAAGGCAGACGCATGAGAATGATGTGAAGAACTGGCCTCAGAGTTTAGTGATGTAGCCGAGGGATAACAGAGATAACACACAGCCACCTCCCACAAAGTGGCACCTAGCCCAAAAATAATTTTCTGGGTAAAAGAACCTGTACTGCTAATGTGAACCTCTTAAAGGGGACCTGAAACTTACCAGTTAATTGTAAAGAAGTCTAGCAAGGATGTTTTCTATGCTGTCCTATATAGCTACTCATTTTTACAAAATTTATCTACATACCTCAGCTACCCAACACAATAAAAGAAATAGAGATTTACTTTGAGCATTCTACAGTGATCCAGCAGCTCCTTTGTGGGGACTTGTTTAGGAATCTAAAAAATGAACCTAAATGCCACAATCAAATGCTTGAGAGCTTTGTATCCTTCTGTAACTTTGCATGTGATTAAAAATGTCTCATGCTATTTGCCAATTTATCACCTGAAAGATACACATTTACCAGTTAGCTATCCTGCTTTGTGCCACATGAGAAAGAATTATCAGTCCAAACTGAGAGAAATGTATTATATCAACAAATGGATGAAACTATAAAACACATTTAAGGAAAAGGATTTTTATTCTTAAATCACAGATTTTCAAACCAATAACTGTCTTTCAGTACTGCTTATGGATACTCAGATATTTGTATGATCTCTCAATTATTCGTGCAACTAGATAATATTAAGCCCATTCATACATATTAATAAAACCAAAAAGATATAAAGAGATTACATGGAGACCAAGTAATTGATAACAACTGTATGTAACTCATAAAAGTGCTAATCAGATAAACTTTTCCAGTTCACTGTCGGGTCAGCTAGTCTCAACAACCTACTGAGGATCACTCACGGTAGCAGAGCAAGTATCTTTAATCATAATTTGCACGAGCTTGCCTGATGTCAGAACAAAAATGTGTATCATCTTTGATCACCAAAAGAAAGGGGATCCAAAAGTCCAGAAATGCAGTTGCGTTCAAAAAATACAGAAATTAATTTCTAAGTGTTTCTCGGAGCTCAAAGCAGAGTTGTACAGTACAGAAGCATAAGAACACCCAGTAGCCCATTACCTTCTGGGCAGATGGTCACCAGAGATAACCTACAGACAAAAGTCAGCAGGGAACACCATTTTTTGAAACATTTTCCAAACATCCTTTATTGAGAGTTACCTCTATCTAAAAAAACAAGTTACAGAAGACAACATTTGCAAAGCCTGAAGTGCCTTGTCCTCTGTCCCACTTAAAATTTTCAGTACTTTCAGAAGTTCAATTGATACACGTAAATATTTACAAAAATTTATCAAATAAAAGTCTTAAGAAGTTAACAGGTGGTTCAACAGAAACACTAAGAGCATTGCGACCTATCACAAGATCCTATAATAGAAGTTTCTATGCTGTATCTTAAAATAAAGCTTTATCATAGTTTTGGTGGAAAAATAGCAAAAGAAGGTAAGGAAAACTGCATGACAGAGGCTCTCTACAGAAGCCACACACATAAATCTATGAAATCTTGACCAGAACAGTGCATTTACTCAGACAACTTTTCAAGATTTGCAAGATTCAACAAGCAGAAAAAACCTGGAGACCCTAGAATTTATGCAAAGAGTATGCCGTAATTAGTAGACTTATTCAGAGTCTGGACAAACACAGGAACTTTCACCAGACCTTCACAAGGCATTGTGTCTCAAAGCACAATCATAAATGAGTGCAGCTATCAGCCAAAATTTTGACATCAACTCCATGCAGCTCCACCATGAAGACTCTTTGTATAGCATCACTTGTTACAGTAACAAGAATTCAGATGCCACTCTTCAAAAGCAAAAAATACTTGATCACATCTAGGAAGTTGTACCTGGATAATGCTAACGGAATGCAAATACTCTGCATCTGACCATTACCACTAGCACTCAAATTCAAGCACGAATTTAAAAACCACCCAGCTTTCCAAATCAGTCAACACATAGTAAGGTAGTACCTAAGTTCACAAAGGTATGCAAACTGCATCCTTCTTCCCACTGAAACATCAGTAACAGGGATGCTACACATAAGCATTTAAGTGAAGCCTGAAATACAAGACAACTTTCGGAAAAAACTCACAATGTTGTTGCATCTTATACATGCCTTACAGTACCTCCAACAGTTTCTTTAAAAAACAAGGAAAAACTTGTTCTGTGTATGCACACTTGTTTATTTTTAGTTTCTGATTATACAGAATCTTGGAAAGTGAGTAAATGAACATAGATTTTATAATATAAAAATATATTTATTACAGGATGGATTGATTTCATCATTAAGAACAGAAGCACTTTTATTGAGCAAATTTAAAATCAGAACAGTAGTTTAGTAAGTAATCCAAATACCTCTTAAAAACATTTAAGAGTTACCCTCTGATGTAGCAGAAATTGCCAATATTTTTTCACTGTTCACAAATAATTTCATTATAAATTCTTTATTAGGCACTGGTAAGCAAATATTTAAAAAAAGTATATATATAATTACAGTTATATCTTGAGTTTCCACTGCTGCTGTGCTTCTTCTCCATATCCCCTCTTAATGAACATCCTTATTTGCATCTACGCTATTGCTACCATGGAATTTATTTTGTCGACTGGCAAAACAGGATATATTCCTTCAAACAAGGAGGTCACAACAATGATGAAAAGTTTCACAAGATTTAAAGAAACACTTACATATGTGTTCAATTCCTATTTAAACAGCAACACTAATTTCAGTACCATTAGCTCTCTTCAGACTGGTACTTCACCAAAAAGAGTCTCAAAAATACCTTCACACATAACAAAACTTTAGTATACTTTTCAGCACAGATACATTTCTGCTTTAAAAGAAGCGTGACCTCTGTAAGTGCCTGGAAGGATTCCTGCCAGCTTAGCAACAAACTGAGGTGCTCCAACCTCACTGTGTACCTGGACAACACAAGCAAGGGACCTAGGATTACCTGCCAACAAAGTTTAGCTCCACTCTGCTCATTGCTGGTAAATATTTTTCCAATTATACTCTAAACATCAGGACAAGCAGTGGGGCATTGACCCAATAAAAGACGATAGGAAGGCATACAAGCAATAGTTCTCCCAAGGAGAGGCAAGACTCCCTATTTAATTGACTTATTAACCTCAAAACTTCATGGTTCTGGGGACTGAAATTAAATGACCGCTGCACATATGTTCAAATGGAATCGTCAAGCTCACAGACCATTTTTGATTAAGAGGCTTCTGGTTTAGTATTGCACACTGCAAGGAAGAAGAATGAAGACCACATATGCTCCAGCTTCTTTTATGAAGATTTTTTCTTTAAATTTCCCTCCCCCAGGAAAGGCTAATTTACCAGTATACAAAGCCACATCAAGCCATGCCATCACGCATTATCTTGTTAGGGGACAGTAAGAAAATTCATAAGGTGAAAATGAGTATTTTCTTCAAAAATAAAAATAGAAGTTTCAAAAATTAGTAAAGAACATTTTAATAATAATGGAGGAATGCTTTTTATGACAACAGACAGAGAGGATATGAATCAGCTCCCTAATCCACCTATCAGTGTCTGAATCTGTTGTCTCAAGAATCCGTTATTTTGCTACACAAACAGGAATATACTCACTTTCTCTCTGCATTATGAAAAAAACTGTAAGTCTTGGAAAGTAGCAGCCTAACACCATGCCATCAGGCATTCAAGTATTTTCAACCTGGGATCACCACATACCACAATCAGGTTTCATTTAATTATTTTTTCAAGGTTTACATTCTCCTTTGACAACTAGGTATCCAGTTACACCCAAAGGAATTATCTTACACCACAGGAAGATGTTCACGGCAGAAACAGTTTCAACAGCCTAATAGATTTCTGGCGTGCTTGTCAGACATTACCACCCCCATAGCCCAGTTGGCAAACTGGAAAGTCCATGTATAAAATAATTTAGTCACTTTCTAGTGACAGTAGAATATTTTAGTCGCAAGGCAAACTGCCAGTGGAAGTCAATTTAAAGCTGTGCCTGTACTGAGCTTGAGCCACTGGACAGGATACCTGTAGAAATGAATACTGCCATGAACACTGCCAGATACGCTACATTTGCCTGATCATGCACTCAGGTCTCTAATAGCTTTAATTAGAGAGAGTGAATACAACATTCCACCTCATCTTAGCCTGAACAACTCAAAACTTGCTTATCAAAAAACATTATCTTTCTTCCTGAACTTTCATCACTTCCCTGGTATGTTTTCAGCACCATGGAGTGGGGAAAGTCTGTCCAATGAAGGTGAACACATTCATAGCCCTTTGGCTGAAAGTATTTAGGTGCAACTTTCAAGAGGCCAAAAATTTGGCACTTTGGAGTACAACACCCAGAGAAACACAAATAATGCGCTAAACTCCCCATACATTGTTGGTGTGGGAGACATCAGACATTAAACTTCCCAGACCTCAGCCTGTCCAGTTTTCACTGTATCAGCATTTACGGGTCACATCAAACCACCTGAATGCATGGCAGCACATTGAGGCAGTTAGACCTCTACATGTGAGATAATGAAGTCTCTGAGATGCAAAGAGTCACCACACTGAAATTAGCTGTGACAGAGACATCTCTGTGTGTCAACACATTATTGGAGAAGACCACTCTCTAAAGGAACGACCACTGGAGGTTCTTCCTGCACAGGTTTGTAAGAGCACTGACTCTATCCTCCTTAGCACCCCTAAACAACCACCAGGACTAGTGATAAGAATCATGGTGTTGACATGGGAAGAAACTATACTTGAAAAATTTACTTTCACAGGCACCAAGTCCAAACACACCAAGCTCTGCTTTGCAGCGCTAGACTTCTCACACACTACATTGCACATCTGAGTGTTGTGCCTAATAGCATTAAAGTCCACAACGTCAATACGTTTTTGAGATAAGAAAATTCTGAAGCAGTTTGTACCCAAGATTTGTCACATCTTGTGACGACGATTATTTTTGGGTAAAACTGCAAACATGCCAAAAGGACTGTGAACTACTGAACACTATGAGGCTGCATGGAAATAGAAGTCACTGGAGCGTGCAGCATATATAAAAAAAAAGCCATGAAAAGGAAGACTCGCTTTTTGCAAATCAGCATTAACCTCAGCCCATCAACTAAGTACAAACGCTAAGAAAAAAGGTAAAACATCAACATATTTGCCCTGAATACTGAAAATATGAAATATCCTTGCAATTCACCTGCTAGGTAGTTTAAGATGGGTTCCATTAAGACAACTTAAGGTGGAAATCACATGATACATAGGAGATATAAACCCTATAACAATGCTCCATTAAGAGGAAGTTGGTTCTTAGAAGGCCACGAACCCACCCCGCTGGCTAACTTCTCAGAATGTTACTCTGCATAAAGTGTACTGATTTCTTTATTCCGTTCAGTTACTTGTTCTTCCAGTCTTCCAACTCTAGGGGCACTGATCAGGTTCAAGTGATACGCTAACACTCCATAGCCAAGTTACTGCTGAGTCGCAACAGCCTAGGTAGCAGTGCAGATTCAGCACCTCTAACAGAACACGACTATGCCATTTTGAACACTGAAGTAGAACTGTGCAAGGAGGAGGTAGCCGCACATGACAGCTATTCCTGCTGACACCGATAGCTCAAAGCAACCCATTGCAGCAGGAAACCATTTCATTAAACGCTGTTCAGACATAGAACAAACCAAGCAATTTCTTCAAAGAGTTTATATCCTAGAGAGCAAAGTGCAAATTACACTGGATAAAGAAACTGGATAAAGAAGGGCAACAAAGCTGGTGAGGGGTCTGGAGCACAAATCTTATGAGGAGAGGCTGAGGGAGCTGGGGTTCTTCAGCCTGGAGAAAAGGAGGCTGAGAGGAGACCTTATTGCTCTCTACAACTACCTGAAAGGAGGTTGTAGAGAGGTGGGGCTCAGTCTCTTCTCCCAAGTCACAGGCAACAGGACAAGAGGAAACAGCCGCAAGTTGCACGAAGGGAGGTTCAGGTTGGATATTAGGGAAAAATTTTATACTGAAAGGGTTATCAAACATTGGAATGGGCTGCCCAGGGAAGTGGTTGAGGCACCATCCCTGGAGGTGTTCAAAAGACGGGCTGACATGGTGCCAGGGGGACATGGTTTAGTGATTTTTTTTTTGTCAGAGGTGGGTTGATGCTTGGACTAGATGATCTTGAAGGTCCCTTCCAACCTAGGTGATTCTATGATTCTAAACTAAGACAGAATGGTTTATCAGACTAAATGAGTACACAATCTACAACTGATTCCTCTGTGCAGCTTCACAATGTAAAACACACGCAAGGCGGCCGTAACAGATTTATGGCATTGGTTAACTTCCTGAGAAAACGAAACCACGACAGAAAATGGGCGATGCCTACTGGTATCACCCGCAAACTAAAGCAAACAGCCTGCAGGCAGACAGAAACCTCCACCTCCAGGAGATCCGAAGGCGGCTCTTATTTGCGCGTCAAGGGGAGGCAAAGAAAGAGCCGGCCGAAGGGAGAACAGGAGACCGCGAAGAACCAGGCGGTTGAAGTATTTAAATCGAGCTTCAGAGAGACGGCTACAGGGGGAAACGACCAGCGCTTACCGCCGCCACCTCGGACAGCAGATACAGCCACCGCCGCTGGTTCCCCGCGCGGGGGAGCTCCC
>VXAK01014854.1:0-20000 GCA_013399435.1 Arenaria interpres
ATTAGGATAAAATCCAACCTCACTCTGTGTGGTCTTCAAGATTCTGTGGGTCCACATTGGATAATATTCCTTCACAGAAATATTTTCATGGTTTTAAATAAGGTTCTGGTGAGTAAGAATTCAGCTTAGACTTGTGTAAATACATAATCATATCCTCGTGAGTATTATTTTCAGGGTGCCTGAAGTTATCTTACATGCTAGATCCTCTTCCAGTTTGGTTTTACACATAGTTGTTGTTCCAGCTGCATTAGCATACACCCTCTTATATATTCACTTTGTATTTTTATGGAGAATCATCACTAAACCAAAAAGAAAATTGTCTTTCCTTTTCAGGATAGGTAGAAGTATTTTTATTCCACCTATTTTATCAGATTTAAACCTTTCATGGTACTCTTATATAAAATCATAATGTTTTCTCGCCTTGCCTTTTTGAACATTTATTCATGTTAATCAGTCAGCTAAATAAGCATTTTAAACTGTCACCCAAGTTACTGAATGTACTACCAGTGTATATCTTGACGATTTATATGAACAGAAATTATTCTGTCCATTTTTCATTATTATATCTAGATACCTGCTCATTATACAAGTGAGGTGAGGAGCCATGTGCATGTATTGATCTGTATGTGGGCATACAAACAAAAGGTTGAAATGCAGGTAGGAGAATATGCAGGAATTAATACCTGCTCTTTTTCTGGCCTTTTCAAATTAAAGAAATGTGCTGATATTTTTGGTGATTCTGTGGTATCAGCTCATTTGAACCACTTTAAAGACTTAATTAATTTAAAAAGCAAAATTAATTTTAAAACCCCAATGAATGTCTATGGATGATATCACAAACTGCGGAACTGTGAAAGGACAGGTAGTAAGGAAAGATTATAAAATGAAAAAGGTGTAGTAGAATTAGTAACAAGCAGATTGGTCTGTGCTGGTGGTTATCTTACCTGAATGTTACATGCTGGTAGAATACAACATCTTGGAGAAGAAATAGTGTCTTGAATGTTTTGCTTATTTAATGACTTCCTGCGGCTGATGAGTCCAACTACATTATTTCTGGAGTAAGCACTCTGCCTGTCGTATTCTTTTAGTGTCGTCTTTTGAACCGCTTTGTGTAGGTGTTCCTGTTGCAGAATATATTTGGATCTCAGAGGCAGTTATAGCCTAGTGATAAGTGAAATAATCTGTGTTTCTGGATTTTACCAGCATTTAACTGAATTCAGCATTTAACTGAATAATGTGGTTGTGATCAAAGGTTGTTGATAACAGTTGATAACAACCTTTTGATTAA
Source organism: Arenaria interpres (assembly GCA_013399435.1). Lineage (NCBI taxonomy): Eukaryota > Metazoa > Chordata > Aves > Charadriiformes > Scolopacidae > Arenaria > Arenaria interpres. The sequence continues at coordinate 1,289 of VXAK01014854.1, forward strand.
TCTTGACTTCCCCTAGGCCAGTCGTGCAGAATTTGCCATGTGGTGCAGCAGCCAAGTAAACCTTTAAGATTTTCATTGTTAACCTCAGTTAAAGTATAAATTCAGGTTTTAGTGAACGGCTTTTAGGGTAAATCAGCATGTAATATTATCCTCTCTAACATCAACTTTTTTTTTTTTTTTTTGAGAAATATGTTCCTCAGTAAAAAAGGCTGCTTAGACAATCCAGACACATGGAAGTAGAATAAAGTAACCTATCACAGCAGAAGAACAAACTGACTTTTTAGCCATATAAAGTTGGATTAGATTCCTGGACTAACAGAGGTGTACAAAAAATGCTAAGGTGGTCTAGCATCTTTTGAGAGCTGGGAAGGAGCATCTCACTGCAGGTAAAGTGGCCACGGAAATGCAAGTTGCAGAAAGATTGAGTTTAATATTGTACAACAGATGATAGATGTTGGACACCTTTGTAGTATTAATATAACTGTAACCTATGTTGTAACTCAATTTTCAAGTGGATTTATGATGTTTAGTTGTGATTGAAAAGTAAGGATGTAAGATAGGATTAAAAAGAATCACAGAGAGAAATGCACAATGAATTTCAAATCCATTGGAACTCCATTAAGGCATAACAGAGTGAAAGTTCTGAATGAAGGGTTATACAGCAGGATTGCAAAACAACAGCGCCTCTTTCTCATACCTGGTTGATTTAGCATTATTGCAAAAGAAGAAATCTGTTGTGTGTTTTCTGAGCAGTCGATTGTCTATCAGGCTGAAGTAAAGATTTGCTATCAAGTAGATAAACTATAATTTCCATTACCTAAAAAAAAGTAGAACTTTGCAGTCAGTGGTGCTGCCCATTTAACTTCTGACAAGCCTCTTGCCACTGGACCCTCCCGTTTTTTGACATTTCTGAGAAGGTAGAGACCAGAGCCACAGTGCTGCAATCGTGGAAAATTTGTTTTATTGTGTGGTGCTTGAAACCATTGCCATGTTTTCCCTAACTCATTCACTTATACTAATGGCAATTTGCAGTGTTAATGCAAGCTCAGCAGGTGCGTGCAATGTGGTCACTGTGTATTAGAATATCAAGCTGAATTAAATCAGTGCTGTGTATTGCTGGCTACGTGAAAAATATGTATGTACCAGTTGAAATTAACGTCAGATTGTCATGTAATGCATTCCCAGTTAATTCTGAAGGATTATTTTAATTTTGGTTTATTTTTGGATATTATTACTTTAATGCATCTTTCCCCTTCAATCACAGCTTTTTTTACCAGTGCCACCTGACATCTGTAATTTTTTTATGATAAAACTGAATCTGAATTTGAAAAGTATTAGTTACAAATTCTTATGCTCTCATAATTGTGGTGCCCAATTAAAAAACCAATACTAGAGAACTCAAGAATGGTCCTACAGCTTTAATTACTTCAGTAATTCTTTTAAACTTAGTGCAAAATAAATTAGTACTTAAAAAAATATTAGCGCAGAGAAAATGTTCAGAGAAAATACAGTGGGGGCAAATGTTACGCTGCTTTCCCTGAAGTATTCAGGTGACCTTATTCTGTAACAACATGACAAAACAATGTTGGAATAAGAAGGTCATTCAGACGTCAAGCAAAAATCAGTCTTTGTCCTTAGCCAGAGAGATTTCCAAGAATGTATCAACTGCTCTAGATAAGAATTCCACAAGTGATTTGATGTGTATGATATGTAGGTAAAATCCTAGTAGATTTTCATTCCTGGAGATAGAAATAATTAGTTACATAGTAAAGTAATAATCAAAGGCATTTTTGCAAAGCACACACCTTAAAGTATGATTTTTTTTTCTACAAAATCTATTCTGTTATTAATAGGGATTTTCACATATACTTGTTGGATTATTCCAAAGAGCTACAGATACAAAATAAAGTTATTTATTGATCTGAACTGATTTTTTTTCCTTGAGTCCATGCCCTATCTGTAAAGTAAAAGTGCTGACTGCTGCACACTGCTGATTGCAGATTTTTTTTGACAGCAAAGACCTGACTCCCCTAATCCATGTAGCTGCATTGTACGAATTACAAAGCTTATGTGACAGACCTGTTCTGTATTCTAAGAACTGCAACATACCTGTCATCAGATAGAAGCAAGAATGCACAAGTCATCACTTTACTTTGGAAGCAGAACAGATGATTGAAATTATTTCTTACTACTAACTAATTCCCCTTTTAGTAGAGATAAGCTGCTTTGTTCAGCTGTAAATGAAACATTAGGGTATTAGCTGTCAAGCCAGAAGTATTGGAGAAGCTAAGATTTTATCACCAGTAGTAACATTTTGGGCGATAAATTGTTTTGTTGGGGAGAATACTAATCTCCAGAGGTACAAAGAAACAAAGCTCATTAAGGTAAATGCTTAAAGCACGCACACAAAAAAAGCAAAGACAAAGGCTTATTACCTTTGTTTTGGGGATAGATAAAACATTTGCAATTTTTCATCTCTGTGTAGCATTGAAGAATTATGTGGTACTGTTATTAAAAAGATGCATTTGTAGACTTGTAGAATGCTTTCTGAATATATCCAAGGGACAAACGCGCTTCTGAAACATCAACAGAGAGCTGTAGTAAGTGATGGCTTTTTTTGAAATTGTTTTGTTTCCCTCTGGGTAAAATTAGGTATCTGCACGTTGTCTTGTACTTAGCATTCATCAGATTAATAGACTGCCTCTATTAAATGAACGTTTGAAATAGAGAAGAATACATGTCTGAGTTATACTAAGTATTTTTACCAGAATATATACCTAAACAAAATTCATAAGGGTTTGTAGTGTAAAGCAGTAAGATGATACGAGGAGAGGAACTGTATTGCTGTTAGGGACTGCAGCTAAAGAAAAACGTATTTGGAATGTGATAAAGGAATTGAATTACAGCTCTGTAAACCAAGGATGGTCATAATTAAACTTGCTATCAGAAACAATTAAATAGAAAGTAAGTAAAGTCGGTTAAAGGAATCTCTATGTGTGAGCTAAAAAGCCAGAGTACAGCCTGCAAGAAGCCAGAGGCAGGTACTGTTTGACATCACTACTTGTTTGAAGTAGCATTTTAGAAAACTGTAAAACAGAAGTTTAATACATAATACAAAGAACAAAAACTGGCAGCTGAAAGATTGCACAGAAGATTCTATTAATAGCTGACAGAAATGTCTTCAAAATTTTCTCTGTGCAACATCTAGGATTTGGAAACACTAAAAGACAGACAGCTTTGCAGTCTATAATCTACAAAAGAGTCAAAAAAACGATGCTTTAGAAAGAATCAAGCAGAAATGAAGAAATTAGAAGAAAGTTGACCAAAACGTGGGGAATTTATTTATGGTTTTCAGTAGATAGGAAGCCACAGACACCTTTTGGGCTGAAAACCTACATAGATAAGAACAAAAAGTACTGAAGTCTGGTAGTTGTATTTTAGATGTTGTTTAAATGCCAAAATTTTAAATGCCAAAATGTTGTTTAAGTACTGCTGTCAGTCAGTGGATCATTGTTCAATGATGGACAAATCTTTTCAGATCTGCAACTTTGTTTTCCTTCTCTGTGAGACAGAGATTATAATATTGGTCCACCAGTATAATCTGCTTGATTTTATGGGACTAAGTACAATAATAGTCAGTTTTGTTTACTGTTGGTTAATACTGAGATTAATTAAGTTGTCATTTCTTCATTTGGGGTAGTTGTGCTCATTTGAGGAAAAAAGTATTAAAGTTTGGTGAGGTGGGATTCAGTGATACTTCATGTTACAATCTTAGGTTATAATGTTAGCTATAAAGAGTATCTATATTTTATAAAAGTGCTTTATATGCACTACCACCACCCCCAACTATAAAATACTATAAACTTGATTTTAAAATTCAGATTTAATCTGAAGAATTCAGATTGTAAGACTATAAATCTGTTGTATGCTGACATATTCCTTGTTTAGTCGTAGTTTCAGTGTAGTGACCTGGAACAGCAGGAACGTTCAGGCTGTTGTGTTACTCCAAATATTGCATCAAATCAAATTCAGCCTAGTTTTATTTTGGCGCTTACTGAAGGGCTGCTTTCTAATCTGAAAATAGTGCCAAGTCAGAATTCTTGTACAATTGCTGAAGTTGCATAGGAACATGAGAAGTCCAAAGGTAAACCCTCAGAAGACCAAAGTATCAGGACTTCTGGCTTTTAGAATGAGCTTTACTAGGCTGCCCTTATCTTTGAAGAAGTCTGTTTTCTTGGGCATCTCAGCAATTTAGACACAGAGGTTTCATTTTAAGAGATGCCTACTTCAGAGAAACCAGTCAATCTACAGCAATTTCAGTAATATTTGGAAACGTATCTTTTTTTTTTTTCTTTATTTGCAAAATAGCATTAATAGAGGGAATGTACTATGTAAGAGTAGCATATTATTGCTGATTTTATTAAAATAAGATTGGAATCTTTTCCATTGTGGACTCATCCCCAGGGTGCTCTCAGTCACAGTTATACATGAGTTAAATTTCATCTCATTAAGAGAAAAAAATTTCCCCAGTTTTTCAATTATCACAATCAGCAAATGAACAAGAGCTTGACTATAATCTTCTAAAATGGATAGATTGGCTTTTAAGTGCTGTAGAGTGTAACACCACACTGTGACTGTGTCGAAGCTGAGCTGGGGTATAGAAGTCCAAAGTGTTAATGAACAGCAACCCGAAGGTTCATTCACATTAGAGAACAAACCCCATCACTGATATTAGTTGAGCAAGTTGATGTTTCTTTATTTTATAAATCATTTTCCTAAGCAGCTTGTTTTCAGAGTTACACACCAGTATGGAAAGGCCTGTTGTGAAGATGAGTTAATAGAGCTATTGTTAAGAAGCTAGTAAATCACAAGTTTATTACTTGAAATAATTTAGTTAATTAATGTATTTAGGATTTCAGTTACTGTTATATTTTGATGTTTTATAGTAACAAAAAGATAATTATAAATGTATGAATAGCTGTATAGTTTCTTTACTCTTAGGGGAAGCAGTCGTGTAGGTTGAAGAGAAGCCTTGAGCTGAAGCTAGGTAGATGTAAGCAGGATGACAAGGCAAATGTGCAGACATCTAGAAAACATTTGAGAATTTCCTCACTGCCTCGCAGTGAGATGGAGACTTTCTCTGTGAGCACAGGCTGTGGAAACCATAGGTTTCAATGGCTACTGTTTTTGTAGTTACTAAGCTGAATTAATTCTTGACAAAACATTATGAGAGGCAGTGTAGGATACCTACGCTGGCCTACAAGCCTTTTCCTTTACTTTCACATGAACTGGAGAACAGGAATTCTAAGTCTGTATAAAGTCTGTAGATTAAGAAGATTCCTTACTGGATTATTTTATATTAAACAGTATTTCTAGAGTCACAGAAGGCTTTTTTTTAAATGTGTGAAAGACAATAGTAGAAATTTGCCGTGTCCTAGATTCATGCTATGTTCCCGACAGCATAGTCATTGTATCCAGCACGCTTTTAGGGCTGCAACACTTCAAGAGTATTGGATGAAGACAGAAGTGTATTAGAAGTGGACATTAGTAGCATATGAAAAATATATTTCGACCTGATTCTGAAACAGGAGGAGAAAGGGTCTACTCTAATTTTTAACTGGTGTTCTAAAGTAATTTTAATTACACTTTTATCTTGTTTCAAAGCATAACTAAATACACACATCTTTTGGAATAATGATTGACAATTACTGAAATATTCAGCTGGATTTTTTTGCATATTTAAAGGTGACTTGTTTTTATCTGACATCTGATTATGCTTTGGGTATGTAACTGCCGTGAATCACCAGGAAATAAAACCAAAAAAACATCAGCTGAAATATTTCCTTTGTTCTTTTCTACCTTTGGAGCTTGTGGAGCAGCTTGAAAGTCAATAGACCTCTGAAAAAAACAAAGTTTGTTGTTAAAGTGAAGGAGGAGAGTTTTCTGTGAATATCAAGTTCAAGAATCTGTAAATTTTGACAGCAAATATATGGGGTATGGTTTGATGATCCAGGAAGTCTGGCTTTTAGGTTTTTTAGTACTGCATCAGAAATGCCATGCTAACAGGGTACAAGGTGCTGATCTGATAGAAATTTCGACAGGCTTGCTTTATACTGACAGGTCTAACCCAAATCAGACATTCTCTTACTGTGTCACTCCTACTTTATGAAAGATCAGGAATTTCCGTCTTCTCCCGGCTCTCATAAAGCCAGCACAAACCCCTCTGAACCTTGTGTCCCAGTTTATTGGGTAGAAATATGACTATACCTAATTTGCTAAGATTTATACTGCAGGTAATTCAGCAATGTACAGATCTGGTAGCAGTGATAGGAGAATCATAACAGCCTAAGAGACAAGTGAGGGAACCTCTGAGGATGCATGCTTTTGACAGCACTTTAAATGGGCCAATTTAAACGGGTAGCACCACTGGCAGTGTCACGGCCAGTTTGCTTTGCAGTACCTGCTGTCCTGGGCTTGGGGGGGCACAGCACAGTAGTCTCACAAAGGATTAGGTCATTACTATATAATGGTGCTATAAAATGCCAGTGATGTTGGTACTTGCGTGAAATTATACGCTGAGAACATGAAAAAAATAACATCCTGTTGACCACTTAGTCAAGCTCTAACATGTGGCTAAAGACAAATACGTATTTTGGACCTTTGTGAAATGAGACTCAAGTAGCAAAATGTATCTTCATATATATCTTTACTGGCAAGAAATCAGTATCTTAAATTTGTGATTTCTGGAACCGTATTGATTTTTTACATTGATCACAATTAGTCAATTAAAACTAATAATAGTACAGTGCAGAATTTGGCACTTGAATATGCTGGAAAGGGTTGCAGTACAAGGCCGGAATTTTCTGTTTAGTCCAGCAGTGCAGTTGTCTCTTGTTGCAGCAGTAACAAAGGGAGAGGTAAAAGTTAGTAAAATTATACATCTAACCTGTGAGACAACTCCTGGTATAACCTTTGTACAAAATACAGATTACACTGTGTTTCATAAAATTGCTTACTGCAGTATTTACTGATAAAGTGTTTTATACCCACTCACCTCCATATTTTCATTTGTATAATGTTTCTTTTTAGTATCAACCCTTTGTCTTAACTGCTTGGGTTTATATCTCAAGGCAAAAATGATAACTGAAGAAAATGGTAGCGATGCTTAGCTGAGAAATCCTTCTTTGGTTGCTGCTGGGGCCAGGTATTGCAGATTGTTCTTGGATTTTGCGGATTTGATACTCTACAGTATAATCCACTGACATACTTTCAGTGCCAAACTTAAAAAGAATTTTTCAAGCCCACTCTAGTCCTCTGTGTTCCTGTTGCATTTGGATCCTTTGTATAGTTTTAATTCCAATGAAAATCTCATCATGTTTTCTATGTCAGTGGTTTTTTCATTTGTACTGTGGTTTAGAGACCTGACTTTTCTAGCCAGGAAAGAGAATAATGGAGGGGTAGTAGTGAAAAAAAAATGTGATTTTGTTCTGTTTATATGGCTTCTGGATAAATCCTTAAATTACTGTATTGAAGATGCTTGAAATTTTACAGTCTTTGCTGACAGGAAAACTAGGAGAATCTATCAGCCGTGCACAGTGGATGGGCCACATTCCTCAAATAATCCAGTCAATTAAAAATTGATTTTTGTTCTAGGCAGCATGGTGGTAATGTAGTGGGGAGACAGTGTATGCATTACCAACAGAGCTCACATCAGTTAAGTGATATTTAGGTGATCTTCTGTCATGGGAGAAAGCAGTGCAGTTGATGATCTTTGCTACTGAAGAAGCTAAATTGAAGTGTCAGATACCAGAATTGCATTTTATTTCTAATATGTTGGCCTGCCAGCCTGGGAGAAGCTATGTGAAGTCTGTGAATACAAAGGGACAAAAGTGCTAAATCTAGCAGAAACTGAATGGTTTGGGGAAGATTAAACTATAACATGGCTTTTAGAGCCTTCAAGTAAATGCATTTAAAGAAATTGAATCTTGAACTCCAGTTGCTGTACCTTTTGTCTACTACCTTTCTCCTTTTTCCCTGACAGCAGATCTAAAGTAAACGGAAGATATGCATGGTCTAAATCGCACCAATCTTCTTTATTAAATGAAAAAGAGGTTATAATGCCACTGAAAAGTTAGAAAAAAACCTTTTCTTAAGGTAGATTAGCTCAGGAAGAAAAGACTAAAACTGTTCATTGAAAAATTTATTTACCTCAGATTTGCAAGAGTCTGAGTTACAAAATGTAAAGAGGTACCTAATACTGGAAGCGTGGAAATGTGCAGTCATGCAGATGACACTGTCCTCAGTATGAATTGTGAGCTTGTGCAGTGTTTGTTTTGGAGAGACACGTAGAACCAGCTCACAAATCTGAAATTAGACTGGTCTTGTCTTGATTCATTAGAGCATCTAATGGTAATGATGGCTTTGCAAACTTTCTGACAGAATAGGAAACATGCAAAAAGGTTTATCTGAGGTTCTTAGCAATGACAGGATGCTGAAGTCACATGTACTTTTGGTTATGAGACATCACGGTCAAACACCATGACACTAAAGGTGTAACTTAGAATTTTTTTTTAACAGAATGCAAGTTTTTGCTTTCATTTTCTGTCAGAAGCAGTTGTTGGATGTCCTGGCGTGTCTGTGCTTCACCTGAAAGGTAGTGGCGTTTAAGCCCTTCCTCACACCTCTCAGGTTTTGTGATGTTCAGTTTCCTAATGTCTCTGAAGTGCTTTATGATGCTCAGGTGAAAGGCACTGGAGAAAATACCTTGTTAGTATTATGTCTGTGCTTGCCAGAAAATTCATGATAATATTGTAGGAACCTATTGACACACACCTCACATCTTGTATTAGCTTTGGCATACAGTATTACCTGTTTGTAAAATAAATATATCAAAGATAGACTGGGATGATGAGCAGTGGTCTACAAGGTATTTCAGAACATGTGGCTGTAAAGTAATCTTATGCTGTATTTCTGAACACTGCATGACAAAAGTGTTTGACATCTCAAAGCCTAATTATGAAGGGAACAGTGAATTGATGAACTTCAAATTCCAAAATTGTTTTCAATAGAAGAGATTGGTACAAAAAGTATGAATATTGGTCTTCAGTATAGTTACGTCTTAACATTGTGGTTTGTTTTAATATGAATTTTAACAAGTTGAAAGTCTTTGTAAAAGATGATCTCACTTGTGGTAGTAATTCTCTTCATTAATTTATTCTGAGAAAGCATAAAGAGAAAATAAATCAAGTCACAAATGTTTTTTAAAGGTGGTTATTGGGGTAAAATGCTGCTGGGTTTTAGTGTTTTGGTAGTGGGGAGAAAAAAAAAGAAAAAGAAAAAATAGAAAAAAAATGTTTCTGGGCTTCAAAACTCTCCAGCATGATTTGAATACAAGTGGCTAACTGTGATAAGTATGTTAGGCTCCCTTCTGTTAATTACAGTATTTCAAACAAGACTAATTTGACAGCCAGTGGCTCACATTATGCTAAATACTTCCTATGGTATTACTTTGAGGAGAAGTCCTCTCCCCGCCATATGAATACTTTTTGATAGGACATTATAATTTTAGAAGCTGTTCACTATGGGCAGATAATATCTACCTACCTACTAGTTCTCTGTTTAGTTTGAATGATTGCTCTCTGCTGATGACCACATTGAAAAGGTTTTACCAGTCATTGACAGAGGCAAGTACAAAATGTGGTCAGGCACTTTCTCTAAAAGGTCTTTAAAAACATGTGTGTTATTTCATTCTGGTTTTTCGTGTAGAGATGTCACAGTTTATTTGATCTGTTGCTGTGAGTGACAGTTAATTTGGTGTAGATATGAAAGTTTGTCTTTCCTCCAGGTTGTAATAAATGGATGGCATATTTTGATTTTATTTACTGTTCCTTTTTCACTAGAATAATGAAAAATAAGCTAACTACTAATCTGAAGACTAAAGCTAGATATTGTAGTTACTGTAATATGGTATTTGATATTACAAAAATACCCACTGATGTTTTGTAAAGTACAAGAAATTATCTGTTTTCCTGTTAACTTGGTTTGTGCTTTGTGAATAGTTGAGGAAGTGACTCCATCAGAAGTATTCATACAAAAGGTACTGGAGTTGTACTAACTTTTATTTTACGTTATTATTGTAGTTTTATCCAAATTCCACCAGGTGCTGCCAAAGAACATACAGCCAAAGCAAAGTTTACAGCTGAAGTGGAAGTTGCTTAGAACATGTGTGCACACCTTCATGAATACAGCCGTTAAAACCTTTTCAGGAGCAGGAGCATCTTCCCTACCCGTTTAAGAGCCTACCTCTTGTCTTTGTAACTAAGCACTAGGAATGAAACAATTTGATGCAGAGTGGCATTATTTATGGGTATCATGTCTTTAAAAGTACCCTTTTTCTTATGTCACAAAGATGCTCATTCACAGACTATAGGTGAATAATACACTGTTTTAACAAGTAGTTACAGAGGTTTGTGAATACTCCACCAGGGTGCTGTCTTAATTTTGAGTGATGTGGCATTTTTTTAGTGAGGTATTCAAATTACTAAAGTTTAGTGTATTTGTTGTTTTGGTTTTGGCTTTTTTTCATTCCAATAAGCAAATTTGCTATAGATACTTTATTCCTCCTAACTTTGGTAAAGATGTTTCATTCCTTTTGTTTCATTTTTGCCTTGCTGAGTCAGGAGTTTTGTGTATCACAAGCTAGTTCTGTTTCAGGTTTTGTCTCATTCTGGGAAGAAAATGTGCTTCCAAAAGCCAAGGTTTGCTTGAGGTAATAAGAGCCCCAAACTTGTGACTGCTCACAACAGAGCAGTGCAAAATGCTCAGGCAAACAGCACTCGTAGCAGCAGGAATCAGTTCAGAGACTTGGCGCACAGCAGTTTCTATCCTGCCTCCCTGGTGAGTTCAGCCATTGTGCTTATGACATAAAAAGCAATGTGCATTTTAATTGCTGTACTTATTTTTGAACTGTTGCTCAGGTATTGGTATGGTTTTAGTCAAAAAGGCTGGATCATGGACAATGCGGTACCGGTTGCCAGAAAAGGTGCAATCAATGTCTGCTAGTGTTGGTGATGCAAAAAAACTGTTAGCTCCTGCATTGGGCAAGGAACTTTAAGGGATTAGCCTCGTAGCAGGTAATCGCTAATCACTAGAATGGTAGCATTACGTTCTAGAAATGCTGTGTCGTTTTCTTTTGTGCTTTCTTTAATTGAAGCCTTGAATTTATTGTCATGCACAAATGGTTTATATTTGAATGTTTATTGGATGTTCAACAGCAAAAATGAAACAAAAAGAGTCATTGGGGTAGGCTGGCATCATCAGTGTGGGTTGCAAAGATAAATGTGGTTAAGAGAAAAGGAAGGAAAAAACTGAAATATAGCTGTTACTTTAAGCAGAAATATATTCAGAAATGTGACTAGCTACGTCTGCACAAAGAAACTCTTTGCTTGTAAGAAATGCATTGCAGTGACTTCACCTGGCAGTATTTTAATTAATTAATTATTGAGTATTATATTTGCCTTCCCTTGGGATATGATCATCCTTGTTGTGTCTCCCTCCTTCCACCAAAGTGTCAACTAATTACTTGAATATAATATATTTCAATTACTTTAGATCTCAAAAAATATTATTATGTTAGTACTTCGCTTCTCTTCATAACTATATGTGTATAATAGCTCAACATTACTAGAGATTTCCTGGGTTCCCATTTTATCACCAGCCCAATGTACTTGACAGAGAGGGAGGAAAGGAAAAAGAGGAAACATAAATTATCCTACTGATGGAAGATTAGATCAACATTTAAGCTAGTAGGTGTAATACAGATGCTGTGATCAGGTGCTCAGAGCCAAAATACTCACAGTCCTTGTACTGTTCTAATCAAAGGTACCAAAGATTGAGCAGTCCTCTGATGTGGTCTTATCAGTTGGAGTATAATGTAAATCCTGTTACAGCAGCTTTGTCCGATCTGCCTGTAGCTTTGTTCTGAACCTTTCAGTAACAGTTCACTGAAGCAGAAAGAGCCCTGTGAATTGATATTATAAACCTGCGTGGTTGCTTTATTCATTGTTGAAGCAACAGAAAATAACAGAAGTATTTATTTTAGTGGATTGCAGATACTTTTTTTTTCTTTTTTATTCTAACACAGTGAGCAGGGGGAAAATGTTCTAAATGCAAAAGAGGAAAAGCTAATGCTATAATCATATCCATATCCATTCAGAGCACAATCCTATTGAAAGATAATGCAGAATACTATATGTTTAATTTATTTTACACATTCAGATAGATTGTTAAAATCCCACAGTGTTGTTATTTCCTGCTGATATAGAAAAAAAAAGTATCATGTGACACTATTATAATCAGGAAATAATAGTCATGTGAAATAAAAGCTTCTCATAATGCACTTAGTCTTCCCAGACATCTGTATTTTTCTAAGCACCACCTACCTGCTCTCTTTGGGACTGAGATGAGTCTCAGAAATTAAAGATACTATTGTATTCACTTTCTTGCTGTTGGGCATTCCTTACTGAAGTTCAAGAGTCTGAAATTTCTCTTTTCTCTCACTGCTTTGATATAGTATTTGCCTAATAATCAAACAAATTAAAGTGTGGAAAAATTGATAAAACTGCAATATCTTAAAATTAAGAGGCTGAAATGTTAAATTCAGTTCCTCATAATAATGCTGTGGTGCCATTCTTGAAAATCAGTATTTACGTTGTGCATGTATGAGAAATATTACAACTTTGGGAATTTGAAAGACGATATGCACTATTTGAACTTTTAAAGTGTCATGTAATCTAAAAATTCTGGCTTTATACTTTAAAGATCTTCTGGAGAGATTTAATTGTCATTTGTGAATTATGCAGAGATGAAAGCTCAGCTTTATTTGTAGATATTTGTATATGCTGTCATCGAGTTCTGCTGCTTCAGACAGGTTTTCTCTCTTGTGTGGGGATAGGAAGATTTACAAAGTTATTTCCATTACTACTAAAAAGTGTTTCAAATGGAACTCTCTCTAAGATGAAAGTTATTGAAGATAGAAATATTTTTATACACTGCTTTTAAAATTTCACGTTCAGTTTTTAAGAAACCTCTGATTTAGGAAAGACAGGGTAGTGAATAGCCGATTCTTTTTTAATACTAAATATTTTAAATATCTAAGAAAAAAAGGTATACTAAACTATTTTAATAATGGAAAAAAAAATCAGCTTGTCACATCTTCATTGAAATTCATGGGTGTAAGAATCACTTTTGTGGAGAAGTATTTAAATTTCATACTTGTCTTTCAATTAATTTCACTTAGTATTCCATGAAAAGACAGGCTTTGTTTTGGGTTACTCTGATGTCATAAGCAACCACAGAAAACTAGGGGTCATTGACTATCTTCAAAATAAAAACAAAAGGTCTCCGATGGAGTCCTGCCTCCAGACCCTACTGGGGGAGTCCTGTTTCTGTTTGGAGCACCTGAGTGAAGGGTAGAGCTTCTATAACTCAGTGGGAGAGCAGATGTGCTCCACACCAGTCCTAGCTCTGAACCTGCAACGTAAAATAAGGCTGAATGTTCTGAAAGAACTAAATTGTCATCAAAGAGAGATGGTTGGTTTTGTTTATATTATGAGAATTGTATGTCCTCAGTGCTTCTTTATGTAGTGTAGTGTAAGGCGTTTCCACGTAACAGCGGAAATCAGAAAAAGTTCAGGTGGATGCAAAACAATGTGTGAGAAGTCTTATTATGTGGCATAAAAGATGTAGCTGCCTTTCGGGATGAAGAGTGTTCTGTTTTCTTTTTTTAAAATTTTTTTTTTGGCCGAGTAGCAAGAAAGTAGAAGACATTTTTGGTTAATTTCACATATTTAAACAATTTTAATGTGACAGGAATGCTGCTGATTTTCCGTATGTAGCCATTCCTCTATGTATCAAATTAGCTGTATGAGCTTTCATAGGATGAGTATTGCTATTAATCCTTGACAAAAGGTCCCAGAGGTTTCGGTGAGAATCTCTGAAGCAGTAGGCAATGCAGATGTCAAATGGGTAACGAACACAGTGAACTGTGAATCTCAGGTGGTTATTAATTGCTTCAATCTTACGTTAAATTCTGGCTAAACAAGTTTGGCAGTTGTAAATGCAGTAAAATGTAAAAGGGAATAAATGAAGTTAGTTTTGCAGAATACTGACTTTTTGGTATGTACCCACAATGCTCATCAATTCAGATGTTTTGTGTATTGACCACAAGCCATTCGCATCCCTAGGTTATGAAAACATACCTGTTTGTATTAGCAAGATGAATGTTTAACTAATTTAGTAGTCAAGTCCTCTCTCTGTCGTCACTGTAAACATTTGCATTGATTAGAAGGAAAAGCAAGGCCTGTTTGCAAGGCCAGAAAGTTGTATTGCTTTGAGTTGATTTCTTGTTTGTTTGTTTTGCTTCATTTATATGGTTTTTGTTATTAAGCTTTTTTTCTTCCAAAATAAGTTTTAGGCATTTCTGAAAGGATTATTGAAAAATAATGTGTGTATGTAGTGTCATGTTTATGTATCTGTGTCTTCTGAAGTTTGTGGAATTTCTTGCAGGTCTGTTTTTGTATTAAATCTTTGATGTGAAACAGTTCCTCCCATTTTGTACTCTATAGAGCTGTAATATTTGTCCAAGGATAAGCTGCATTCAACATTTTGTTAACTGAAATGGGAAGTGACAGACTGACTAAAAGAAAATCTCCGTGCCAAAGAGACAGATATTACTTCTTTCTCACAGATTACTGTATGCCTGGACACTGAAGACTCTGAAATTGCAGGCGCACTAAGGTTTCATATTGATTCATGTTAGACTAATTTGATCAGAAGAGAGGCTTCTGTATCGTGTTATTTTCTCCTATAGTGTTTGATTGAGGTGGTCAAACATTGAGAATATTGTGCAGGAAAAGGAGGAATTGGAGAAGAGAAACATTCAAAAAAATAATATAGATTTGTTAGATATACTCTGTTTGCATTGATTTTCATTGTGGATATATATCTTTTGATGGCAGCTGTCTTCAAAATAATAGCATAATAGATAATACTCTGCCACATAATTTTATACTTTTATTACTTCTTTTTACTGATGTTTCTAGAATAATTTAATCATTGAAGTTGGTCAGTACCTGCAGACTTGGCAAAGATGTTTTTCTTTATTGTATTTTGAGTGTTTTTCGGCAAAATAGGAGAAAGCCATAGTCATCATGCAAGAATGTGAAGTTGAAAAATGTTTGAAGAACTATGGAGGAGATGCTGCAAAATGGGCATGAGAAAATATAAATTATATTCTAGTCTTGCAGAAGTAGGTCTCAAGTTACAGGGAATGCTCCATGCAACAGAGGAGAGCCTGCTGTCTGCTATTTGGTTCAGGTTTATCAGACTGTGACTTGACAGATAGGAGTCAGTGGTGATTGTGCTGGTTTGAGGAGTCCCTGTCCTTGGTGGTTTGCTTCCATGCTACAGGAAGAGGAGGAGGTAGGGGATTGTAAAGTACAGGGAAATTATCACAAGTTCGGATGTTCCTTTGTCACATTTGTTTTGGAAGAGTAGGGAGCCTTTGGAAAGCAACACGGGATGGTAATTCAAGGGAGAACGTATGTTAGGGTGCTTATGTCCCACTCCGTCTGTTGTCCTCCAGGTCCTTCACCATCTTACTGGTTGAGACAAAGAACAATGTCCACTAATGGGCATTCATCTCTCCTTACTCTCCCAGACTTTCTACAAGCTTGAATGAAGAGCTGTGCCCCTCTCTCCCTTTCCTTAGTCATAGCAGGGAGCATGCCTTTTGTATAAAGAGTCGCCACTTCAGGGCTTGGCTAAATTAAAAGAAGTCCAGTGGGGTTTTTCATGCTGATCTTTACTTGTGTGAAGGAAACAGGTGATCTGAAAATTATGTTGTCTAAAAGTTTAATATTAAGAAATGGGAAACCATTTGCTTACTGTCATTCCCTGGCTAATGTTATCCTACTTTTGTTACTGAACTTACTATTGGATGTTTTCTGTCCAGTCAAATAAAAATTAGACCAAAAGCATCCATTTTGTATAAACTGCAAAAAGACTGTTTGTATAGTAACATGGTATAAGCCTTAGTGAGAAGGACAGGGTTGTTATCACATAGTGTCATCACGTCATTTGCAGAGCAGTTATTAGTTTTATTTTTTGTTTCAGTTATAGCTTAGGACAGGGTCAGTGTTGTGTATTGCTTAAAAGAAATTTTTTTAGGGGCTCATGAGATGGCATGCTTTGTCATGAATGCATTTGTTAGTCTCACTGTTATATTTATATTAAAGACATAACAGGATCCTTCTGCACTATCAATTACTTTTCATTACCCTTGTCTTTTCTTGCAAAGGTCGTCACCTTGCACGTGAATCGAATTTGGAAAAGAGTGTTTTCTTTAGAAGTGGAATTGCAGCCTGAATTAAAAGGCAGTGCTGTTTGAGAAAGTTAATATAACGTATTCCTGATCTCCCTCTTAACTTTTACGTAAAGTTAATTCAGCACCTTGGTGTGGGCAGATAGTATTCTTCCCTGTCAGACTTGCAGTTGCTTTTGTTTTGTTTCACATTTGAATAATACATTCGATTACCATGGCAAATGTTGCAGTGTATGCATGCCTGACTGTAGTGCCTAATTAACTGATGATAACAAGGCAGGATTGCCCTCTTCTCTTTCATAAGCAATCATATACATGACAGTTCTTTTATCTTTCTTCAAAATTGACTTGCTCTCCTGACCCTTAAGCAGCTCCTGTTTTGTGTGTTTACCTCTGATGTCTTTGCAAGACTGTTAATTTTCTGTGGCATATCCTATCTGGTTGTAATTAACACATCGAACAGCAAAGAAATAGTTCTGCTTGCAGATGCCTAATGGAGGAATGTTTTCTTCCAGTAATTATACAGCTTCATTCTACAGATTTGCATTGACCTACAAGGATTTTTTTAAATTTTATTTTTGAGACCATCTACAGTGGTATAGTCCTATTTAGGTAGGGAGAACAAACTAAAAAATTAGGTTAATTTGCTATAGTTCACCTACACACATAAGGTAAACTTAGAAGGAGTCAGTGTAAGTTTGGTAAAGGTTTACATTTAGCAAAGTTAAACTGGAGGTAAACAGTGCTGTATTCTTGCATGTATTTAATCCTGAAGTCAAAGGCCCGTTCTTATAATTAGAAACTTCAAGAAGCACTTGACCTATTTTAAGGAAGCATTAAAGTCACATGTATATAAAGCAAATATTTTCCAGTATCGTATCTTAAAAAAACCTGAACGTACATTTCAAATAAATGAGACTAGGATTTCTATTTATTGTTTTATAGCTAGACTGAGATTAAAGCCATAATGAATACAGGTTCAAAGAGAGGAAGGTATAAGAGAAAAGGTTGGTAGTTACAGCAATAAAAACAGGGGCAAAAAGAACAGCTTTTCTGAAGGACTCAGGCTGGAATAATAATGATAGAATTGTCTAAATCGATATATCTCTTGTCAGCCTCACGTCTGATGTTTGAATCAGTCAGGCCTTTTCTGCAAGAGCTTTCCTCAGGAATATTGAATTATTTATTATTTGTATCTTTTTTCCTTCCCTTTCTGATGATTTTTTTTCTTTTTTTTTTTTTTCCCCCGACTTAGTAAAATTTGTTTTTTATGCTGCCAGGTTCAATGTTGTCTGCTGTTTGATAAATAGCAGTAATTGGGTGTATAGCAGAAGTCGTGTAAAAATGTATGACTTCAATTACATCTAGAACAATTTTTTCTTTATATTGATCTTTTTTTTTTCTGTATAAGATCTGCTCTTCATAGCCTCCAGTGCTGAGTTTTTAAAAAATTACTCTATGTCCATATGTTGGCATGCACTTTTGAACCCATGCATCTTTTTTTTTAAAAAAATGGAATGCTGTCTCGAATCAGTTCTGCCTGAGCAGTAAGTGAAAAATTAGAGTCATTCAAATAGTGAAATATTCATATTGTATTCTAGTCAGATGAAGGATTGCATTACTTTAAAATTACAATGCCTACTTGCAGTCCCTGTTTCTCTTGTCTGAGATAATGAAATGAAGGTAGTGGCCAATTAATGAAAACATCTTTCATTAACAATTATAATCCAGATAAAATGACAATATGTGTTTTGGAAGTCACTTCAGTGCGGTAAAGAGTTGCTCATTTAAATCTACAGTTGTACGCCATAGTATTTAGTCTTGTAAATGTTATCAAAGGTGCGAATGTAATAGAAATGTACTGTCTGCAATTTCAAATATTATGTCAGAATTCTCACTGTGTTCCAGCTGTGATGTTTTTAAATTGTTTCTTTCCTCTTTATGTCAGTGCATGAGGTCATAAAGAATTTAATCCAGATGTTTGATGCTAATTTATGATAAAATAAGTTAATGTATTTGCCCTGAAAATGGCTTTATAGGTCAGAACAAAAGATAGGCTGAATTTTACATTTCGGCTGGGATTATGGGTTGCCCTGGTATGGGGTGATGGTTTGAAGTTTAGGTCTGAATCCAGGCTTTAGCAGAGTTCAAGGCTGTCAGCATTGGGGGTTTTGCACAGGATGCTGCTGTAGTCTGTTATGCACGTTGGTTTTCATTGAATACGTTTTCGAAGGAAATGCAGTCAAATATTGCCTTATCCTTATTAAATAGATTTTTTTTGTTCATTACGTAAGTCTTTGCTTGCCATGCTTCATGTTTCAAGCTCTTCTA
>VXAK01014854.1:21133-32988 GCA_013399435.1 Arenaria interpres
GGGGGGGGAGAAAGCAGGGGGAGGAAGAAAAAATGAAAAAAAAGGAGGATTGGCTGAGATGTATAGGAATGAGCTAGTTGGCCAATAGTGTACATTCCCCTCCCCTCCCATGTGCAAATCTCAGCTCCTCTCTAGCTTGTGAGAAGCAGCATGATTAATAACACTGAGGGAACCTGCCTGTTGGATTATTAATTTTCCATCCTTTTTCCCTTCTCTTACGCATACCCCTGACGCTTTGCCTTTTTTAAAAAAAGCTTTTCTTTTTCTTTTTTCCCCCCCTCTCTCTCCTTTTTTTTTCTTCTTCTTTTTTCTTTTTCTTTTTTCTTTTTTTTTTTTCCCATGGAGCTAAGCACTAGCCACTAACATTCTCGTGGCTATCCAACCTTGCAAGGGCTTACTTCACAGTGGGGTGAGTTTGTATATTAAAATAGAGGATTCTGCAAAGAAACAGCAACAACAACAACAACCAAAAAAAAAAAAAAAAGGAAAGAAAGCAAAACCGTCCCTGTGATGCTTGATTACAGTGTAGTTGCCTTTAGCTACAACTGCTAAAACTAGAGTTAATGCTGACCAGGAGGCAAGAAATGTGTTGCAGTGTCTGCCTGTTAGTTCTAGAGAGTACCGCACTGCATGGACAGATAAACATTGCTTCTTGTTATTCAAACTAATTAAAATTGGCCCTTTAGAAACCTTGATTGCATAGAGAGGGTGCAAATTGATAGAAAATGGGAGTTAATGACAGGTAATTGGACAAGCTGTGGGGTTTTTTTGTTGGTGATGCTCGTGGTTTGTTTTTTTTTCCTTTTTTTTTCAAAGCTATTACAAGACTCATTGTAATGAAATTTTTTTTTGTTTCTTTTGCAGTCACAAATATGTAGTTGTCATGGTTTGGGATTTTTGTGAAATAATAATGATAAAATGTCACTTACAGATCAGTGATATTTTGGGGGGAGCCTCATGCCAGCTGAGGCCAATTTAGCACAAATTTGATACAATGGGTGCTGATAATGTTTACACGTGCATGTGATACCGCGGGGTTCTCTCTTTTGATTCGCTGACCAGGTCATGTGTCCAGTCTATATAAAGGCAATATGTGATGTAGGCGTTCCATTTTGATTTCAGATGTCTGGATTTGATTAGTTTTATGAAGTTATTGTGTTAGAACACCGTGCAATGTATTTTATTATTTCAAATTTAAATAGCAGGATTAAGACATTTGCTTTTGTTATTTCACAATATAATACAGTGAAATACCAAGAATTTCATGTCTTGAAGCACGCTATAGAATATATAAACTTTTAAATTAAAATTTAAAGTAAGTTAAATGTTGTTAAACTAATAGCAAGTATTTTTTTAATAAATATGTATATGTGTACATACAAATGGTAGTTTTATTTGTGAAAGGAGCAGACAAGATAATGCATCAAGAAAGCACTGTTCATGTTTTTACTGATGGTGGGATGGGATGGTGTTGTTTTATTTACATTTTTTTTAACCTATGCAGTACTTCTCAAGTGGTAAGGAAACGAGGACTATAATATAGCTATTTTGGATTTATATAACATACACATAGTAACTAGTTTTAATTTTAATTTTTGCCCCGAGTTTCTGTATTTGTATTTTGTCTTGTGATTTAAAAGCATTGATACAGGAAAGACAAAAGATTTCTTACCTAATACCTACATAGATGCTCCATGTACAGGTATTCTGCACATTAGATCATAGAATCATAGAATATCACAGAATATATTTGGAAGGGACCCATAAGAATCATCGAGTTCATATCCCCTATATATACTGAAGATATAGACATCTCGTGTATCTGTGTTTAAGGGTTTAGCTGACAGCAAATATTTTATAAACTTAAGATACTCTTTTTCTTGTCAGTCTTTAAAAATGTATATTGTAAATAAGTTGGTATAACATAGTCTCAGTATTCAGTGTATCTTGGTAATGTTTTAATAATCCACATACTGAGGTTTTTCTACATGGCACACATGTTGTCATTCTTAATGTTCAGTTATTCTTTA
Organism: Arenaria interpres; assembly: GCA_013399435.1. Taxonomy (NCBI): domain Eukaryota; kingdom Metazoa; phylum Chordata; class Aves; order Charadriiformes; family Scolopacidae; genus Arenaria; species Arenaria interpres. The sequence continues at coordinate 23,164 of VXAK01014854.1, forward strand.
TTAGGAATTCTCACCTTACTGTGGAAGGACCTGTTTCGTTCCTGGAAGGTAGTGTTATAATGTCATTATAAAGATACTGTTTCCAGTTCAAGTTTGAGATGCGCTGGGGACACTTTGTTGTTTGGCTTATTTATTTATTTATTTGCTTGTGAGATTATCAGTAAATTAGTAGAAGGAATTGTCATTGATTGATTACTGAGCCCTAATTGGCTTTTATTCCTTTTTCATATATTAATGTTAGTCATACCAAGTTCTGATATGCATGAGCACTATGACATACAGTGCAACAAAACCACTGAAACTATTGTACCTTGTTATTCTTAGAAGAGTACTGATGATTATACATTTTATTTTTAAAGATGTGTTTAACTTAATTTTATAATATAACTGCTCCTCTATAACGCTGCAACATACTTAAACATGAAACCAAGAAATTGTATTGGCTAGTCCAGTCTCATTCTTACATTTGCATGTGGTACATGTTTTCATCTACTCTCGGTGAGCAATAGCCTGATAGTGCCTGCATCAAGTAATGCCTTATTTTGACAGTTAGCTAGTGTGTTAATAGTAGCTTTGAAAAACATCTTATGCTGAAACATAGTTGGTTTTTTTTTTTTTTGGTAAGGCTACATATTCATGTATTTTGTTCTTTTTGATACTAAGAAAGTAGGTCATGTAAAACAATAGCAGGAAATGTAATTTTTGATTGAGCAGTCGAGCCGGCCGTCTTGCAACTCAGACTAGAAACGCAGAATAAAACTTTGTGATCTCTGAAATGGTATCATTTATTTGGCATGTTGATTTTTAGACCCCAACAATTATAGACATCAGGTGTTACGAAGCTAATGCTCGTAGTCATTATTGAATTTTATAATCCAAGGCAGGGTTATGATACAAAAAAAGATAAAGATGTTATCTGTAAGACTGTCTCCAAATTAAATAGTAGGTGTTTGCATTTTTAATTTTATTTTATTTTTTACTAAAAGTGCAAGTAACTGGGAATAAAACAGGGAATCGTGTAACGTGCATACAACAACTGCTTGAAAATAAGTAGTGGGTAGAATCTCTTCCACTGTTCATACGTGGAAGAGTATTGCAATAGTTCGGGTATTTTCTTCATGTTGTAACTGACAGATTTGTTTTTAATACTGCCTCCAAACCATTCGAGTCTTAGTTTATCTCAGTTTGCATTCACTATGTTGACACACACATATCATAATCTCAGTAATCTGAATAATGCACAGGATTGGTGAAGGCAAATTATGTATTTTTTCAGCCTTCATTTTTTTTATTATCTATATACTTAACAGTTCTATCTATCTGTCATAATCATATATTTCGTGGTAAAAAGAGATTTCTTATCTCTGTAGGTCGGTACTTATGATGTGTCCACACTTCTGAAGACTACTGTTAGTAATTCCTAAAGCTCTTAGAGGAGTGATTAGGGAGTCATGATTGCTCACAAATTGAGTCTTTTTTCTGCTTGACACTGATCCTGTGATAGTCTCCCCACTTAATCCTCACTAGCAATTTGCCTATAGTTGCAGCTAACAGGAGGTGATTAGAGGGGAGTTGCCCACTGCCTTTTTACTTCTGTTGTAGTGGCATGTTAGACAGAGGCTAGTGAATCAAAGCTGTTTTCCTATTAACTCACACCTCCTAATGCATTAGAGCCACTTTTATCTAATAACAGCGTTCAGCTTCTAGCGCTATTTTAATGTTATTTGGTATTCCTTTCAAAACATCACAATGAGCATTTTTAAAATTGGAGAACAAAAACCGTAAAGCAGAATACCCAAAGATTAAAGCAAAATAATGAAACTAACAGGTCTCATCTTTTATCAGCACACGCATATAACCCCGATTAAAATTACAGAGAATTTTCTCCCTGCATCAATAGGAAAATAGACTCCACTTTCTCTAAACATTACTTTAATTGCAGCCCTGGTGACAGGTAACTGATGTAATACTTTTGAAGTGATAATGGCATACATTTACAAGTGAGAACAGCACCAACGAAAGGGTGATAATGAAGAGTTAACTTTTCCAAGTGTTAGTTACAATGAAAAACTAATACGAAGGGCCTGACTGAAAATTTCTAAATATTTACTGCTTTTTATTTGAACCCACCTGTGAAACCTATCAAATGGGCATTTATTATTTTATTGATAGTTTTATTTTTAAAAAATAACATTGTTTTAGTCTTTATTACTACTTCACTGACAGAGTTCGTAATTGTTTTAATTAGTTTGTTTTAAAGAAACTCCAGTCATGGATTTAAAAAAGCACAATTTGAGAAGTGTCCGACAGCAAACTAACTTGGGTTTGGTTTTTGAGGTCAGTGAATAAATGTCCTTTTTTAAGATTCACAGCACGCATCAAACACAGTGCGTATGTGTAATGTTTTAATCACAGTGTCTTGGCTTTACAGAATCTACCACTGCGCTACAAGTTAAGTGTATGTTTGTATTACAGGGACGGTAATTAAGGTTACTGTCTGAGTTAAAATAGCTAGTTTAAGTGGAAAAATTTCAAAGGTGGCAGTTAACAAGAACATCTCCTGAGCTGGTTCTGCGGTTGAGATGCAAGGAACAAAAGAGGTGGCATCTCTAGCTATATCACAGTTCACCTAACTATCCCTCTTTTATCATTTTATTGATCTTCTTTCTATTCTTGAGATTCATTCTGCTGATGATAAAGAACACTTTAGTGAATATATTTTAGGTGCTTTAGAGCATATAATATGAGCAAGTTATATTTTAACATTCATTAACAACTTGAAGTAGACTGCTAAAATGTAGGAAAATGCTATTAGGTTTTAGCTCAGAGAGCTAGCACATCCTGTAGAGGGACACAGAAACTTCAGAAGTGTCACCTGGAATCAAAATTCTTTATTTTATTCGATTCTACAGGACAAGAACAACCAAAACTGGAGAAAGTTTTCTGCTTTCAGACTGTTGAGAGATTATTTTATGTGCGGTACACATACACACGTATAGCTAGCTAAATAAATGCATCTGTCTAGCCTGAATTGGTAAAACGTTTCACAGCTGCTGCATTTGTCACAGGTCTATCATGTATTTTGTCAATACATTTTCAACACACGTCTTCTTTAAAACCAGTAAGCATTAGTTTGCTCTGTGTCAGAATGCTCTTTTCCAGCTCTGACTTTTGTTATTTAAGAGCAGTACAAAGTATGGAAAAATTCTAGAGGCAATATTCATGCCTCTTTTCATTTGACTGGCAAAAGCAGATAGAGCAGTAACAATAGTCCGAATCACCTTACTCCAAAATCACTGCTCCTTACTTTTTCATTTAACATACTGCTGTTGTCCTGTCTGGAGCTGTCAACTATATCGAAGAAACATCCCTTTTATAAGGTGTGCCAGTCCAAAAATTCTTATCGTGTGTGAAATCCTTGGAAGCATGTGGTTAGGTCATTGGGGAATCCAAGATGTAACTGAATTCTGTTACGAAACCCATTTTGGAGGGAACGTTTTGATCAGGAACAGTTATTCTTTAGTCCTTACATTCTGTCTTCAATTATACATTGTATTTCTCATTTTTAATATAGCTGCAAAAGTGTGTCCCATAAATTTGCATAAGGAAGCCAAGTAATAACTCCTGTCGTTTATCTGCTTTTGTTGGAAATGGAAGACAGATGAATAAACTGTTTTCTGTTGAGTATTCGTTTGTGCCTTTTCTCAATGTGGCAAATACTAAACATTAAAAATGACATAAATTCTATTATATAGAAGCTGCTGAGCTTCTAGTATTATAAAGCCATAAGCAAAAAAGCTTTTCAGAACTATTTGTGAATTGTTTTTCATGCTTTTTGAAGGTACTAGATGCAGAACCATAGAAAATATATGTAGTCCCTTCACAAGACACATTGCGGCAAACTACTGCCTGACAGGGCATCTGTCTTCCAGAGCTGTAGGACTGCTTTAATATCCAGGTCTTTAAAGTCTGTTTCGTTATTTAAGTAATAAGTGTGCCTTGGTTGTAAGGTGAAATTCTGCCAATTCATTTTTTAAAGAACACCAAACAACAGCTTTTGGTTCCTATACTTCTGTGCCATTTTCATAAAGAAAAGAGACTCTGATTGGTTTGGGTTTTCTCCGAAGCACTGCTGGAATTTTTATTTCCGCAGTTACGCAGGAAAAAACTCTTCTAGTCATGTGAGCTATTAATTGTGATAGGACAAAGCATCATTTTTGTATTTTTTTACCTTAGAGGTTATGGATTTATCTAAAAAGTTGATTTCTATATCATATTAATAGATTCACTTTGTTAGTTAAACTTTTCTGTTGATCTTTTCTTTTTTGGAGGGCGTGAAGTAATGGAGTGTTGTAGCAGAGAAGGAAAACAGTTTCTAGTTGGTGATCGCAGCCCAGAAAATACACGTCCATATGGATATATGGAAGTGTGCAAAATCACTACCCTGAAGGAACAGGACTATTAGTGATGTTTGTTAAGGTGAAGAAAATAGTGTGAGATGGACTCTGAACGCATTCAATTTTTATGATATGAACAGTTTGCTGTAGTTTACCCCACAATGATTTGTAAAATTGGACATTGCAGGATTCTGTTCTTTCGTCCCTCAAAGTCTCCCATGCCCAGCCTAGTCTAATGCAATACAGCATTTCTCCTGGGGTGTGCTGTGGTATCCCACATTCAGGTTGTGGCTAGAAGTGATTTCCACTTCCAAGTAATCGCTTGGGACACATGGTGAGTCTGTCAGGATAAAAACTGTGCACACAGTCTCCTCTCCCGCTGTCTCTGGAAAGAAAACCCTGGTGCATCAAGTAGAAAGGGGCAAGGCCTGCAGAGTCTTTCAGAATGCACCAACTCTACAGTGTGTCCAAAGCCACAGTGAATCATAAATGAAGCACAGCTCTATTTATGGTTGCAGACACTCCAAGTTCCTGAGATGTATGGTATTGGCATGCAGTTCCTTTTCCATGTCTTTAGTGAATCATCTGTTAGCACATTGATGTTCTGGTTCCTCCAAATTTCCTTGCTTCACAGTGACTGTTCAAATACCATTCAGATGTCCTGTTTGCCTAGTCTTTGATTTTAGGATAAAAATGTGAAAATTGATTAGGGTTGAAAAAACCTGCTTTGATAATTTCCACAGGAGGAAATTCAGTTTGGTCTCTAAGAGTAAAATTGAATTGCGTGTTATACTGAAGTATCATGAGTAATACAGATGTGGAGCATCAAGCATTGACCTTTAGCGTGACTTGTGCTTCTTTTTCCTTTAATTGTCAGGTTTTAGTGCACCTGATTGGACTTGGTTGTCAGGTATTTTTAGAGTCTAATTTCTGACAAAAGGCTTTTAAAAATTGCAGCGTAATGAGCAGTTCTGTTATTGAGGCCCAGACTGTACTTTAGCAAAAGTCAGGCTCTGTAATGTTCATGTTAACACAATTTTAGGGGTGGGGACATAGGGCAGGCTTCAATGACTCCAAAAATGATACATCTCTGAGTAGGTAGAGCTGATATTTTGACTGATATTGTGGAATTTTTTTAATCAACTTGTAGAGAATTACCAATTTTTTGAGCATATATTAAAAATTACAGCAAACCAAAGCATTTCTAGTACCTTTTCTGTCTGTAACCTACAGAGGACAGTCAGCAAAAGGCTGATTGAATCTTCTTACTGTGGACCTTCCATCACTATTTTGGTTAGCGGGTGGCCTCTGTCTGGGAGTGGGAATATATGGCTCCAGACCTCACGCACCGCCCTGGGGAAATAGTACTCAAATGAATAAGGAAATCCTGCCCTTCCCTCTACCTGTGTAAGTATTTGTGCAGCTGTTCATTGAACAAAGTCATGAAACTCATCTGGGTGAAGCTAACCAATTCGTTCTGGGTTAATTTAGCCTAAGTCAAATTCCCAGTCTTGTTCACCCCTATCCATACCCAGATTTGGGTCAGTACCTGAGAGCAGTGGCGGACTGGCACCACCTTTTGGAAATAGTCCCTTCTTCTGCAAGCTTTTCAGTGAAATATGGCGTTATTAGAGAAAGGAAAGAAGACAAAGAAGTATTAGGAGTTGGGTGGTGTCAGGAATGTTTTTATGTTCCCTGTGACCACAAAAAATATTTTAAAATACACGTTCTGCTAGTACGTATCCAAATCAGGACAGCTTAGAACTGCATTTGGAACCTCTGATGTCCTGTATGGGATGTTCTGAGTCCTGTCTTCTTCAAATGGTAAAGACTATGCATATAGAAAACTTCTCTATTGAGGAAATTATTCAGTTCGTTCTTTCTTGTTCCTGAAATTATCTATGGTTTGCTTGCAGAAGTTTGTATATGTAAAAATAAAAACAAAAGCAAGCAAAATTGACAGTCTAAGGCAAAAAGTATTTTGGTGCTTGATCTACTCTAAACATTGTTCAGTTTTATGAGAAGCTTCTAGACAATGTCAAGGATATTTTTACATTAATTCTATGGTATAGTTGAAAACTCTAGAAATCTTACGGCATTTTTTGGTGAGAATTAGTTCTTTAATGTGAAATTGTAGCAACCCATTGCTAATATTTTAGAGCATATCTTTTGGTCTTTGTTCAAGCATTCTTCCTCAAAACTGACTAGTATCAGATGTTTTGGGTGCAAAGAGCAAGTAAATGAGAGATAATGTGCCTTTTGCAATGATTTAATCTTTATCCTCTGCAGACAGATGCTGATGTAAACTATAGAACGTAATACCTTTATTGTATCTGGAAGGTTTTTCTTTTAAAAAGCACAACTGTTTGCCAACTTTCAGAGTACAACTCTGCTCGTTGCAAAGTTCTTTCTGTAAAAAGCTTTTATGACTTGAATTTTCATGCAAGACCCACAGTTGGCTAACTTTTCCTGTGTGACAGTCCATATTTACCTTTTCCCTGACAGGTGAACACATAGCAAGTCTCCTCTTCAGTGTTGCAGAGGGAGGAGGAAACACATTTACTTAGAATTTTACTTCATTAAGAAGTCCCAAACACAATTTGTTTTTAGGAAGAAGCGGTCTAAGAAAAGAGGAGCATTTGTACAGTCAGCATGGCTATGCTAATAATCTTGTTCACAAAGGCATCAAGATCTCCATTTCCTAAGAGCAATGAGTGTATTTCTTTACAATAGAAAACACCAGATTGCACTGGGATATCAAAGTGGGAGATAATCACATCTGAAAATGCTTGCTGTCTTTTCTTTCATACCTTGAAAAAGTTACTTGCTTTCAGTGATTCTAATATTATATACGCTTCTTTATATAGAGTAGTGAAAGGTAAGCATTTTTGCTCTCTCTTGCATCAGTTTTGTTGCTTTCCTGAGGAACTTACATGGTTACCATTTAGGTTGTGGGAAATTTTGAAGATTTGGCAGTGTGGAAGTTACAAGCAAAGATTATTCTTCAGCCTCATCCTTTGACAGTTACCTAAAGACAGCAGGACTTTGGGGTATAATTTGAACATTCAGCTCTAAGACCGATAGAAAGTTTTTGCTTCTGTGATGGGCTGAATAGATGTCTCTTGAATAGCCAGGATGACAGCCACGTGAGCAATGTGATCATCTAAGTCAAAATAAATTTGGTTTGCAAACAGAGCCAACGGTCTGGAGAACTGGTGTAACATGGGCCCAGTGAAAAATATTTCAAGTAAACAAGTAGTCATGTTTTTAGTTTTCTGTTCCTGAATGCTTTTACATTAGACCTGCATCACAAATGTTGTAATATGTTTTATATGTGCTACAAGTGGACAATGCAGTCAGGACATGCATTTCAGAAAAAAAAAAAAAATACTGTATTTGATCTACACAGTGCATTAGAAGGAGTCATTTGGCTTCTGATAGCCATCAGGATCTGAAAAAAAATAAAAATCCATCTGAAGTATTCCTGATACACCAGCTGGCTGACAGTCAGTCTGGAAGAGAGGTAATCTCGGGGGATTGTGGGGAACACCCACAGGAGATTGTGTGCCTCAGTAGCGAGTGTATCTGAAGCTCAATATAACTTTATTACTGTGACAGTACATACCATACCTTGTATAAAAAATATTTGCACCACCAGCTCTCTTATTGTTCTAAAAAATATAAAACCAGTATCCACTTCAGAAACATAATAATGACAGCCGTCTGCTCCTGGCTGCTTTGCTACATTGTGTTCATCAACCTTCTTTCTAACATTGCAAAACTCAAGATAAAAGCAGCAAGGGTTGCTAATTGTGCAGAGAGTGCACCTTCCTCCTAGGACGTCTCTCAGTTAAGCAGTGTAGGAGGCTAGAAAGATTTTGAGGAATATTGTATAGTTTTGCTTTCTTGCCAGATTCTTCACCAATTTTACACTCAAAATCTAGTTAAGGACAAAAAGGATAAGCAATTTGCATGTAAAGCCAAGAATTTATTACTAATGTAATTGAAATCTTAAGTCTAATCAAGGATTTATTAACAGTACAGGTTTAGCTTTTACAAAAAGAGAAAGAAAAAGAAAAAAAACTATTAATATTGCATACTAATAATGCAATTAAAATTGTTGCCCAAGTAATTCATGTCCTCCATTTAGCAAGCGGGGACATACTGACTTTTTTTGGTGACACCTAGCAGGATTGTGTCAACAAATCTAGCCTTTTCAGAGAAGCAAAAGGAGCTTGGAGACATCACAGAAGTATACAAATTGTATGATGGTGCGACCTGTTATTTCATAGAAACTTTGAAGGTTGTGCTGTAAATACTTTATGAAAGTCTATTCTGCCTAGTATCCTGTTATTTGCAAAATACATTATTTTCTATAGCAGCTTAGTTTGACCAGTCACAGTATTGAAAGTGACATGTGCATATATTTGTAAGTGTATATATCCAAAGTAGAAACTTGAGTTGCCATTTCCTTCTGTTTTGACTCCCAGAGCATCTTTTCTGTATGCAGAAAAAATCGTACCAGCTCTTAGTGCTTAAATCTCCTGTTCGGTTTTTTTATCCTATCAAGATATTACTGTTGATTATTTTTGAACAGAGATGGGAAGGTAGTTACATTTAGAGTTGTCTGTTACATAGAGTAATAGCAGAAATAATAAATATTATCTGATGCCTTATTTCTGTTTCATCATAACTACTCTTTCTGGGGTCATCTTTGACAATAGATGAAAAGGTCTTTTCTGTTAAAGGGAAGTATTATTTAGTAACGTACTGAAGTTGGGATGGATGTATGCTACATTCTCTGTGGCTCTTCTGCCTTGGTTTCTATTGTCCACAGCATTCGGGTAACACAGTGAGATTTCCATTAAACAGCAAGAAAAGTCTGTGAGTTGATGAAAACCAAAACTGTATTATCTCAGCCGTCTGTTCATTGTGGGAAATGATAGCATGGTAAGTAAGTACTAAAAGTAACAAATAGCCGTGCTGATTTGTCAAAGGATATGTTTGATTTGCTTTGTGTATGAGTGTTTGAATTTTCCAAGTTCATGGGCTTGGAAAGCACCTCACCATAAACTATCCAGAAGTTTAATTATCTTTTTCTGTTAGGTTAAATTACTAAACAGCTTCTTCAAAGATGCTCTTCTGTGTTTGAATAAATATAATATGCAAAAATGTGAAAACTGCTCCTAGTACGATACCCAAGTGGGATACGGTGGCTTTGTGGTGTCATATTTTGAGAAATTATTTAAAGACACACAAAAGGACACTGTCACTCTGTTATTAATGTTAAAAATTGTTGATGCTCTGTGCAGTGTGTTTTTCTAATTAGAGGAAAGCTGTAGAGTACCATTTCCATAATCGACATGGGAACAGAAACCCAGCAAAATTTCATGTATTTGCAGTGAAACTGCTCCTCAGCAACATAAAA
>VXAK01014855.1:0-11786 GCA_013399435.1 Arenaria interpres
CAGCAAAAGCTGCAGAGTCACTGCACTCATATCAGAAAGAGGAGACATCTAAACAAATTGCCATGTCCCTGGGATCTAGACATTTTAAAAACTCTCAGGTAGAATAAAATATTGTTCTATTTTTTACATTAACACTAAATGAGTGTGGCTGATTCATCTTTTTATATAAATACATGTTTCATTGATAACTAGATTATTAATTTGCATTACTTTGTTATGGTTATTATTGTCTTCTTGGAAAATACTCACCAAAGCAATGCATGCATTAAAGGCTTATCTTACTTTTTTTCCAAACTCATAAAAGGGCCACTGATTCTCTTCAATAAATAACAAGCACCTTAAAATTTACTACCAACACTATCCTGACTCTGCTGTGTGCTAGTTTAAACCANGCTAGTTTAAACCATGATCTTCTCAGCCTTGTTTTTCTAGGAAGAATAATTGTCTTACAGGTCACAATAAACATAAATGTAGTGAGCTGGTGGCCAAGTGCCAGAATTATAAGGCATTTACAATCTGATACAGTACAGTTTAGAAATAGTACATTAGTCAACTAGTAGCTTAACAGTACTTAACAGACTGAAAGCAAAGGAAAAAAGGTTAATACAGCTCTCTATGCCTTTACATTTACTCAAACTATGTTGGTTTAGTAAAGGAACCATTCTTGAATTATGTGTGAAAGTTAGTTTGCTGTCAAGTTTTCTGTCTAGCTGTTAAGCTAGAAGGATCCCTAGAAGATGTCATTTAATTCATTTATACAGACAAGGTAAGACCAGCCATATCAATATAACTCTAAACGTTTACTTGTCCACCATCTCAGTGAAGACTTGCACAGACAAAGCCCCGTTACTCTCCCCCCAGAGCCTATACAGAGGCTGGCCTTCTTTCTAGTTACGAAGTATTTCCTAACACCTGGTCTGAATCTTCATTGCTGCAATGAAATTCTACTATTTCTCTTACAATGTTAAGACTACTTTCACATACACCTCCACCATTTCTTCTTTGATCTAAACAATCTTGAATCTTTAAGTCTTTTCTATAGGAAATATTTTCTGGATGCCTAGGAGTTGTGTCCTACTGAAACGTTTTCCGGTGGTCCAAGTCTCCCTCAGAGTGAAGTAACTGACTCTAAACTAATGCTTTACTTTTTTTGCATAGGACAAGATTATATCGCTTATCTCAAGTTATTCTTCATTCACTTTTCCAGGATAATCTTTTCCTTGTAAGATGTCAGTGCTGCCTCATGCACAGTTTATGATTCAGAGTCCTCTGAACCCACAGGCAGCTACAGTGCCAGTACTATGTCCTACAGCTGCATAGTTATTTATCGCTGCCAAGGCCAGGACTTAACATTTGTCCATGTCAGGTGCTAATTTATCTATTTCAGAGTGTTTCTCCAATTCTCCACCTCATGTAATTTCAAAACCTTTCAGCTAACAAACCAATAGACCCTTCCTGGCTCTTTGCATCCTCTATTAGCACCTGGCTGTTGACAAAACCACTAAGTGGCAGCAAGGTAAGAGCAACCCTTACAGAATCCCACTGGATGCCCCCTTCATTTTCATAATGGCATAGGGTTATATAATAGCTCTCCAAGTAGGTTCCCAACCAGACTGAAAGCCATGATTCAGTATTTTCCTCTAGACCATGCTGCTCAGTGTGTCAAGACTATTCCACTGTTTATGGGACTACATTTATGGAAGCTGTGCCATAAGTCAAATCCATCTTGCTATATATTTTTGACTGCACTCAAGCTCTTGACCCTGCTTAGTGAATAAATAGCGGGAAAACTTATTATGGGCAAACAGAAAAGGAGGCAGATGGTATGCTTTATTTTCCCTTGTACTTGTTTACCACCCACCAGGGCAATGCTCTTGGGTCAGAATAGGCTGTGACAGACAAGAAGAAAAGAGGCCAGATGTTCACAATGAATTGTTGTTGTATTAAATTAATGCCAGTCTGAAATTTCACCAGCAATAAGGTCATTACTGCTGTGACACAAAAAAAAGACAAAAAGAGACTACAACAGATGTTTCTAGTTTTTTAGAAGATTTTTTATTATTATTTCCCACTAATCTAAAGCTTCAATGACATAAGTTTCCCTTACAGTTCCTAAGACATACAAAGAATAAGCAGATGTTTCTCATAATTTTGCAGTTCCTGATCTGAACATAGGTCAAAAGTACGACAGAGCTGTACAGTAACTAGCCTCAGTCTGGGGAGCCATATTGGCAATTTAGTGGAGCAATCCCAGAGGGCTAATTTGCCACTCAGGGGAGGCTCAGATTGTGCTGAATATGGTCATGATGCTGCCAGCACCCAAGAAACCTTGCTCACAGCTAGGTCAAAAATGTGTGCCTGGCACTGCATTGCGTGGTGTAGAGATACTGAGGAGAAAGAAAGATAAATAAAATGTTACATGTCTGTCCATAAACTAATGTCATCTGAGGAAAGGGAAAAAACTCCAAAATTAATCAGAAAGGAATCCTACTCATTTTATTAATTATTAATTTATTGATTACCTGGTAGTGACATAGCTATGCATATTATGGATGGATAATTAACCTGCTCTAAAGGAAAACCCCAACCACATCTTATTCTGAAGAAAATCCCTAACCAGCATGCAATGACATAACAGCTGTTGTGGCTGATTAAAAGAGCTTCAGATGTGGCCCATTGAGGCTTCTTCCATATTGCCTATGGCCATGACCATTTGGTGCATCTTATTTCCGTACATCTGCACTACTTCCCCTGAAGTGACAGCACAGGACATTGTGCAGGGACATTTGATGCTTGTTTGATGTGAGGCGAACCATGGTCATTGACAGGAGATATCCATGAGATGAGAGTAACTTTTAAAATATACATAAGCTTAGAAAATGGAGTGGGATTCACAGAGTAAGTGAAGGAAAGGTTTGCAAAAGACCAAAACAAAAAAAACCTGTTGCTAATTAAAGTGGTCATTTGAAAAGGCTGAGCTTGACTCTTTTGAAACAAACATTTTAACGGCATGACTGTTGAGATGGTAGCAAGCATCTTATAAGAATCATTTGCAGATAAGGAGCTGGTTCAAAGGAAAAACTGTAGACATAATTCCTGATGCTTTTATCAATGCTAACATTGGAGCCTAGGAGAAAGAGTTATAGGCCACTGGTAGCCCACAAGATTATTTTTTGTGGACTGTAATGCTAGTAAAATTAAGGCTGCAAGTATTCATATTTACAAGTGTTCTGAACAGTCGTACTGTCACATACATAAATTCTTCTAACTAGACAACCATTGCTAGAATCTAGGGCATAGCTATGAAAGCATGAATTCTACAAATACAAATTTTCATAGATGTATTCACTAGCATCTATTCTACACAGAGCATTTTCTTAAAATCATGAAATGTTAACGCTTAGTGTCTTTCTAGATAATATTTTAATTCTACAGTACAGCAAAACAAGCAACATCGACTGAAAACAATTAATGTCTTTCTTTTAAAAATTCATGCAGGGAGCGATATTTATTTTTATCTTAGAAAAAAATCTATCTAGAACTTACATTTTTGGTCTTCCTGATTTTGCTGAGAGTCTTGCACATGTCAGAATCCTCTCGGGCCTACTCACTCAGACAGAATCAACAAATGTAGCATGAAGACAAGATCAAAATAGGCCCTGTAAAATTTGGTCCCCAAAGAAGCATTACCCTGGAGGCTGGAAAGGAGGATAGGCTCGTGTCTGCAACCATGAAGAGAAGAAATATTTGTGCTCATGGAAAACATCTATTATACCCGTATCAAACACAGTGTCTCTTCAAAGTTTTATGAATATTGCTTGGTGAAGTGGAACCACAAATGATTAGCAGAATTAAATATTGCACATATTACAAGTAACTCTGGTCTATGTTTTAATATGCTGTAATATATTAAGATATTTTTTAATATTTGATGATTGTTGTTTAATCTGCAGATATTTTTTTTGTATTTTGTTCCTGACTTGAAAATTTTAGTAGCACTGACAGGTTTTCTAACCTGCATCATATGGACTGCCTTTTACGGATGTAGAGAAATAAATCTAGAGTCATAACAGTACTGGGCATTGCTTTGCAGACACACTACATTTAAATTTCTCAACAGTCACTAGATTCACTTCTTTCAACAGGACAAAACTCAGGTCTGGAATTCCCTCTGAAATATAGAGAAATGGAACCTAAGAAACGAAAAATCAAAAAAGGGTGCCAACAGAAGAGGCTGGACTAATCAAAGGTTTTATTAATTCCTTAATTCTTATAGCAGTAACTCGTTGCTCTCACTTGCTATTAATAAAGAATATCATAAAACGCTTCATGTCCTCAATTGCTCAACAGTGTATCCCTGCATTTATACAATAAGCAAACCGGTATCTCTTTCACACATCAAGTGAAAGGAACAAGAGACAGAGGGGAAAAAGGGCTTTACAGTGTGCATTCTATATTTAAGAGTACACATCCTATGCTCTCTGCTTACATCCATGGAATATCTCACGCAGCCAGTGAGATACATACTTATAATGATAACCCACCTCATTTCTTCAGTGAGACCACCTCCTCCCATTCTTTCTTCATGATTGCTTGCTGGCTTTTGCATAAAAGCAACGTTTTTAGCTGCAGAGAAGCAATCCCATCAATGACCAATAGGAAACAGTGAAGTGTTTCAGCCACAGTGGCCAAAGCTTTTGCAAATAAATTTGGTTTCTTCCAATTACAAAGATAAATGGCTTACTCCACATGTGATAACAAGAATTTTTGATTAATCAGAATGTAAAAATTAAAATTTCATCCAAAAATATTTCTGCTTTGTGAAGAAGAGGAGAGAAAAATTCATGTCCAAAACCTGGTTGACTTTTGCTGTCCAATTGCTTCAAGATGCCAACTTACTACAATCTAAAAGTGGTGTCCCCCTCCCAAGTAGCCCCTAAAGCCCAAGGTGGTCTCAAATAATTTAACAGACAGAAAAATGAGCTTCAGACAAAGGGATTTCTCTCTGTTAGAAAAAAAAAATCACATAAAATATGTTGTTTGCACTGGTTTTAAGTTTTCTTAATAACATTGATCTCAGATGCACACACACACGAGATTTGTGCTTCACATTCTGACTTGGCAGTGAATCCTTTCAACAATGCAGAATCAGTCTGAGTGCCTGACATTAAAATGTCTAGCACCTTCCCCAGACTTCATCAGCATCTGTTTGGCACTGAACTTCAGCTGTTTTAGCTAAATTTCATAAAGCAATTTCAGGTTCACCTCTCATAGTTGGTGACTTCACACAATCCTTTAATAGTTACAAGAAACAGTAAGCGAAGTTACAGAGAAAATCAAACAGATGTCAGGCACAGATCTACGAGATTAGCTGGCTGGTGTTGTACAAACTTGAGTGATTCTTTCAGTCTTTCCTCTGTATTAATTTCTGATCAATGTGAGAAAGGTACAAGAATTGCATAAAATATGTAGAAATGGGTCAGTCATTTTATGTTCCTACAAACAGGGAAAGTCCCAGTAGGTCCCATCTCTCAATCCCTGATGGTATTGCCACAGTAGGTAACCAAATAGTGCTAGTAAGAGAATCGAGCTGGAGAAGGGATTTACAGAGGGTATGAGGGTCTGAACGTCCTCACTGAGGCAGCAGGAAACTAAGTAATAATTCCCACCTCAGTTTTTTAGTCAGGGAGGGGTTGGGGTGTTTAACTGGGGAGTCCAGTTTATGACACTGTGTAGACAACCTAGGCAGTTTCGCTTTATGGAGCTCAGCTGTCACAGTGACGATATCCCAATATATATTTGGACAGATGTTGCTGTACTACTAAAAAACCATCTGTCTAGAGGCGCACATCCAACTTGTCTAGTCAGTGAAAATGCCACACCTGTGTAAGATGTATGTTTGCAAATGTAGTTATTGTATGACTTTGTAGTGATCTTTAGTTTAATGAAGATGGATGCTGCTGGCTAACAGAGGCTGCTGGGCAAGCTTTCAATGGTCTAGCTTGAGTTCATTTTAGTGATAATGGAGGCAGATTCTTCTCAGTGATACCCAGCAACAGGACAAAAGGTATGAACTTAATTACAGGAAATTATATTTAAACAGAAACTTTTTTACAGTGAGGGGGCTGAAACATGGGAAAGTGTTGCCCAGAGAAGCTGTAAAGTCTCCATCATTGGATATAAGTAAAACCCAACTGGAGGGGACCTTGACCAGCCTGCTCTAAGTGACCCTGCTTTGAGCAGGAGTTTGGACCAGACAACCTCCAGAGCTACCTTCCAGCCTCAGCCGTTCTGTGATTCTGTGATTTCCTTGATCTATTCTCCTGCTTTTGCAAATCACATGTACTCTTCCTTCTCTGGCAATAACAATTTGTACAGAAAATGGCTTTAAACAGAATCGGTTCAACTTCTGAGAGACTGTATATATTTTAGAAAATATTATCCAGTGAATCTTCAGTTTCAAAAAGTTGAGTTTGAAGATTATATATATCATAACTAAAGAACAGATACATGATTACATTAAACTGATGTAATAGTAACATCAGTTACTCAGTTAGGAACAGCTGAAACGATTCCTTTTGGTTTAAACGGGATTTGTCTAGACACAAAAGACCTCTGCTTATACCCGTGGAAGTTGGAACTTACAGGAGCTGGTTTTCTCTCATTTTAGGATCCCATTAAGGAATGCTTCAGTGTTTAAAAGAAAGGTATGCACCATCTTGGGGAAAAATAAATAATATATTTTTCTTCCAGTCACTTGATACAATCCACTCCTTATCCTGTCAGAGATTCTCACCACCATCAGTGTGGTAACCTTTGTATTTCCACTTAAAGTAAAGCTGTTCTGGCTCTTTGTGACTCTGAGATTTCTCTTAAATATACCACAAAGAGACATCAGAGCTGTAAATCACATCCAACTGTGAAGGTAGAGAAGAAAACTATAAACTAGTCTCCAAATTTTATCATAACTAAGATCTTGCATTACATTTTTTTTTTAAATGAATACTTATAATTAGCCTACATGTAGTGATTCTTAGCTAATGCCAGAATGAATGGTACTGTGATACCTTAAATATAAGATATCACAGGATACTTCACTAGAATCACAGGATTCTAGTCAAGAAATATAGTATAGATTTGGCCCAAGATAGTGTTAGACTAAATGTTCATCAGTTAGTTTGTAGCTGGATAGTTTAGTTGTAAAACCAAGTTAAATTTAGGCCATCTCCTAAATATTCCCATACATGAATACTTTGTAAATTTGCTACAAGAAAGAGTCTTGAATGTGTTCAAAAGACATATTTCATACTTTATAAAAGAACATAATAACATGCTAGTGTAAGTGCTGGCACATAAATGACTGAAGAAGGAAAACACAGTAAGCATACGATCAATGGCAATGGGAAGAGAAGTCAAAATAAATAATAGCGTATGGTATGCTTCATTATCACTTGAAGAGTGGTAACAATTGAACTAACTCAATAGTCAGAATATGGTGATAGCTGAGAGGCTCTGAAAATTAGGAGCCTAAGTCTAAAAGTATCTTCTTTAGGTCAATATTAAAAATGACAGCAGATTGGTAAAATGCATTAGCATAGCAATGAGACAGACTCCAGGGCAATTAATGTCATCTTTTCTAGATGCTAGCTATCATTAAGGCACATTTGGTGCTTCTGGATCATCTGAAGTTTTGGACTGTCCATTTGCAACTATTTTAAGCTTCAATGAATATTGCAAAATCATGGCTGGCCTTTAGTCTCCTTAGAGTGCCACAATTTTCTTCTTTTTCTTTACTGGCTTTCCAGCAAAATCTGTGTTCGAATGCACGTCATGAAAAAACATCTCAATAGAAAATGTCACCAATATCCGGTAGTTGCATGACCTTTTGAACTGTGTGTGTTTATGTCTACATAAATGTATATACAAACATGTACACACACACATGTATTTAGATATGTATGTATGTATGTGAAAACACCTCAGATTTAAATTCAATACTGGCTTCTGATACAAATATGCTTTCAAGCTGTTTTAATTTTTTGTGAAATTAACTACTTATTATTATTCCCTCTACATTTCATCAGCTTTTTAGGGTGATTATTGTCTCAAATCCAAAGATATGTAGAGCATAAACATTACTATTATACTATTATGATTCTAAGAATCATAAGTATGATTCTATACTAATGTACAAATTTTATTCTGTATCATATTCCGTCCTATATTTAACAGATATTGCTTTTTAATTTTGCCAGGTTCTTTCAATCTGCTTTATTAAATAAGAAATGTGTACTCCGTGTTTGTTCATTGTGTACTCCAATACATACATAACCAAGTATGGGTACTTGTCAAGAGCCAGAACTGCTTCAGTAGTGTGCCACCACACTAATCCAAACTCAGTGGTAATAGCTTTTTATGTCACCTTTTTGTGCTCAGCCTAATTGCTGTTTTTACTTTCTTGATTCAAACAATGTTCTGAGACATAATTTTAGCCAGTTTAGATTATACAGTGCTAGCAAGTAAGTATGGGGTATTATGTACTAAATTATATTAGAAATGTACATACTACATATTTTGCTTTAGAACTAGTTAGTTGTTAATGAAAATTACAATGAAAATAAAGAAAAGTATTAACATGGGCCTGTTGAACAGAGCTCATTATGTTCCCAGAATTTTTCTCAGTCAACAGGGAATTCTTCTATTGCTGGTTCAAAACAAAATAGAGAGCACAAAGAAAGAATGTACTCTACCAAATACCGAGGCAATATCTGAATTACTGACTCTCTTAATGTAAATTAGATGCTTTGTACTTTTGTTATGTTTAATAGCATCTTGATACCTCAGGAAAAAAACCAAAAATTCTTACCACCCTGTGCATACAAGGGATGAGAACTGTAAATGCAGTGATGCTCTGAAGAAAAATTGAATGTTTTAGCAAAAGATACTGTCTTAACAGGTCTTGAATATCAGTATAATTTTTAAAAATGTAAGGATAATCTTGTGGCTAAAATTATTGTTACTTTACTATTAATAGAAAGTTGTCGTATTCATCTATTTTCCTCTAATCTTGGCTTGTTTTCCTAATCAATATAGTTTGTTACTAGAAGATAATGAACTAACTGACATATATATCTTTAGTGTTATTGTAAGATAAAGAATAATGTTTTTAACAGTTTATTCATTCAAAATATATATACGTATATATATATAATATACATATATATCATATACTCCAGAGATCAATTTTTTCCTCAAGAGGATGAATTAAGATTTTGCATTGTTTTCTCTGTTTGAATTGGGGAATTTCAACAACAGCAACAGAAAGCCATGCCCAGTGATCAGTTTGGATTATCAGAGGGTTTTGATCTGGTTTTGAGCTTTTACATGTTATTTATTACAGTTTCTATTATGAAATAACACTGTTATTTCAAACTATTTTTGTCTTCAAAATATTAAAAAATGAAACATCACCAATTTTGATGCTTTTTTCCCCCAATCCTTTTTGGAAAGATGAAACAAATTGAAACTGGTCTTTTCTCACAAGCAGATTAGACTTTGATGATTTTTTACTTTACAACTACAGGAAAAGGTGTTAAAATAATCTTAGCCAGTACTTTGATATCCTCTCCCAGTTCCCCTCAACCCTAATAACAGAAACCCTTCTTTCTAGCCCAGTAGCTTTTTATGTTTAAAACCAAATAGGAATATTCTGGAACACTTATTAGTTAGTCTAAAATACAGTTCCAACAAGCTCACAGTAAACCTGTTAAAGATCTACCATTCATGCTTTCTGTCATTGGTCATAATGACTTGCGCTGCAGTTAAGTTCTTTGCCATATTTTCTGTTTCTCCTTAACAAGGATTGAAATTTTGTTTGTCACTCTTGGACTTTAAAGCCTAGGTAAGTCATGGAATGTGTCTGAATTTAAAAGTTTCAGTGTTATCTGGAAACCTCAATGGTTATGTTATCAACAAAGTAGATAGAAGTCCAAAAATAATCTTTCATTTGCTAGGAAGCTGAACTGTAAAGCCTAACCTCATTAGATTCTCTCTCACAGTTTTCATTCAAAAATAATAGTCTCAGAAGTGAGTGCAGTAGTCTGTGAGGATATAACAGTACAAATTTCCACATCAAAGTGCCACCAGCTAAGATACTTTATCTGAAGTGTATTTTATAGTGTGAGATATGCAATCTCTTTCAAGTCACATGCTGCTACTCTTGCTACTAGCTAAAACCTTATTGCAGAAATAGTCTTTCTGAGGTTAATTTAGCAACATAGGTGAGAGTATGAGTGCCATATTTTTATAGATGAAGACTACCATGGCCCCTTGAATCAGTCCAGTTGCTCAGACTCATTGGTCTATAGATACTTGCTTGTAAACTGGCTGGTAAAAAAGTGGTATATAACACAGAGGAAAAAAATAAACCTTTCAGATTAGCAGACTGACTTAAGAGAGATGGGTTTATACTGATCATGAGGCACATCAATGTCTGTGGGATTGCACGCTAGTGAAGTCCTTTGGTTTGCTATCCCAGCAGAGGTAGGGGATGGAGTGCCACATGATAGCAAAGACACAAGGGATAGTGATGGGCTAGAAATCACGGAAGTGTCTAGGAAAGGTCAGGTAGGAATAAGGGTTTGTCACCCAAAAAAGGTGATGGGATAAATAGCGCAGCTGAAGTGCATCAAACAGGAGGAGCTGGAAGCCATTGTGCAGCACGAAAACTATGATGTAATTGCCATCAAAGCAACATAATGCGATGATTCACGCAACTGAAGTGCTGCATCAGATGGCTATAAAATCTTCAGAAGAGATAGGCCAGGAAGGAGAGGTGTTTGAGTGGCCCTGTGTGTTAGGGAGTGTTTTGATTGTCTTAAACTTAATGATGGATGATGATAGGGTTCAGTGTTTATAGGTAAGAATCAGGGGAAAGGCCAACAAAGCAGCTGGCAGTTGGGAGTCTGTTATAGAGTGCCCAACCAGGATTAAGATGGACATGAAATTTTCTATAAACAGCTGGTAGAGGTCTCACAATTGTTACCACTTGTTCTCATGGGGGACTNAAGGATAATCTTGTGGCTAAAATTATTGTTACTTTACTATTAATAGAAAGTTGTCGTATTCATCTATTTTCCTCTAATCTTGGCTTGTTTTCCTAATCAATATAGTTTGTTACTAGAAGATAATGAACTAACTGACATATATATCTTTAGTGTTATTGTAAGATAAAGAATAATGTTTTTAACAGTTTATTCATTCAAAATATATATACGTATATATATATAATATACATATATNGAGGTTCCTGGATTGTGTGGAAGATAACTTCCTGACACAGCTGGTAAGTAAGCCAACTAGGGAAGCTGCCCTGATAGACCTGTTATTTGCAAACAGAGAAGGACTTATGGGTGATGTCTTGGGGACAGTGATCACAAAATGATAGAGTTTTCGATTCTTGGAGAAGTAAGAAGGGAGGTTAGTAAAACTATCACCTTGGACTTCCGGAGGGCAGACCTTGGTCTGTTTAGGAGACCAGTTGTCAGAATCCCATGGGAGGAAGTCCTGACAAGCAAAGGAGTCCAGGAAGACTGGACATTCTTCAAGAAGGAAATCTTTAAGGTTCAGGAGCTGGTTGTCCCCCATGCTGTAAGACAAGTCACTGAGGAAGAAAACCATCCTGACGAAACTGAGAGCTCTAGCTGGAACTCAGGAAGAAGAGGAGAGTTTATGGCCTATCGAAGAAGGGGCAGACAACCCACATGAGGCTATGCAGGGAGAAAATT
>VXAK01014865.1:0-10117 GCA_013399435.1 Arenaria interpres
ATTTAATTGTCATAATATTTTACAATATCTCTATAAGGACTAAGTAAAGTTCTGCTAAGTTCAACAGCATGTTGGAGATACCACTAATATAATATTGGGCCTCTAAGAGGCATTTAGATTACACTTTATCATGTATTTAGAGATGCACTATTTTTGAAAATTGAGTGTACAAATCCTACAGTGATAGTGTGAGCTCTGGATTTTCAGTGTCATCTCCAAAAGGCTTTATAAAAGGCTTATTGGCTAGCAGCTGTTCATGGAATGAACCATCATGGTTTTATGCACATAAAGAATCCTTAGACTTCACATTAATGTCATCCCTTTAAAACTCAGTCATGCTATCCAATTTCTCTAATGCATGAAGTTAGGGAAGCATACAAAACTACAGATCTCTCTCATGGTAGAAGAAATATATAAGGAAATATTCAGCATAAAATTTTCCTTACCAGTTCCAACCGCCCTCAAAGTCCCATCTCCATTTAAGTTATTTCAATTGCAAATGAATGTTGATAAATAATTGGATACTGAAATGCCAGTTTGAAACACCTCTATCTGTACTAGCATCTAATTTCTTACAAAATTTTCAGATAAGTTCTTGTCACTTTTTTAAATGTTCCCTTTTGCTGTATTTTTTTCCCATACCTACTTTCTAGTAAGTACAAGCACAAATTAGCCAATTTTCCTTCCCTTAACCATGCACAGACCAGTTCCAGAATCTTAATTTAACTTTTCCTAAAATGATTTAAGAAACTAGGGATTCAAGGTATTGATCAAAGCTACCATCTTTACCTTTAAAATAGTCAAACAAGTGTTCATTAGATTTTCACTTTCAGATTGAAGTGATACAGTACATGAAGCATTTCAGTTCCAATAATGCAAAGGTGCCCACTGGGAAAAAGAGGCTAGGTTTTCCATGTTAATGCTCATCCATCCTCTAGATTATGTTGCAAAGTAAAAATTCAAGATGTTAGTCACACTTCAGGTTTCTCACACCAGGTTAGATTTTTCCATGCCTGCATGGAATGAATGTCAATTATACACCTAATCCACAAATAAAGCTGATTGTCTAGGTTTACAAATTCAAATATAGATGATCAAATAGAATTCTATGAGAATAAACATGAAGAAAAGTCAGTATTTCTTGTCTGAAATGATATCTGTTTCTTAAGGGTCTCCAGACCTGTAACAGTAAAGCATATCTATTTTAATAAACATACAGCAAAAAGATGACGAAACAAAAGCTTGTGAAAAAAAATTTGTGTGGGACCAAAGAATAAAATAGAAATTATTCTTCCAACAACAATCTATTTCCAGGATGCTGCATCAGAGAGTACTGAATAGTTTATTTTGTTCAGAAGAATAAAGATAAAAGGCAAAATAAAGACATGGCAAATCTACCGCAGGAAGCATAAACTCAAGGAAGGCTAGAGTATTTCTTAGCAGTACACGTTATACCACTTGATAGCAAAAGGAAAAAAAATAAATGCTGGCACTTAAAACTGGCAGTGTAGCTATCCATTTAAAACCCTGTATCAGATTACCAATACCATGTGAAGTCTTATATAAAGCTGGATAACATTCATGATCAGTTTGTATCCAGCACAAAGCTCCTCATAAATAAATAGGGCTAGAGGCATGTTTTGAATGGCAGAGGGCATCATACTGCTCTGTTCTTATTGAAAGATGGCCCTGGTTTAGTAAAGATATGTTTTGTTGGCAAAAAGTCTGCTATCATCTGGTTAAGTGGAAGGATGTTCAGACATGAAGCTGAAGCAAACATTTTAGCTTAATCTTGAAGGCAAGTGATTTACTTTGTAGCATTTCAAGGCTATTTATTTTACAGTACAGCAGCTTGTTTGCCTGGAATCAGTGTGACTCACAAAATCTTGTTAAAATGGAACATTAGGAGGAGGAAAGAGAAAAATATAAAAAAGAGGAAGAAACAGAGAAAGAGTTAGAAGGAGTTAGAAATATAAGTAGAGGAAGAAATTAGGATTTAAACAAGAGGAGTGTTAAAGAACAGGAATATATCGAGTAAATATAAATTTAACTTTATCTTCCATTTGAACTCTTTAATGGAGCCCTTGCTTATTCTGGCCAGCAGTTTCTCTTGCAAATAGCTTCATAGGCATCAGTGGGACAATTTCTGAGAGTTACTGCATTTTTATGTCAGTAAGAAGTGGACTATGTAGTCTTTCAGATGATAATTAACAGAAATTAATACAGAGTAGTCACAAGGAAGAGAATATATATTCTATAAAGCCAAATATCAGAGTACCAAAAAGAGGGAGTTGTTTTAACCACTGGAAACCTAGCATCAATCAGCCTTTTAACACATTTACATTTATTTCACATAAACACAAAAATCTTATTTTTCATGTTATTTCACACATTATTTTTCTATAATGAAGTTGATTAATTAAAGGAAATTCTAAGTCTTAGACCTTCCCTTCCCTCCTATTCCCCCTAAATACACCTCTTTTTTTCCATTATGGAATGGGGAATTTCCGTTATGGAAATTTTTCCATTATGGAATGGGGAAGTGGGAATTTTCCACTATGGAATGCTCCATAGTGCAGCTACAATTTTAAATTGAAGAAACTATTAGTCTGGGAAGATACTATTTAGCATATCTATGAGCAGTCAACGTTGCAGATTTAAGTCATACTTCAAGATGTTCTTTCCCACAGCAACCTCAACAGCTATCTTTTCCTATGGCTAAGTCTTATCTACAAGTTTAGTTTATGATTTTGGGGAGACACCTTCCCTGAATTACCTAGATCCTCAGAAAATCTGTCAGTAATATTACCAGGAACTCAACTTTGGTATCAGCTTCAGCTAAGGAAACAATAAGTAGTCACTTATTCTCAAAGTCAGATTTCTGACAACACATATATACAACAATGGCTGCCTTAAAATTTATCTCATCCTAAAGATATATTTCATTTCAGGTTTCTATATTAATATTACATTTTGGAAGACAATTCCATCATGTACTCTACATACCTCCCTACTCTCTCACATTTTTTTGGCTTAGCTTGTTTTATGCGATAGTTTGCTGTGTAACTGGCTTGCTGTTGTAGCACAGTGAATCAATGACAGAATACATGACAGCTGAGGATCTGATTTTCCATTTTCAGTAACCAGTGATAGTGTCACTACCCTTAAAAAGGGTTGCTTTGATGTACAAGTTAAAGACGCCTCTGTCACTGCAAGTCAATGGCCAGCAGCCATCATTTCTTCATCATTTGTATGTAGGTGTGACATCCTCCATCTGTCTCTGTTGCCAGTTACTGAGCAATCACAGGATTTAGGGAAAACATGTAGGTAGATAGAAGACAGACATAAGACCTGTACAAAGGATGAATTACTCTCTCATCCTCACTGATCACAGTATTAACTGGTGGAATAGAAATACAACTAACAGAAGAAGAAAAGGATTCAGACCGGTGAGGGGGACAAATGAAATAATTTCCCCCCACAGAGCCCATTATTGGACAAAATGATCTCAATCACATGGAGAAGTTTTTCTATGAAGTTTACATGTGAGGCTGTCAACCACATGAAAAACTATTTTTCCTACCACTGAAGACTACCACAAGAACACATTTTAAAATCAGTTGTGAGACTGCTTGCTGGGTTTGGATAAAAAGACTGATCAAACTCTATCTATATTAGTTCTTAATACAGAATAACAACTGATTCCAACTAGTTCAGTCTCCCCTTCCACATTCAATACTGTAACCACAAATTTCCTCTAAGAGCTTTTCTTGTGAACATCTCAATAGTACAGGACCCTCTTCATGTGCAATATCCTGTGTTGTCATTAAAATTAAGTAACACATGGTTTATTTTAATAAAAGAAGTCAAAACTGGCAGTTAATAATGTAACCGTAATGTAACTAATTTTCCTGCAAATCCAATCACACTTTTACCATTTTACCTAAGCAGTAGGTTGAACTCCCCCCGTTAGCAAAGGAGTAAAGTGAACATGGGAGGGTTTTGTGTGCAGAGTCTGGGTGTAGGCAAGTCTCGATATCTAACAAAATAAGAAACAGCACCAATGAAAAATGGAACAAAAAAAACTTTAATCAAAATAAACGGATATTGTAGGAAACTCTAAAAAAAGCTTTCTACAAATACACTCATTTTACTTTCTTAACATTTGTTACTCCAGTATTTGTAGTTTTCTGGCATTTGCTTTCCTTATTTTTTAACTAATTTTGCTATAAAATAGTTTTTTATATATTGTTATTTGGATACATTAGTCTACAAGATAAAGAAAAAAATACAGGAAACAAATATTTTGTTTCTAAAATATCAAAAAAAGGAACAAATGACATAGCCTTATATTGTTTATTTGTAAATTAAATGCATTTTTTTTCTTTCAGTTTCAACTAGAAGCAATTATTCAAAATTTCAGTGTGCTTCCTGAATGCATAAACTGAGATTAACTTCTAGAGGAGGGTAGCATCAACACTATTTTATATTTGTAAAAAAATTCATAGAAGCAACCAAATATGACACTTTGAGCTCTACTCTGCCCACTACATTTGATGAATTTATCACTGCATCCTTATATTTATTGTTCAACATTGAAGAAATTATTTGGTTTTGAAAGGAGCAGATATGAAGACTGATTCAAATGCAACACAGATGAGACCAAGTTGCTCCTAAAATCCAAGTATATAGGATCAGAAATACATTAACAATAAAAATAATTTGCAAAGATAGAACAACGCAATGGCATTAAACAATACATGCAGACATATTAGGAAAGAAAATTGGTGGAGAAGCAGAAAGTTGCAGATCTTCCACCAGCAACTTCTCAGAACCACTCTAGGAGGTGCCAGGTGTGGCTCAACAGCGACCTGCAGCCTCTTTTGTCTGTGGGGCCTTCAGAAGTCACAGGTGATCTAGAAGCAACAAGTGGTGTTTCAGCAGATTAAAGGGGAACTGTTTTGCCTGATGGATCTTAAAATGAATGACATCAGTGGAATCCCCCAGCTGATTAGGGGTGGTGTGATTTCGTCTTTCCAAAGATCAAAGTCAAAAATGCCTAGAGGCATTAGGAAGTTAGTAGGTCCTTTGGTTGGACCCTGGAAAGACATGGATAGCGAGATCACAAATGTGCATCTCTCTTCCACCAGAAAACTGATGGATCATTCCTGTAGATAAGAAAAAGGCTGCAGCTATGAAAAAATTATTGTGATAAGAAAAAGGAGTCAGTGGAAGGCCTGGAATAAGGAGCTCTACCATACCAGAAGACAAACAGGTGAGAATGGCTTCAGTGACAGAAAATGATTGAAGATTCTAGCTAGGCTGTGCATCTACACATAATAATATTTAAATAGAAGGATCCTGCATCTTCAGTAAGTGCATGCAGAGACAGAAGGTTTATATACAGAAAACGACTATTCCTGAGCTACTTTGCAGATGACCGCAGTCTCCTCTCTCATGTCTCCAAGGACACATAGTTAGTTATTAGCCAGTTTGGATGTTCTGCAAAGCTCTTTTGACTTACAGTTCCTCTAGTAGAAGTGTGAATTCAGTCAAGACTGCATAAGGCTGACTCTCCAGTGTTCATAGAAAATATCCAGTTCAGGGTAATGGGAAATCCCCTTGGTTGTCTGACTTTCAAATGCAACGCTGTGGATGCAAGGGTAGATGATAGTAGTATGATATATTGGCTTGGCTAGTAGTCAGGTAGTGTCTAGGGAAGGGATATGATGATGATCCCAAGGGAGGGCCATCACATAACACTTGTTCCTGCTGTGCCTCACAGTTGGGAGATTTAGGCTGCATATCCTTGATAGACATAACCTTGCTATTATGTGCATCCATCAGCTCAGTCCCCGGGCTCTTCCATGATTAACTGAATAATTCCATTTGCAGGACGTGATACCTAGATCTGCAGTTCTGGGGCACTGTACACTACTGGCACTGAAATTACGATAATCACAGCTGAATGGTCATGTAGCTTGTCTACAGGATGACACAACCCCTCAGGTCATTATTTACAGAGGGCTCCAATCAGAAACACAAACATTACAATACCTTGAAGCTAATCTTATCATGTAACAGACTTTTGTGGCAGAAAATTACTTCTCTGTTCTGGCAAACTTGGATAATATCTCTATTGTTGTACTGAACTGTGGCTATGAACTCTATAAAGGAAAAAAAAGCAAATAAAAAATAAGTATTCAATAATATCCCATCTCCTCTGTGATATACCTCTGTACCAGCCTCTACTCTCACCTTAAATTTTATAAAATGTCTTTTACAAAAAAGAGATACTGAAGCTTTTATGGTATTTTGAGAAGTTACTTCACCATTGCACTGACTGGCAGCAGGGAAAAGCAACTTAAAAAATGTTTTTTCATGCAGTAGGTGAGTAATAATCTATCAGGAACAAAATGTGATACTGCCAGAGCAAATGCAGGAAAAAAATCTCAGAATGGTCACACAACTAATTCAAATTGAAGGGTATTAAACAGGATTTGCCCACAACTAGCTTGCACATTTTCTACACTGGATTCTTAAAAATATTCCTTCCAGATGTGCAACTATGAGGCTAAATTGATGAAACTCTTTCAGATATCACAAAAGGAGAGAAAAAATTCCTTGCATGGGGTGTGAAAGATGATTGCCAAACATACTGCCCTGAGATTTTAAAATTTCAATCGTATCTTTTAATATTAAATTCAGGGTTGAAAATACACACATTCTTTCATAAAAATGCCTGTATGGAATTTCACCATTGCAATTTGGGGACCTGATCTTCAAAAGTGCTTAGTAGTCAAGAGCATTAAAGGTGAATGGAAAGGGAAGATATTCAAACCACACATGAATATTTGTATATGGACTTCAACATACTTTCTTCTCAAGCCCAAGCTCACTCAGTTACACAACCTGGATAGATATTTTATAGTTGAAGTTTTTACTGCAAACCAGAAATGTCAAATTTAAAATAGCTGAAAGGAAAAAAAGAATTTTTCCCTTTTCTACTTCTCAGTCATGAATACGTCACCATAACCTCTTTTCTTTTTACTATACAGCTGTCAGTGTTTCAGCTGGGATAGAGTTAACTTTCTTACTAGCAGCTGGTGTGGTGCTATGTTTTGGATTTGGGATGAGAAATAGTGTTGATAGCTTAATGGTGGTTTTGGTTGATTGTAAGCTCTCAAGGTCTTTTCAGCTCCTCACACTGCCCCACCAGCAAGTAGTCTGCGAGTGCGAAATAGAGTTGGGAGGGGACACAGCCAGTACAGTTCACCCCAACTGACCAAAGGGATATTCCATGCCATGTGATGTCATGCTCAATATATAAAGCTGGGGGAAGAAGAAGGAAGGGGTGACATTCAGAGTTATGGTGTTTGTTTTCCAAGTAACCATTACACATGATGGAGCCCTGCTGTCCTGGACATGGCTGAACCCCTGCCTGCCCGTGGGAGGTAGTGCTCTACCTATTAAACTGTCTTTATCTCAACCCATGAGTTTTTTCTCACTTTTACTCTTCTGATTCTCCTTCTCCCCCACATCCAAACCGGGCAGGGAGGGATGAGCAAGCAGCTGCGTGGTCCTAGTTGCCAGCTGGGGTTAAACCACAACAACAGCTTTATATCAATATTATAAAGAAGCCTCTTTTAGATATGAAAATGTTGATAATTGCTTTTCTTATTTATGAAATGACAAAATTCCCTCCCAGGACTTCATTTTCATCCTGTAGAAATTTGATTGGCAGGTAAACACGCCCCAGAAACTATGCCTGTTAGAATCCACCTGAATATGCTTCCTTTGCTCATGATCACGTTAATATAAGCACAGAATGCATAATCTTGCTGCATACTGTGAGAAGTTATACAGCTGATCAATCTTTCCACAGAATGTTTACAAGGGCATGATTACTTTCTATGGAAATGTTTTCAAATCCTTTTTAACTGTTAGGATTATATACGTTGATGGTTAGAAAAGGGAGCTTTTGATTCTCAAATGTGTTTGAAATTTGCCACTGATTTGATATGACTGCAGCTAAACAATGAGATTCATTTCATGTATATCTGTAATAGGCATAAAAATTTAAGAGAGGCAACCTCATGATTTCATGAGATAAATGAACAATTCTAAATTGTCCTTTGTTATCATGATGTCACATCTGTCTGTTGTTATGCTCACAAACCTTCAAAAAACCCAAAAATTGTAGTGCCTAAGTGTTGCGTACTTTTCCATTTTACTGTTCTACTGATACAGAAGGCAACATTTCTTGCACAATAGTAGCCTGTCCTTTTCCCCACACCTGCCGCACAGTGTCGATGAAGTCAGCAGGAACGGGACGTGCCGTGCAGCTCCAGGCTGCCAGCCATGGGCCAGCAGGCTCCTACGGCCAGGGCTGTATTTATTGCACCCTGTTTTACAGGAGGCATCACTTTTCTGGGAGCAACTTCCGCTTTCAGTAGAGCGGGAGCTCAGGTAGCATGAGATCTAACATTTTTCAGAGGAAACAGTTCTCCTTTTTATCAAGTATCTTGATACTAGCAAACAAAGCTAGCAAGCTTGTTCCAAAATGAAGCTCACAGGCTGAGAGGAGAGGAAGAGCATTTACAATATGGAATTGATCCATTTTAAGCGTTCTAGTTGGCAAACGTGTTAGAAAAAAAAAAAAAAGAGAAAAAAAAATATTAGAGTCTGCAACAGATAATCTGGCATGAATCAAGAAAAATATTTTGTAGGTGGGCCCAGCACAAAGCAAGGTCCATTAGGCTCAAAGGACACTGCAACAGAACAATGGAAGCAGACAGGAAGTCTGCACTAATAAATATGCCCATTGGGCCAGTGCCACTGCCTAGCATGGCATAGATACATACAGAAGGATTATACACTAAATGGTGCAAACACAGTCCAGTCCATCTGTCATAAACATTAAGTCCAAAGGCCACAGGTGCAGATGGCACTAAAAAGTAAAAATTACACCCAGACAGAGACCACTTCATGTAATATGGAGAAGAAAAAAACCCAGCAAAACAAAACAAAACAAAAAAATCCAATGATTTGTTTCCAATCAATAAATGTTCTCAGAATGTCCTTGGCAATCTCTGCTTCTTCCTTTCCCTCTATCATTGTACATGCGTAACATATATGTTATTTCATAAAAGTACTTTGAGCGTTCAGGACCATTTTTTTTTTATTTTTCAGTTGAATAAATCTACTTGATATTCGGACCAAAAGGCAGATAATATAAAGATTCAGCCCTTCGTTCTAGTGTGTTGAGAATAGAATGTGTTTTCCCTTTGGAGATGGAATCTGCTAGGCTCCAGGTATATCTTGTTTGAGGAATGTTCCTGTGCTAAAAAAGCTTAATAAAAAGGAGGAGAATGTGTTGCTCTCTAGTAGTCCAGGTAAACAGATAGGAAAGTTGCATCTTATTAAGTTTCAACAAGGAGGAAAGAATTTCTGCTCTTTAGTCATTTTAAGTAACACTTGTACATGACACTGATTTGTCATACTGAAGTATCGTTAATATGTTCACTATATCTCTGTAGATTATGTATGTAATGATGTCTACACAGCACGGAAAACACCTTAAAGAGGGATTCAATCTGCTATAGTTTTCTTCTTTCAGAATCACTACAGACTAGAAAACAAATATCCAGGGCTATTGGGGAGCAAACCACCAAAAGAGGGCTCTAAGAACAGTCCATCCAAGTGAAATGAGTCCCCAGATAAAACGCCGATACTCCAAGATTTTATCTTTCCAAATCAGCTGTATCTCAAACGTGGAAATCAGAATTTCAAGTTCGTCCTCATTCAGTCATTCTTTGATGCAGTGATGCAGTTGTTGGACCTATATAAACACTTCTCAGGTTATCAGCTGATTAAATAAGGGATGCCGATTCCTTAGCAGCACTTACAAAAGAGTTTTAAAAGTATAACTAAATGCAATTCATCTTTGATGGAGTGTTGGATAGCATTAGATCCCTGGATTAACAAAGAAACAAAAGCCATCCGAGAATATCATCATAATCCAACTGTATAAATCCATCGAAATTCTTGGCAACCCTAGTGTTGTGTCAGACACAGAAGTAGTTTTATTAATACAAAAATCTGATTTTTTTTTTTT
>VXAK01014883.1:7209-42932 GCA_013399435.1 Arenaria interpres
CTTTGTTCGAGGGAGGCAGCTGGGGTGGGTGCGGGAGCGGCAAATCGCAGTCTGTGGGAGGGAGAGAAGGGGAACAACCGCCTGCTGAGAGCAGCCAGACCCTGCTACTCCTTTCGAGAGATATATATATATTTTATTTTATTTTTTTGCGGGGGGAAGGAGGCAGGACCCGCGTTTGACGCATTCAAGGTTTTCACAGTCTTTCACCACTGAAGTCATGCAAACACAAATCACACAAAATAAGGACGGAGTGCTCCAACACAATCATTATCCTTCCCCACGAAGCAAATCCCATTCAAACTCCCGTTCTGTGCAGACCCTGTTATCGCTCTTAATCACGTTGCACAAAGTTACCTTGAATCCTCCTGGCCCTGGCTGTAGCCAATGCATTATACATTCGTTTATTTGAACGCTGATGTTCTGCTCCCGAGGAATAATCGGTGGGGATTGACAGCATTTTAACCTGGCCGTGGCACCCCTGGGAACAAGGCATGCAGCAGCTGTAGATGCAAATGCAGGAGGGAGAGGAGGGCTGTGGGAGTCTGGCCAGCCCTGCAGTGCCGAGCGCCGTCCCCTCCCCACTGCAGCAATCTGCTAATCAGGATTGATAATTTGTAGTCGGTCGGAGACTTAGCACTGCAGAAGGCCTTGTTGGGAATTCTGTCACTAGGGAAGAAAGGGGTCTTCAGCCTTTGATTAATGATCTCGCAGCACACAAATATAAAGGTTTCTGCAGCAAGTGAGATGCCTGGAATCATCGGGTTTGCCCAGAGACGGCTTGACTATGCCATGCCAGTTTGCCTGTTAATACCTGATTAACAAGCTACATACACAAGCAATAAAAAGCAGTGTAACTACCCAGGTTTCTAAAAATACTAATTACAACAGCCTTCAATTAAAAAATGAAAGAAATGTTATTAAAAGCATCCTCCCTTTTCAAACTCACAAAGGTTAAGGATTCTCCTCACCATTTCTTTGAATCTCACTCTTCCTTGCTGTAGTTACTTGTAGAGAAAATACGGATCTCGACAGCCTATCAGTCATACGTTCTCAGTCGTGCACGTTTCCAGCTAGTGCTAAATAAGCCGCGTTTGTTTTGCGCTCAAGCTTTACCCAATAGACCACTGAGAGAACTACAGAGTTCCTGATTTTTTTTCCCCTGTTGAGCACCGTGTCTTGCAAAGTGGCAATAAAGGCTTGCTCCTGTTGCCACTGGAGCCAGCAGAACATTTCTAATCAGTTTAAGCTGTCCCGCTATTATGTTTCTGGCCCTGGTCCAGCAACGCACTTAGGCAGGTGTCTGGGTCTGGGCATGTGAATAGTCCCACTGGCTTTGGACAGAACTCCTCACATAACTCAGGTTAGGCGGACGCTAAATACCTTGATAAGCCTGTGTTTATATCCTGCCATAGAAAGCAAAATTAAGCCTCGTTTTTCTCTGAGGCTCTGTTAAATGAAAGGTTTTCAAGGAAAGCTCCTTTGGCTTACATAGGAATTTTAACAGCTGTAACAATTTCTGGAGCTCAGTACACCCTGAATGCCCACGAAGTTCTTCTTTCTGTTTAATTTAAATAGTATATGAATGACACACACCAGGCACACACGCGTGTTTATTTATTTATATTTAAGGGGTCTTATTTTAAAATTTCATATAACAGGACTGTACAGAAATTCTGAGGGCTTTTAAATTGCATCCTCCCCTTAACGCCATCTTCCAGATGAAATCTGGATTGTATGGATGGAATAATCCATACCTTACGTTCCTTACCGTATGGGATGTGTGTTACATACGTTGGCAGCTCTAGCAGGTGGGGTCTCTACAGACCTGGCAGGCCATGTCACCTGGGTGGATAAACTTTCTCAGGGTATGTACATGGCAGTGTGAGGGTGAAGCAGTAGGTGATGCCCCTGGAACTAAAAAAGGGCTCTGAAACCATTATTTCATTGTTTCCTTGCTGTGTTTAATTTAAAGACTATTTATCACAAAAACGTCTTCAGACAATTACCATATGGAAACTCTCAGTACCGATTATGTTTCTTGTTTATTTTATAGGAAGTTGTTTAACAGAAATACATGGGGTATGTGTTAATAATGCATTAAGGAAGTGTTTTAATTCAGGCTCCTTTTGAGACAGTCAGGAACTCCATGAGGCAATAAATGGGTGGGATTATGAGGATACGGGAATTCAGGCGGCCCCACACTGCCTCCTTTGCATATCTCCATAAGACTGATTAAACTGTTGTAAAAGTACTTCAGAGTTGTTCTTCTATTTTGTCATTTGCATTTTAGTTACGAGCTCAGACCTCGATACTTAGCTTGATGGACACAGTGTCACTGCTAAGTTTGTCTATTAACTGAGTACTACATTATTGTTTTATCTGGTATGTAAACATACATATGAAACCATAAATAAGTGTACGGTTGTTGAATTTATCTGGTTCAATTATTTTAATAACTAGGATTTTTTTTTTACTACAGAGGGGTAAGCCTTTGGCAGATCTGTCTCTGATCTACCAGCACACTTAAACAATTGCTTGATCTTCAACAATTGCACATGAGTGGTCATCTGGACATCAAGGGCAGTGACAAGCTTCAAGTTAAACAACATATGGCTAAGCACCAGCCTGAATTCGGACTGAACACTCTCCATATTATGCAGTTTTTAGCAGAAGGTTTTAACCTTCCCCTTTTATAGATAAATATGGTTCTTCCCCTTGTATAAATAAATGAACACAAGTCAGCACTGAAGTATTTTCAACAGTCAGAAAATTACTTATCTGAATAGTCAAATAGGAAATTACTTTAAGATGAGAATGTATGTAGACAAGATTCAGAAAATAGTTTATTGCCTCATAATGTTAGCCGAAATGTGATTTGAGTGAGACACCATTATTCCAATTTTTGTCAAGATCTAGCAGAAGAAACATTTCAATTAGTTTATTTTTCTGAGTGTTTTGACTACTAAGCTTATATAAGGTTGCTGGCAAGTGCAATTCACTAGACAACTGAAGGTGAATACCTATTCACATTCTTTTCCTGTTTTTAAAGAATGGATTACTCTTCTTGCTATTGAGAATTGAGGCAGTAATGATTTAAACAACATATTGCCTCAAAGCGGTTCTTTACTTACCTTGGGAAGTGTACAAGCAGGAGGATGGAGCGTCATCTCTCCCATCGTCTTACGATGGAAGAGATCCCATAACACGCTGAGGAAATGAAAATAAAATTCAGCAGCTTGAACACTTCCAAAATGTTCTCTTGCTTCCACCTCCATCACCTCTTTGTCCCAATATAAGCTCTATTTAGATTAAAGGCTTCCCTGTTTAATAATGTATTCCTGTAATTCATTCACATTGATTTTGTCAATTTGAATTGCCTTTCATTAATTAATTAAGCCAGAAAAATTTCTTTCATTTCTTTGGTATTTGTTCTACAATAGTACATTTCTCTAGATCATATTTTGTAGAACTATTTTTTACTGTAAATATATGTGCACTGTAATCTCATGGTTAGATTTTTTGCAGGCAACAAGAATTCTCCATATTCAAATTAATAGCATTAATTAAAAAACCCCACTCATTACAGAAGAGAGATGGGACACTCATATCCAGCAATATATTTAGATAGCATTTTAACCTTCAAAGACTGTAAAAAATTAACTAATTAGTTCTCCTAATGAACCTTCTGTGAGAAGGAGTCATTATTATGTTGCTGAAACACAGAGATCAGAGGGTTCCCACGACAGGTAGGTCTGGGCAACGCTTGACCTGTGCAGCATTTTCATGTAGGTCTAATTTAACTACCTTATTAGTCAAGAGTCAAAAGGAACAAGAGCTGTTCAGCTCTTCTGAAAAACACCAAGCTCTAGGTGTCTTAAAGTAGGCATCCTAAAATGGTGTTACTCCAAATAATTGATATACTTGGCAAATTAACTCACTAGAAGCTTTGCTACAGATTATACAAGAAAGCCTCCATGTGAACCTAAAGGACTGAGGGTGGCTCCTAGCCCAATGACCAGTGGGCAACAACACAGCTAGAAGTGAAGTCCTCCAACAAGTCTCCTTGCAGTGTACTGCCCCGTGCTGTACATAGAGCGAGTACATTTGCCTTTCAAATTACATCATCAGGCTTCAGAGCTCTTTATCCTGGCACACTCAGTACTTCTGCCCAGTGCTTTAAGGAGGAGAAAATGTCACATCATTAACCCGCAGAGCTTACCTACCTCTGCAGTTACCACCTTCAAAAATCCAGTATTAGCTCTCCATTCAAGTCACCTCTATAAATTAAAACTGTTGCTCTTGTCATACGGCTTGTAGAGAACGTCTTCTCCAGCAGTATCCATAAAACAGATGATGGATGAGCCAACTTTGCAAATGAGTATTGCCTCACTGGAGCCAGCGGAGGCCTCAGCCCAATCAGCTGATCCTCAGCCCATGGGGACACAGAAATTGGCAGCTGATTTGAAGGAAAGGCTACTATTCACAGTTCTTTCTATGCTACACACAATCCTCACGCTGTGAACTCCATGGATACAGTCTGAGGCACTGTTGATTTTCATTCAGTTTGAAAATCCCACTTGGAAGTGCGCGTTCCCCTGTGAACGTCAGCCAGCAGTTCTACCTGCGACACATTACCTCCATCCTGAAAGGTGCTGGGCACCCATGGCTACAGTGCAGGCAGTATCTGTGGCTCCAATTGCTCAGCACTTTTCAAAACCAGAAAAAATTGCTTTGGAGACCTCAGTCTGCAGAGACCTGCGTTCTCAGTCAATACAAGGGACTAATGCAGAAACGCTGGCCCCTGGGAAAAAAATACTCAAGATATCTTGTGTCTGAGCAATACCAGCATACAAAGCTGCTCTGTAATTATTTGATTTTCTCTTCCACTTAACTATGTTTTTCTTTTTCCTGTCTGCTAATACATAATTTAACAAATGAAGCGAATTTAAGCTCTTTTCTGCCAGGATGTGCCATTGAACTGGTGCACAGCATCTACATGAAACATTAGACTTTGCTGAATACATTTAGCAATGTTATTTTTTGTAGGTGTAGCTGTATAATCCAAGAAGTTCATAAATAAATTATAATTTATTCTCATTCTAATACACAGAACTCATGACTGTTGTAGCAGTTATTGTGTGGAGACATTGTGATCCTTCACGCACACAATCACGGAAAAGGACTGGTGGGGTTTGGTGGGTTTTTTTCACCAATTTTACCTCGGGGAGGTGGGTTAGTTTAGGGAGGTGACTGAGGGTAGAGCCAGTAAAGCTCTAAGGCTCCTGTGGCAGGACTGTGCCTCCACAGCATGTGGCGAGAGGTCAGCACCTCTGGCCACTGCTGAAATCTTCCCAAGGTGGACGTACTTGTCATTCTGTGACCGGAGGGAAATACAGGAGGGAATGGTAAAACTTCTACCATCCCTTAGGAGCTCTACCCACAGCCACAGGGAAGCCCTGGTTTGGTCTTTACCATCATGGTGAGAGGAAAAAGAGGTGTCAATGGCTGCAGTCCTCCCCCTCAGCCAAACAGCTGGTGTTTGGTCTCTGAGTGTGGCTCTGAGAGAACCTTGTCCGTGTGTGTCCTCCCTTCCCAGATAACAACAGAGCCACCAAGCTGTGGTCCCTTCTCACCCTCTCATGGGAATAGCATCATGCTGGAGAGAGGACAGGAGAGCACACCTCCACCTACTAACTGGGAAGCTCTGCTTTATAGGATCATCACTTGATTTTGCATTATACAGTCACTGGACAAAAAGCAGAAACAGCTGTGGGAGCAGAAAATAAACCTCGAGTTTCTTTGGGGGACAATTAGGACCCTTCATCTTGAATCCCCTCATTTCTGAAAGAAGTTGAACCCAGGTCTAGCATTTCCCGGTCCGGGGTGCTCACAGTTGTACCAAAGGGCAGGAGCAACAGAGCCAGCAATGTTCCTCCTCAGCTGCATCTCAAAAGAACACAGTGGCTGCCCCTGCATTTAGGGAGGACCCGGTCCTGTCTGTGTGTGCAACATCCTCTCAGAAAATAGGATCTACTGGTTCCTTCAGAGGATGGGGACTGGTTTGGAAGAGCACCCAGTTCCCAATATTAGGGGATCAAACATTTCAAGCCTGAGGCCCCCTTGCTTGTAGAAAAAAACTAGCACCCTACAATGCACCACTAATTTGAAGAGAAAATGGTGGTATTTATGATTTTCATGACCTCTCTGCAGCTGTGCAGGAATTTGCAGAATCTGCATTTTGGGTTTAGAAGCCTGAATTTTTCTTAAATATCATCTTAGGCACCTAGCTCTTTTATTGGATTTGTCCCTTAATCGCTTTATGACCTGACTTTCTCTTCATTAATATGGGGATAATCTTATATACTTAACCTCAGAGCTGTGATAAGAGGTTATGTTCCTTACTGCATGGAAACGCGTAGCAATGCCCTAATGTTATAGAAGTTGGAAAAATCCATACTGATCAGATTAGGAAACAGAGCAATTTACCTTCTAAGGCTGTATTA
This sequence comes from Arenaria interpres, assembly GCA_013399435.1. Lineage (NCBI taxonomy): Eukaryota > Metazoa > Chordata > Aves > Charadriiformes > Scolopacidae > Arenaria > Arenaria interpres. Next base: position 13,713 of record VXAK01014883.1, read on the forward strand.
TCATTCTTTGCTATTCAGGTACTTTTTATAATCCTTAGGGAATTTCTTAGGTAAAGAAAAAATAATGATGCATATATTTTATTCTGCTTACTGTTGTAGAAGTCTACAAATTGAGAATTTAACTTGACCTAAGATACGCTTTACCTGAGCTCAGGTACCTTTTAGTGTTCCCACTTTTTGCATTAAATTATAATATTTTCACTAGTCATTAAGTGACTGAGTAGCTGTAACTTTTGATCTTGATACTATTTTTGATCTTTCCTAAAGGTGTTGAGAACACAAATCATCCTTTTGGCCTAGGATTTCTGATATATACATGTTGAAATTCATCCTCTGGTTTCCACTAGGATCGCTCCTGATGGCATTTCATTGGCAGGGCTCCCTGAAGTGCATAATATTATTATGGTTATTATTTTTTTCCATTTCAAAAGACTGTAGAGACCACAGCCAGGTCAAAGATGCACAAAAATTTTTACCTACATTTATATATAAACGTGCAACAAAAATTAAATTTTTTGGTTTGCTAGTATTTTTGTGCTGCAAATGTTCCAGTTTCCTGAACAGAGCTGTAAGAAATGTTTGCATGCTCCTAGAAAATCTTTTAAATTAAAATGAATCATCTCTATATATGCATCTATAATTTTTCAAACACATTTTTTGAAAGTGAAATTCCTTTCTGTGACCCTTTTATTAGCCTTTACTCAATATCACATTTAAATATTTTGATATATTTGTTTCTTACATCATTCATGTGAAAAGAAAGAGCAACTGATGTCACTCAGCAGTCATGTTTATAGTCAACTGAATATACAGTCCTTGTCTCCAGGTACTGACATTTATTCAATTTATTATGTAGATGTAATACAAAAGACTATTTCTAAGCTAATGTCTTTTCTATGTGCTTAGGTATTTTTTTACACTCTCAAGACTGCAGTCATGGAGCTTTCAAAATTATATGTTGTAGATAGGAAAGAAGCCCATAGTTATTGTTGTTTAAAACATGAAATGTTGAATATTTATCAACAAAATGCTTGTTCTCAAAACAAATAGCTTCTTGCTGAGGAAATGATGTTCTACCTCTAAACATCATAATTTTCTAAGTAAAATATCTATAAAAATTCTTAAGAAAAGAAATAGTAAGATTAATTTTAATCTGCCTTAAGGATTCAAGTTATTCCCTTTTGAAGCGCATTCACATTTTTTACAGTGAAAGATTAAGAAGAGAAGTACCTTACTTAGAGAATCACACTGTGCTAGATTAACAGTGTAAAGAATTTCACCTTCTAGTGGTGTGAGGCCTGAGAAACAGAATTAAATATGGCAGACGTACTTTTAAGTGCTCTGCAAAGTTGTGATTATCAGTTCACTTAGCTTGCCACTGGTATTCTAGAGATCTCAGCTCTTCCAGCATCCAGATCTCTTCTGCACGGAAGATGGGAAGAGCACTGTAAAGTACACCACCTTCCAGTGTTCAAAGCGTGGCTACAAAGAAGATGGAGACTCCCTTTTTACAAGGAGTAATGTATTAGGACAAGAGGAAATGGACACAAATTTGAATATAAGAAGTTCCACCTAAACATGAGGAGGAACTTCTTTCCTGTGAGGGTGGCAGAGCCCTGGCAGAGGCTGCCCAGAGAGGTGGTGGAGTCTCCTTCTCTGGAGACATTCAACCCCGCCTGGACACGTTCCTGTGGAACCTGCTCTGGGTGGCCCTGCTCTGGCAGGGGGTTGGACTGGATGATCTCCAGAGCTCCCTTCCAACCCCATATCATTCTGTGATTCTGTGAAGGAGTCACATGGAAAAGACAAGGGGTAATGATTAGCAGTTACTCCTGGGAGATTCTGATTGGACAGAAAAGTTTTTCCACAATGTGGAAATGGTGGATTCCCTATCACTGGCCACTCTTAGGATTCAGCTGGACAGGGTGCTGGGCCGTCTTGCCTTTGCCAAGAAAGATTGGACCTGATGATCCTTGAGGTCCCTTCCAACCTGGTATTCTATGATTTTATGATTCTATTATTCCTATTTCAGATGACACTGAAATTTCGTGTGAACAATCCACCATCCTAATCAGAGTTTCCTCTTATTTTTCCAACTCCTAGTGCTCCTCTGGTCCACAGTGACCAGGAGGAGCAGTGCTTGAAGCATCACTCCCAGCCCATGTGGAATCAGTCATGTCCAACTTGTCTGTCCCAGCCATAGTTGAAGCCTGAAGTCAGATGCTTCAATCACTTATTCTACAGCCGGGCCTGGGCAGATTTTTCAAATGAGGAGTGATTTCTGGGCACAAAGTGCTGCAGCCTTTCAAATAACACAGTAAGTGCTTGTTTAGTTTACCACGTGCAAACTGTGTATTTTTCCCTAGTCATCTTCCCAGAAATAGTGAAATGATTCTTGCTAAAAGCATCCCCAGAATTCAGCAAGAGGCAGCCCTCCAGCCAAGAAAACTGTAGGCCAAATTGTTGTAATTTAATAAAGTGATACTCGGTGGAAGGAGGGCTCCCATCTTTTCTAATGCAGTGGAAGTAAAAGAAGTGGCACTGGATGGGAAATAGCAACGGCTCGGTGTGGCGTACGGGTGGCACCTTCCACTGGCTGAGGTGTGCAAAGGCCAGTCTTGCTGGAATTAGATCCTTAAGCAGTGCAAATCTGTGGTACCAGACCCATGTCGATTTATGTCTAATGAACCCATTTTTTCCTCGTTAAATCTCCTGAAGCAGCATCTTAGGAAGGAAACATCTCCTTTATTATTTTGAAAAGTCATATGAAAGACAGCTACACTAATAAAGGAGAATTTGATTATACAGGAAAAGAGACTTTTTTATATGGGGAAAAGAATTTGATTATACAACAGAAGAGAGAAAACAGGCTGTTATAGACATTTGGATATCTCCAGCTCCCATTACTTTTAGAACATATTGAAAAATGCGACGGCCAAGGCGGTCCTGGAAGTTCAATACGTCTGTTATAAAGGACAGGCTGAACAACTCAGAAGTTCTGATTTGCCTTTAATGACAAACGGTTGATGCTGGGATATGCTGGTACACAGTGCACTGGAAATCTGGCTATGGCAAGTGAAGATCCTTTTTTACACAAAATGAGCCAAGCACCCTCACGCCAGAGCCCCACAGAAATCAGTGGAGCATCTCTGCAGGGACTGACTCCTCGTGTGGTTAATTCGGTAGCAGAGCAGTGTCTCTGGATTCATCTAGATCTTCTTCTAAGTGGAGGCCAGTACTGCAGAAACATGGAGACAGAGAGACAGCGTCAGAGAGATAAACGGACTGACAGAGCAAATGAATTCTAGAAATCCTCAGTAATACTTCAGAACAGGAAAAAGGTCACTAAATTCAAAAACAGTATAAAAGAGGTAAAGAGAACAGACAGAGGTGGATCATTAAAAAGTTAATTGGGAGCAGTCACATGACTGAAAGTCCATATAAATAGTTATAGGGTAGACATTTATGCATTAATTTTGCATCTTCAAAAATTGATGTATTTCTGTTGCGCAGATCTAGGTAAAGCTATTTAAAACACAGGTCTCTTTCTCTGACCAGTGGTTCTTGTTCGAGTTTTATTTTAGTGTCAATTGTAACATAAATACCCCACCAGCAATTGTTCTTTCTCAGCCAATTTAATCAATTCTGAATAATATACTAATTTCTTTAAACCATCAGCACTTTTTCAAAGAAGAGGCTGTCATTCTTTATTTTTCTTTTTTTCTCATTGATTTTACATATCTTCTGATTAAAGTACTTAATAATATTTATAATCTATGCCTAACTTATAAATTTTAGCAATATGCTCTTGAGTGGTATCATTATTTTCTTAATGGAGGCAATCAAGTGTTTGAATATATGCATAAAGACATGGCAGGATACAATAGTAGAAGCATAAATAAGGTAATTAGTAATAGTAGCTGCACAGATAGTTTAGTTAAAGATCATACAGAAAAATCTGAAAGCCACAGAGTAACAGACATGTGACAAATAGCTCAGAAAACGGGAGTCTCCTTAGAAAGCATCTATTAGATAAAACTTAAATGCACCAAAGTCAAAGAGAACTTTTCAGTTGACTTAAAGCAAGACTGGGATTTCGTCCATGAATGATCTGATTGCTAATAAAACAGTATTAATGAGCTCAAGATCAGGACTAAGAAAAAATTCAAACTATTGCAATTAATTTTACTGGCAGTTAGGATGAGTTCATGGCAGTAGAATGATGCAGGACATGGGCCATATCTTCTAGGTGGGCTTCTAGAGGACCGCTGATAAATGGCCACGGCTCAGTGGGTGCTCAAGCTGAAGCTTTATTTTAGCATATGTGCTTGGCATGTATTTTTTCTCAGGCTAAAAAAGGATGTGACAAATTGGAAAATGCTTGTGACCTACCAGGAGTCAAGATCATTAAAGATTTCATCCATCACTTCACACAACTCTATTGATTGTTGTCACTGCCCAAATCAGTTTTACTCAAAAAAAAAAAAAAAAAAAAGGCAAAGAATGTCTAATTTATGGTCTGGATTAGGTCTTATGTTTGACCTATATCAGTGTTTTCAGTTGTTCCAATTTCTGATCAAAACAGTCACATTTATATCCATGTGCTTGATTTCCAATACAATTTTATGGGTTTGCCCAATACCAAAACTTGCAGAGCCCCCAGATTTGTTGTGCTGTTGTAAGTTAATACTCACTGATCACCAGACTGATACTTTATTTGCAACAGTTCCAAGAATAACATGATCGTTTAGACTCTGCAAGCTATACCACATCTTCCCTGTGAGGCAAAGCCAACATTTAAAAGGATAGTGACAATAATTCTATTTATTTGCTTTTATGCATCTTTTTGGTATGGCGCATTGCTGGCTTTGCAGGCAAGCTTAAATGCTGGGAGAGTTTCTACCAAATCTGAAAGGATGCTTGGAGGACTGCCTTTCAAAAGCTGTAAGGTGGCTGCTAAAGTGGTCTGTGGTGGTAGCTGCATCTGAAGTCCAGCAACTGAACAGCTGGTTTCTCTCCGTGGTGCTTCCCAACCAGGAAAGTGGCAAAAGGAAAGATTGAGGTTCTTGGGCAAGCAGGGAGGTAGGATGGAGGGCAGCGAGTGAGGGAGAGGCTGGGAAAGAGCCAGGAAAGGAGCATGGGGGATTTGGTTCTGTGATGTGCTAGGCATGAGCTCACAAAGAGTCTGCAGTTAATGCTCAAATCCTGAATGACAGCGATAGTGCAGAGGGCCAGCGAGGTGAGATGCACTTTTGTTGGGATAGCAAGGACTAAAAGATGGTAATAACACAGAGGAGTGGAGCAGGGTCTGCGAGCAAGCCCTCCCTCCCACAACAGCACACTAAAATTGAGCTCACTCTGGGAACCGAACTATGAAGAGGCTGGTTGGAGGGACATCTACAGGTTGTCTAGCCTGTCCTCCTGCTTGAAGGCAATCGCTGCTTTGTCTAGCCAACTCCTTCATGGATGATCTCACAAATTCCCAAGCCACGATTTGTGGCTGTGTTCCTTCTTCTGTGATCTGGAAGAGTTTGAGTCTGTGATTTCATTGATCTTTCCTTCAAATAGTTGTAAGCAGTTCGTACATCGTGCCTTCGCCACCTCTTTGCCCAAATAAACAAACCTGTCCCCCTCCACCGCCCTTTACAGGCCACATGCTTCAGGTCCCTCACCTTCCTGTTAGCCCTTCACTGGACCTTCACGTGTTCCTCCATGTCCCTCTTAAATTGGGGGGCCCAAAAACTGGATGCAGTACCTCGGGTGCAGCCCTAGAGCACCAAATACCTTCACACCAATGAACCCAGCCCCCTCTCCTGTTGATTCACACGCACCTCAGCTTCTGGCCTGCTTCCTCCCTCCGTTTTCCCAATCTCACCCCTTTTAAAGAAAGGTGAAAGAAATAGCAAAAAACTCTTTCTGTGAAACATTCAGAGCCAACCTACATATGCTCAATTTATTTCTGTAAATTTATTTTTAAAAAAAAAAAGTCACCGCCTCAGTATCTGTTCCTATTTTGTGGCTTTGACTTCATCTTTCAGCATTGACATTTATGGGTTTACATAGCCGTACACTGAAACATCATCTGAAATCTTGCTTGGGCATTTGTACTCTCCTTAGGACTGTGTAGAAAACTAGCAAAAAAATTTCTTACATCTTTAAATGCTGTGAAAATAGATTTTCATGGTGAACATGTTGAACACTGAAATAAGTGTGTAGAAGTAGCCCAAGTTTCTAGAGTTGGGGACCTGCCAAAAGATACTTTTCCTAGTCATCCTGCTGCCTGCTTGTTAGCAGATGATGCCAAATGAAAAGATGAGTTTTACAGAATCTGCTTTGTATCAACCTGGTTTATCAGGGAGTTGCTTTCATTTTTGCTTACTTCATGCAGTGCTTTCAAAGTCCTTCAAAAACCTGAAGGCTTTATTTTTGAACCAAGGGATTTCTCCAAGGATAAACACACCCTTGACAGGCTTCCTACACAGGCAGACTTTCTTAAGTTAGGGACTAAATTTCTCTAAACCCAGAAATGCAGTCCTATGGAATATCTTGTAATCAAATAAATACAGCCCCTTGTTCCCACATATGACAGACATTGTCTGGGTTGGAAGGGTCCTTTAAGACCATCTAGTCCAAACATCAACCTAACTCTGACAAAAAGCCATCACTAAACCATGCCTCTAAGGACTATGTCAACCCACCTTTTAAGTACCTCCAGGGATGGGGACTCAACCCCTTCCCGGGGCAGCCCATTCCAATGTGCAATAACCTCTTCAGTGTAAAAACTGTTCCTAATATCCAAACTGAACCTCCCCTGGGACAAATTGAGGCTGTTTCCTCTTGTCCCATGGCCTGTTCCTTGGGAGAAGAGACCACCCCCCCCCGGCTACACCCTCCTTTCAGGGGGTTGTAGGGAGCGAGAAGGTCTCCCCTCAGCCGCCAGTTGAGTAAGCTTTTAAATTTGTATAAAAGCATTTAAATTTCTACAGTCTTTGTTATGAAAAAAGGGGAATCAAGCCGTACAATATAAAGCATGAGAAGATGAACCAGAGTATTGGGGCATCTGCAACACAGTTTCCATTGTCACACCTCCTTGGGTTTAAAGCAAAATCTGCCACAAATATGGGTTACATCAATAGGCATACTCTAAATAGTTTTATACAGAAATGTAGAAGTCGTTTCACTGAATTTCACTGAATTTCACTGAGATACTAAGAGCTTATTTTTTTCTGGCATTCAAATTTAAAATGCTATTGTTAATTAACACAAGTATAATGTGTGTGCCATTGTTTGTATTATTGCAGGACAGGAACCCTTAATTTTTAAGTAATCTACTTACACACATCGTTTGCCATTGTATACAGAAGGCAAACTAATGCCTTTATTCAAACTGATGAGACATCCTTATTTTAAAATGTCCCACAAAATTAACATTCCATTCAAAACCCAGAAGAAAATTGGATTTTTCAAACTGTCTCCTTTCATTGTCTTTTGCATTTTGACGTTTAGTCGGTAGCCATGGCAGCCAGCAGGAGTGATTGTGCAGCATAAAGATGCAGTAACACATATTTGGCTTTGGGTTAAGTACATTAAATACACATGGATTACTCAAAATCACCCAATAAACTTACATGAAAAAGCTACATATATACACATTTTCATATATACACAAATATATAAACTAAATAATGAATGCTTCTATGTGTTTCCTATTCAGACACTATAAAATGGCTTTTCTAGACTATATGAAATGATTACTTTGAGGGGTACCTTCCACAGCCCTCACAGCAGCATATTGTCTCTAAAATGAATTCTCCTGATAATTATGGTGTGAAAATAATTACAATAGTTTCTGCACGCAGCAATATGACTCGGCATAGAATCATAGAATCATATGGCGTTGGAAGGGACCTCTGGAGATCATCAAGTCCAACCCCCCCACCGGAGTGGGTCTACCTAGAGCAGGTTGCACAGATCTTGTCCAGGCGGTTTTTGAATGTCTCCAGAGAAGGAGACTCCACCACCTCTCTGGGCAGCCTGTTCCAGTGCTCTACCACTCTTCACAGTAAAGAAGTTCCTCCTCAGCAAGCAGGGAATACTTCAATTACTGGAAGATAAAGATCAAGAGTCCAATCCTACTGCAAATTATAATTGCATTTATCCCGTAAAATATAAACATAAATTTCAACTTTGTTGATTGCCCTCAGTATTTTCTTTGCCTAAAGCAAAAAAAAAAAAACCACCTTGCAATTAAATTAAATTGGTTTTCTGAGTCTTAAATTATGGCTAACTAATATTTTTTGGCTTTCATTGGTTCGAAGCACAATTTTTAAAATCTGGGAAGGCATCAAAGAGCTCTGCAATTTGGAATGTAACAGGACGTGTACTGATGAGGGCAGTGATTACAACTCCTGTATCAGTTATAAAAAACCCTCACATTTTATATCAGACTTACAGTTCTATTAAAACCACATCCCAGAAAAATGGCCAGGACCAGGCTCTGTTGATGGACCCTGTGCCCAGATTGAGGTGCTCCACAGCAGCGGACACTCCTGGAATGACGAAAGCAAAGAAAGTTGGATTATTTACCCGTGCTTTCTTACTTGCCGCTGTTGCTGAATCATTTGGGGCCATTCCTTTCCTTGGTGCTGTATCAATGGCTTGCTTTCCGAACATGTGGGAAACTCCTAAAACTTGCTCTGTTGAGAAGGCAGTATGGCTCTTAAAACAATTTGACTGCAATCTCAGTGCAAAAAAGAGGGGGAAGGGTTTAATAAACATGATTGAAGTAACATCAGTACAATTTCAGAAAGGATCTGCTGTGTCCAGATGAAAAGAAACAGTAGCAGAACTCGTATTTCGATAGGGAAGACTGACAACGTGCCAGGATTGTGACGTTACTCTCTAAGCATGACAGTACACAGCTGCCATGGAATAAAATGACATCCATTGCCAGTGGGTGATGCAAGACCAGAAAGAGCTTGTTGAGCCTGTATAAAGGGACCAGGCTGACGAAAAATTAAGTGAGTGGAAGCCTCTGAAGGGATCATTAGGAAAAACTGAATAAACGCCACTGTTCTAAACACCTGGGCAAGATTCAGGAGAAAAAAGCCGTGCTGGCGGCCAGTCTGTCACACCCCGCTCAGGTAACCCAGTCTCACTCTGTGGGAACAGCACCGGCAGCACGGCTCATGCCTCAGGAAGGTACTGTTAGATCACAGTAAGCTGCATAACTAAACCCTGTTCTATTTCATCACACTTGATTTTCATCCTCACTCCAGGGACTTTTTCACCAGCCAGCACCTGTACTGTCTGCAGCACTCTCAAAGAGACAGCCTGTGCCAACGGAGGTATCACTCATCCATTAATCTGGAGACCTGTGTTCTCCACAAAGCTTTCCTACAGAGTGGGTCTGTGACCCCAGGCAGTTTTTTTCCACCTCTGGGTCGTTTTTCCCCCGGCATCCCCCACCTGTTTTCTCACACCATAAGCTCCTTGGCACAGGATGTTCGCATCTGACGTGTTTGTACAGAAAGTAGTGCAGATCTCAGCTGGGCCTCCACATGGTCCCGCCGTACAATAACGAGGTGACCTTAACAGCATGCTGGAACACAGCAGCCACCTCCAATAGCCTCATCCCTGGCTGCTGGGTGCTCCAGGGGAAACCAGTGTGCTCAGCATAAGGACTGGAAATTGCACTTCCCACCCAGTGCCTGGATCACCAGCCAGAAGTGTGGCCAGCAGGCAGTGGTTCAGGAGGTGATTCTGCCTCTCTACCCTGCCCTGGTGAGGCCCCATCTGGGGCACTGTGTCCAGCTCTGGGGCCCCCAACGTAAGGACATGGACCTAATGGATTGAGTCCAGAGGAGGCCATCGAGATGCTGGGAGGGCTGGAGCCCCTCTGCTGGGAGGACAGGCTGAGAGAGTTGGGGGAGTTCAGCCTGGAGAAGAGAAGGCTCCAGGGAAACCTTATAGCCCCTTCCAGTCCCTAAAGGGGCTCCAGGAAAGCTGGGGAAGGACTCTTGATCAGGGAGGGGAGCCATAGGACAAGGGGGGAGGGTTTGTTAGGAAGTGTAGTGAAAGGACAAGGGGCAACGGTTTTAGGTTGGAAGAGGGGATATTTAGGTTAGATACTAGAAAGAAATTCTTTCCTTTGAGGGTGGTGAGGCACTGGAGGAGGTTGCCCAGGGAAGTCGTGGCTGCCCCATCCCTGGAGGTGTTCAAGGCCAGGCTGGATGGGGCTTTGAGCAACCTGTTCTAGTGGGAGGTGTCCCTGTCCATGGCAGGGGGGTTGGAACTAGATGATCTTTAAGGTCCTTTCCAACCCAAACCATTCTATGATTCTATGACACTGAAAGAGGGGAGATTGAGATGAGATCTGGGGAAGAAATTCTTTGCTGTGAGGGTGGTGAGAGCCTGGCCCAGGTTGCCCAGAGAAGCTGTGGCTGCCCCATCCCTGGAGGGGTTCAAGGCCAGGCTGGATGGGGCTTGGAGCAACCTGGTCTGGCGGGAGGTGTCCCTGCCCAGGGCAGGGGGGTGGGACTGGATGATCTTTAAGGTCCCTTCCAACCCAAACCATTGCGTGATTCTAAGCAGAAAGCTGTAGGCACACTGCCATCGTGGTGACTGACATCCGCGTGACAGGGCTTCTCCACGTGCAGGCTTTGCAACTACTGTCCTTCCAAGCTGTAACTCATTCCACTCCACACCTCACTTGTTTTCTGTTGCAAGGACATAGAACAAGTACCCTCTTCTTAGCAAGTCCTCCCCTGGTGCTTCAGTCCCCGGTGTGGCCACAGGAACAAGCCAAGCCCCACAGCTTTGCACCCAGGAAACAGCATGGCTCAGGGGGCTCGTAAGCCACTTCTGAGGGAAAGAACATAAATTCAGGGGCTGTCCTGCTGCAGGAAAGTCCTGAAGCAAATTCTACAAGGCTGCTGTTATGGCAGGCTAGCGGAGGTGTAGCCCAGTCTCAGAAATGCTGAGCCAAGCGAAGCTGTGCGCGGCGGTGCTGGGGTGGGTGCCTTGAGGAGAGGCTCTGAGAAGCCTTCTGCTTTTCTGGCCTTTGCACGTGAACATTGGCATTCCTGACAGCACCGCTTTTAGCTTGTGTGGAGAGTGCTGCTTACCGGCGGGATCTTCAAAGCCATGTTAGTGGAAATTTTTGAGTGAAATGTCTGGGGTTTTAAACCATTCTATATGTAAGCTGTCTCAGAAGTAAAAGCATTTAACAGCTTTGTGTGCAGGGAAAAGAGTATGTGGAAACCCTTCAGGCATACGATGCAAAAGAAATACGTTACACACAGTGAGCATTAAATCATGGAAAGCAAATCCGTCCGTTCAAAAATTCCAGGCTTTAAGGTTTTGATCCCTTAATCATTCAGGTAAGAGTGATAGCTCAGGGGATAGGGATTTCTCTTGAGAACAGGAAAATTAATGATAAGATCTGACCCAGAATGATACGTGCAGAATCATTACTACTACTCTATCAGTAGTCCTAAAATAAAAATGAGGATCTTTTGTATGAGAGCCAACAGAGCAAAGCTTGCTACAATACCAATCAAAAGAGACTGTTTTCCCCATGTGCAGGTATGTAACAAAACCAACAAGTGTTCTCAAGCAGGTAAGATAAGCCAAGGAAGGAGGATTATTTCCTACTGATGCAGCTGCTTCTGCCTATTCCATTTTCTTTTACCTTCCAGTTCACATATTGATGCTTATATGACTTTCACATTTAGTTGATAGTGTATGAGGAGCTTTCTATGACTGTGATGGCCTCTTGAGGCGGTTGGCATGAGTTCAGCACCTTAAACACCAGCATCCTGCCAAAACATCTAAAGAACAGGGGTAGAACATCTCACTACAAAAAATTAAACAGTTGGTTTCAGTTAAACGGCAGGAAATAAAGCTGTCTCAGGAGTCCATCCTCTCCATTGTCTTCAAAGTCTGTTTTAGTAGCTCACGTTCTTTCCTACATGAAAAGCTCTATGGGAAGAAAACTGCGGGAAGTGAGATGCGGTGTAGAGGTAGGGAGGGAAATATGGGGGGGATGCCTTGCAAAAATTGCAAAGGCAAGGCAGACCTTAAAGAAGGAGGTCTTCTCCCCCAGAGTGAAAAAAAAAAAAAATCTGGAATTTCTGTTTTCACCCTGGCTGAAGTTCCCTGAAGTCCAAATGGATTTCAGGAGGGCTGCAGACATCCGTATCAGCATTGGGCTCCGTTGCCTTCCCCTCAGTCCTGGAGGAACTGAACTACCCAGAGCTCCTTCATCCCAGTGTGACACCCTGGTTCTCCGAAGGGTTGGCTCAGAGGAGAGTGCAGCGTCTGGCTCTGCCACTGCTACAGACTAGTTTCTGCAGAGCTGGGGAGGGAGGAGAAGCTGACCCACAGCTTCCTTGCCTGGCTGCTGCTCTTCCCATGTTCCCACCAGCATGTGAGTCGTGAGGCTGTCCCTGAGAGCATGGCCAGGCTCTCAACAGGCACAGCTCCCTCATCCTGCCACACTGGAAGGAAATGTGTGTGTTTTCATTCCTGTAAACAGACAGTACAATCTGGCCCAAGGCTCTCTAACGGTGACTGTGGCAAAGCATCTGCATCACTGTTTGTTTCGTGTAACCATGACAAGATTATTTTTTTCCAAATTGGAAAAAAACCCCTTCCATTATTATGACAATGCGGTTGCATTAGCCTGACAAAACAGTCCCATTAACACGTCACAGATGACCATAATAGTCAGGGATCAGTAAATGGATTTTCTCTTTGCTTCAGCAATAAAAATTACATAAACTGAAATAATACAAAATAGTAATTTCACATCTTAACTTTCTGGCATCAGAAAATAAAGTGAACAAAGCCATTTGAATCCAATCACACACATGAAGTAAAAATCCTAGACATGGCATCTCTGGATTAGGCCATTTTAGTCCAAAAATCCTTGGTCATGATCAGTGATTAAGCTGTAAATTTAGGGGCAATTTTCAGTCAGACTTGTGCCACCTTCTCATCTGCATGTGGGCATGTGTTTGCATCTACGCTTCGCAGATGCAAGAAAATCATTATTGGACAGTCTTTCATAAACAAACAGCTACTTCTGTATTCCTCGGGATGGGTTTTCCAGCCAGACCCTGTGCTGTCACTCAAGCTGTGCTGTAGGAGTGGAGTGCAAGGTCTTGCACCCCAGAACAGGGCTCATTGGTACAATTTGACACAGTCTCAATATCCTATTAACTGAAGGATCAGATCTGTTGCTTGCATCTTCTTTTGTGTTTTGAAAAACTGATGCTACAGGGCTCCCTAATGCTTGATTCCATCCCAAACTATTTTAAAGTTGTTTTTTAAAAGGATTTCTTGTTGGAGAGAATAAAATTGTTAATAGTTCTGCCAAAACCTAGGTAGCTTTAGTGATCTTAGAATGGTCACAGAGGCTACAGAAATTAAGGCCTAAAGCTACTTTTTAAAACTCTCAGTTGCCACAAAAGCAGATTAGATCTGTCCAAGTTCATTCTTCCTCATTTTCTGGACATATGGTAGGCAACGCTGTCACTATTGACAGAGGGAACTCAATAATTCACAATTTCTTTTCTGCATTGACTGTTTCTTGTTTTCTTTTCATAGTACCTGCTTCCTCTGTGGCCTAGATACAGAAATATCACAAAAATCGGGGGTAGGGAACGTGACCAAAGCTCCATACTTGTCTTTATATTAAACTGTATTGCAGTAAATGAAGAGAGCGATCTTAAAGACTTGGTCATCAAAGAATGGCCCCAGGTGGGCGAGGGTCCTGTGCCGCTGTTCCCAGCAGTGAACCAGGTGAGCAGTGTAGGGCATTAAAGAAGAAGTTGTGTCCAGCTCCTCTACAGTGCCTTTGCTTTGAGCCCATCAGCTGTTAGTACAATTTAAAGCAACCTTATTTTTGTTGAGGAAACTAGTAAAGCACACGTGTACATAAGGTTGCAAGATGGACTCACAGCAAATACTCTGCTGAGCAGTGTTTTGCATTCAGAGGGACAGTCACAAAATAAGCCCCACCTGTGTGAGCCATCAAAATGAGACGTCATTCCTGACTGGGGGCATAAGGGATGGATCAGATATACTCACTGCAGGGGCTTATTTTCATTCCCTCCATCATCAGTGACTCCATAAGCCTATGAACATCATAGAATCATAGAAATCCCTCAGTTGGGAAGAACCTTTCAGATCATCTAGTCAAACCATCAGCCTAACACTGACAAAAACCATCACTGAACCGTGTCCCTCAGCACCACCTCTGCCCAGCATTTAAATACCTCCAGGGATGGTGACTCCACCACTGCCCTGGGAAGCCTCTTCCAAGGCTTAATAACTCTTTCAGTGTAGAAAACCTCTCCTGGCAGCCTCAGGTTTTCTGGCAATGGAGGAACATTCATTGATCTTAAGATAATTTAGTGAATTTATCTTGGACATCTCTCTTGGAATGGAACCAATCACTCTCTGGCAGTGCTTATCTCTCCATTGACTAATAAGAAAGCTTTCGCGACTGCTGCAAACTAGCTGGTTTAAATATTAGACGACCAGTATTAATGAAAGTGAACCCCAGACTCATCCATCTCAGAAGAGTGCCAAAAAATAAAAGATATGTAGAATACCCATGACTCATGCCCCATCTTGAGTTTTACTTCCCTGAGTCCCACCTACTTGTCCCAATCCTATTTCCCCACTTTACCAGCTCTCATCATGCAACTTTCTTCAAATATCCCACCATCTGTGGGGAAACACATTTATGATCATATAACACCATTTCATTTGACAGAAAAGGTTGCAGCACACTACTAAAATGAATTATAAAAAAAAATATTACTGGCCAACAAAGTATTCCTGTTGGTATTCACAAAATGATATGGCATTTCATGATTTAAAGCGTTGTCTTGACAAACCAAAAGCCATGTTTTGGGAGGGGGCATTAACAAAGTGAAATTTGTAACAAACTGCTCGGTCAATAACATCCGTGAGAAATCGATGTGAAGGATGGCTGTGGTAGGTCTTCTGTACCTTGTGTTTCACGCTTCACCTGATCTTACTGCTCTCTCCTGCAGCCTCTTCCAAAGCAGAAAACAAAGCAGGATTTTAGTTCAGTCTCAGGAAGCTGACTGTGTCACAGACACCTGGCAAGGGAACATGGGCTGAGCTGTGTTATGGATTGCACATTCTGACAATGTGCCAGATTCTGTTTCCTTCCAGGTGTGCAGAACTTCAAGAAGTATTTGGTTAGTGGGACTTGAAGTGTCAAAAATCAGTAACACTTTATTATGCAGACTGGATTCAGTACGGCAAAAGGCATCAACAGATTTGCCTTGATCAGATGTTAATTATAAGTAACATTTACACTTATCTCTCTGATTTCATGTCTTAAAAATAGTCTTGCTTATGAATAATGGTCTCTGCTGTGACACAGCAATCTGTCCTAGCTGTGCTTTGCCAAGGAACAAAATGTGACCCAAATTGCCCATGGCCCGCCAGCGAGGACAGATTTTCATTTTACAGTGTAAACTGTAAAAAATTCCTTATAGCTATTGAATAACAGATGAGAACAGGCAGGGTGGTTTTACCAGTGTTTTCCAAAATCATCTTATTTTTCCTAGCAACAAATAAGTGGTTGCTGAGGTCTAACAGCAGGCGCAGCACTCTGCCTGGTTAGCTTCCCTCAATGGACCAGGAGCTGCAGGATTGGTGATGGACTAATTTTCTTACATTAGTGGAGGAATGTGGGATGTATGTGAATAAGTGTATTATTTGAGATCAGGAGAGCACTGTCAAAGAGAACCGTCTAAACACCACAGCTGGCCAGGCTTTGGTTCGCTTTGAAGAGCAATCCCAGAGCACACAAACTGGTTTCCTTGAGAGGTAACGAAACTGCAAGATGTGCATTAGCACTGCTTCTACCATGCTCCAGGCACTGATGGTTGCTCAGACCACGGGACCAAACTACTGTAAAGAAAAGACCCTCAAAATACCTACATCATGGGCATAGAGTGCTTAGAATTGTTTCCCTCCAGGAATCCAGCCCTGCCATGCTTCCTTGCTCGCTCGTGCAGATGGAGCCTCTGGGGGATCCTACTGGACCAGCAAGTAAAGACTCAACAAAGAGAGAGCACGGAAGCATTCACCCAACACAGGGAGGGGTTTCACAGCTCCTAAACAGAGCTGCTAAGCATAATGCCCAAAGTTTGAGAAAACAGTGAGATTGGCTTAAAACAATGATATTTAGGTGCATTTGGCACTCATTCAGAAAAAGAGAAACCATGCATTCTTGAGTTTCAAAGCTGAATTTCTTCTTCTCTGAAGCTGTCAAAGATTTTAGGGGGCATTAGATAATATTTCTAAAGCTTTTTTTGCAACTCTGAGTGCAAGGATTTAGTTAAAAAAAAAAAAAAAAGATGAGGTTCTGAAATAATCACACAGCTTCAGAAATTAAGAAGACCTGTAAACACGAGGATATTCACAGCAAACCTGCAAGAATTGATAATACTGAAATCCCTTCTGCTTTTAGCAAAAATCAGTGCTCCGCTCTTGCCCAACTTTGAAGGTTTTAATGCATCTAAACATTGAAATCTTGCTGCTTGTTTAGCTAAGAACATTCTGTTGCTGTCTTCTGTCAACATTGTTCTTTCCCAGCAATTTCCCTATCAAAGCTTTTGTAGTATTATGATTATCATCATTTACTCTCCTTCATTTAACTTGCCCAGTTAATGGAATGGTATGTTCCCTACATGACTGCACAAGGAGCTATATAATCAGCAAACCAGTTGAAGCACATTTGGAAAATAAACTTTGTTGCAATCACTGCTTGTCTTCAAGGGTTTTTAAAAGCTCCACTCTGACAGATCGTTTTTGTGCCTATTTGAGTTAACACAAGAGGTACTACGCAGATGGCATAAATGCTGTGCTGTTGGCTTTCTGGCCTGTCTGTGCTGCTTTTCAATAGAAAAGTATTGCTTGCTGAGAGAACAGGCTTCCACAGCTAAACAGTAACTCCTTGGGGTTTAGGAAAGCAGAGTTATCTCCCTGTTCAACCCGTGTGACAGGGCCAGCCACTCTAATCAAACCACCAACTGCACTAACATTACTGTTTATTTTTCTTAAAAGGCCTGGCACTTTAAGGACAGCTGAGCAAAGCAGGGCTGCTGTTACTCAGTGCTGCCAAATAAGCCATTCTTTGCCTGGTCAAGAGGAACAAGTCATAGTGCCGAGGAGGTCCTTCAGTTCCATTGAGGCCCTCAGCCCTTAGGTCTCCAACAGAAAAAGCAGTACTTTTTCTGGAGGAATTCACCTCAGGAGTACGATGCATTCACACTCTCCCAGTGTCTACCCCAGGCAGAGCAGGAATCCTTCCCAGGCTTTCCTCTGTCACCCAGGTGGTATTTGGTTCCCAGGGCTGCAGACACCTCCAGAACTTGCTGCAAGTGTTCAAGCTGAGTTCCAAGTACGGTTGAAGGACTTTCTAGGGCAAATAGAGACTAAATAACACCGTGCATAAAGAAAATGTAACGCTTGTAAGGCATGGAAAGTCATCCTAATTCTGTCAGTGGCCAGAATGAAACAGGACAATCATTTTGCCAGTGTGCTTTCAATGCAGTTGCTGTGCTGAAAGGAAGGAGAGCTGAGTGCAGCCTTATCTTTCTCCAGCCATGTTTTGCAGATGATAAGCTGGGAGAATAAACACTTTTTTCTACTTGTTTTAAATGCTGTTAGAAAACAAGACATATTCAATGTCAGTCAAAGATAAAAAAGCGTAACAAAGGCCCCAAAAGGCAGGATTCCCAGGACACTGCTGTGTATGTCTTTTTCTATAAAACTATTTCAAGGTATACATTGCGGCAGGGATTTAGCAGGCTTTGTATGAGAACCTTCAGCTTTGAGCTTTCGGCTTCGTGTCTTGAACACTCAACTCAGCACCCATTTTCCGTGTGTTTAGCAGCTTCCCGGTCAGCCCGGGGGTCTCCTGTGTGCCCACTCCCCCATGAACAGGATGCAGTTTCGGTGGCATGGGCAAGCCCTCCTCAAAGGACAGGCTGGACAACCACACCTGTGCGCTTAGAATTACACATGGGGTTAAATGCTTTATTGGCCTAGATGAACATAATACCTCATCAATCTCAGCAGCTTTTCACAGAATCTCAGAATTACCATGGTTGGAAGGGACCTCTGAGATCATTGAGTCCAACCTCAAAAAAAACCAAAACAAAAAACCCACAACCAAACAAAAAGCAAAACCAACAAAACGAAAAACACACCACCCCACCACATCACACCCACCCACAAACCAATAATCTTGGGCACTAGAGCATGCCCTGAAGAGCCACGTCTACACGTTTTTTAAATACCTCCAGGGATGGTGACTCCACCACCTCCCTGGGCAGGCTGTTCCAGTGCCTGACCACCCTCTCAGGAAAGTAATTCTTCCCAATATCTAATCTAAACCTCCCCTGCCCCAACTTCAGACCATTTCCTCTGCTCCTGTCATTATTCCCTTGGGAGAAGAGGCCAACCCCCACCTCTCTACACCCTCCTTTCAGGGAGTTGTAGAGAGCAATGAGGTCCCCCCTCAGCCTCCTCTTCTCCAAACTAAACATGCCCAGTTCCCTCAGCCTCTCCTTGTNTCTGCTGGGCAGCTTTCCAGCCACTCTTCCCCAAGCCTGTAGCGTTGCCTGGAGTTGTTGTGACCGAAATGCAGGCCCCCGCACTTGGCCTTATTGAAACTCATCCCATTGGCCTTGGCCCATTGCTCCAGTCTGTCCAGATCCCTCTGTAGAGCCTTCCGACCCTCAAGCAGATCAATACTCCCACTTAGTTTGGTGTCATCTGCGAACTCACCGAGGGTGCACTCAATCCCCTTATCTAGATCATCAATAAAGATATTAAACAAGACTGGCCCCAAAACTGAGCCCTGAGGGACACCACTGGTGACCGGTCGCCAACCGGATTTCGCCCCATTAATCACAACTCGCTGGGCACGGCCATCCAGCCAGTTTTTTATCCAGTGAAGTGTACACTTGTCTATGCCATGATTCGCCAGTTTCTCCAGGAGAACGCCGTGAGGGACGGTGTCAAAGGCCTTACCAAAGTCCAGGTAGACAACATCCACAGCCTTCCCTTCATCGAGAAAGCGGGTCACGTGGTCATAGAAAGAGATAAAGTTGGTTAAGCAGGACCTCCCTTTCATAAACCCATGCTGGGTGGCCCTGATCCCTTACCTGCCCTGTACTTGCCGTGAGAGCTGACCCAAGATGATCTTCTCCATGATCTTTCCCGGTACTGAGGTCAGGCTGACAGGCCTATTTTCCAACTAGGAAAACAAATTCAAAAAGGACAGGAGCATCCACGAGAAAGGTGGAATGACAATTTCATATGTATCCACAATTTGAAGATCATAGGGCTGTCTGATTTTCCTTTCGTAACATCAAGAATTAATTTGGTCTAATTTGTTAAGTACAATACTTTCAGCTGCAGTTATATTTTAAGCCATGTTTTCACATACTTGCACAAATATGGGTCTGCATCTGTAGATATGACTTTGATAGTAGTAGGGATTTATGTGTGCCAAGAGGAATTTTGAAGCAACACACACACCCAACATATATACTTTATGGAGCATGGGCAGCGGGCAGTGGCTGGGGTATCGCCTGGGGACTCAGGAACTGGCTCAAGTCTGAGCTCTGTCATTGACCTGCCAAGCAACAAGATACGAGTCTATTTCCCTCCTTGTGGATGACAGCAATTAGAAAGGGTGAGTGCACAGCACTGTATAATGGTTGGTGTTGGTATTACCATTTCTAGACCAACTCCTCCTCAGTCCGTGACTGGGGCCTGTAGGCATTACAAAGTCGGTGAAGGTAACACCATGGAGGTAAGTTACAAGGGCACCTATGGCATTAGCTGATATCCGTGAGATCTGAGTATGGAAGCAATGTATTTTGGCCAGTAAGTGAGGAAAGAAAAGCTTTGTTTCAAGTAGTTATGCATATCAAGGACAGTCTGCAAAGGATTTGATAAATATATCCTCGTTTCTGGTTTTATTTTTAATTATCTGGATGACATTTTCATTTGTAACAGATAATGTCTTCAGCATCTGCCTATGGCAACACATGGGCAGCGTTTCAGAGCTGTTCTCAATTGCGTTTGGATACGTCAGAGAATTTGTAAGAGCTTCATTTCTCTCCGCCTGCCAGGAGAGAGTGGAGTCATGGCACTCCTCCAATGCTAAATACATTTCCTGGTAGCTAGATTAACTTTCTGTAAACCAGAAAGGACTGTCTGCATTACACTCAAGGCTGAGGTCATACAGGAGATCAGAAGCAGTCTCTGCAGTACCGAGCATCTCGTGTGTGATTTGATAACGGCTCAACGTTCAGAAGAAGTAGTTGAGAGCAAATATTCTAGACCAATCTGGCAGGTGGATGATAGAGCAGATTTGCTGGTCCCCAGCCAGTCCCCTCAGTCAGAGATTTGCTAAGGAGGAGCTGGGGAAGTGGAGCGTGCTGACAATATGTCTTGTTTCAGCTTACAAGGAGAAGATGAAGGAGTTGTCCATGCTCTCCCTGATCTGCTCCTGTTTTTACCCTGAACCTCGCAACATGAACATCTATAAATATGATGGTGAGTGGCTTTCACTGGAAATCATCCTGCAGGTCAGATAATGTGCTGCTGCTGGGAAATGACTCAGTTCACTGTCCCAGTCCATAATGTTAGTCAGTGGATATTTTGCTGAATTAACAACTCATTTGCTGATTTTGGCTATTACCTTCTATTGATTGTGTATTACCCATGATGCTGGATACTGCTCCTAATAGCAGCTAACTAAACTCTCAAAGCTAGCCCACCCATACTGAGCCGTGCCTTTCGTACTGACCATTTGAAAATTACAGCTCTTCACAGTAGACAGAACTCCCAAGGAAACCAAGAAAAGATGAAAGCACATTTAAAAAATTAATGAGCTTTGGCACTGCTTGCAGGGGGCATGAAATGACAAAGAACCCCAGTAAGCTTCCAAAACTGCTGTATGTTTTTATCTTTATGAGATTAAGGTATAATTAAGCTATTCGAGATAAAATGGAATGTACTTCTGAGAACAGTTTTCAGCCCATAATCTGTCATTGCATTTAAAATGCCCAAGGCAAAGATGCTAAATCTTTTGTCTGCACTTCTGGTCCTACTGAGGTCTGTGCTGCTCCTCTCCTCAATACTGCTGAGGTATTGAAGGGTTTACCATTTCTCACTTTCTTGTGCAGACATGGAAGTGAAACAAATCAACAAACGTGCCTCAGGCCAGGCCTTTGAACTGATCCTAAAGCCGCCGTCTCCCGTGTCGGAAGCGCCAAGAACTTTAGCTTCTCCAAAGAAGAAAGAACTCTCTCTTGAGGAGATCCAGAAAAAGCTGGAGGCTGCAGAGGAGAGGAGAAAGGTATCTTTCCTTAAAAGAAATGCTAGTAATTAGACCTGACAGTGTACAGAATAACAGCCAAGTTTCTTGTTCATTGGTATGTTTTCCATTGCCATCGCTGACTCACAGTGGCCTGCATGGACACAAATTATTAACATGTTTAAAGAAACAAATGAGTTTATTTTCTGTTCGCAGCTTGCAAACAAACCTCACTGGTTTTGATGCTTGGGAAGTGTGCATCACAAAATACAGATAACTTTGGGCAGGAGGTCCAAGGGGATTCAAATATGCATGCTCACTGTGTGAGAGTAAGGGGTCCATCCAGAGCATCTGCAATAGTTTCTGGAAACCAGTACAATTCTTCTGGTGTCTCAGTTTAAGAGATGGATGTGCAATTCCAACAGCTACTGCCTGGATTACCAGATCTTGGTTCCTTGTAGCGCCCATGGAGATTACTCACAAGGTCTGCCCCAGGCAGCTAAAATGTCTATTTATACAGTGCAGAGCCATGTCAGCCCTGAATAAAGAGTGTTCTGTGTCATTCAGCACACACTTGGGTGAAGACACTGTCTCCACAGTGCTGGAAGTTGGCCTTGTAGGGTTATCTACACACCAAGGCTTCCCTTCTTTATGACCTTACCCATAATGGTAAAACCCTGTCTGATAATCAAAAGTTTGTCACATTGGGTTTGGAAGGGTTGTTACTCCTTCTTCACAAAGGTTAGCATAACCGCAGGGTGCAAGCAGTAGGAAGTCCACGTTAACTCTTTAGTTGGCTTTCATCATGACTGATGTGTTGAAGAGGTTTTTATTTGCTCTAAGTGAGAGCTAGCTCAGATAGCTTGCTTCCTTTTTTTTTTCTTTCCCAGAAGATAAAATTCCAAATTCCAGATCAGATAAGTCAGAGAATGACAGGGAAGGCCAATGAGACAGTCACCACTGCCAGCCTGAATTGCCAGTCTTGAGAATTAGTAGTGTTCTGTAGAGGCCCAGCATTGATGCTGTGTTGCATCATTTCAGGAAAGTCATGGCTGGCTGCAACAGCCACAGAAAACTCAAGATATGTTCATATATTGTCCTGGTTAATCCATGTTTCTTTTTGCTATGGCACAAAAGGAGAACCACAGAAGCCAGAGAAGCCTCAGGAGCCATAGGACTTTCTGCGTCCTTCAACCAGGCAATCAATGTTGTTTTGTGGCAAATCTGTCTGGACTTAGAAACTCCTTCCACCTGCTTGTGGAGTCTCTAGTAGAGTATATCTGAAAATGAATCAAGCTTAGATGTCGCTAAGCCTTTTATTTATCTCTCAAACAATGTATTTGTTACTAAAACTGAGATTTACAGAATCATTTCCAGATATGGACAAAAATGTCCAGGGACAGCTAATATGCCACAGATGGCACATGGAGCAGCTCCAGTCAGAGCAGCTCTATTCTCCTTTCACCCCTGTCAAACCAGGTCGGGGTCACTTCCAAGAAGCCCAAAGGAGTGATTGTGCGGGCGTGTGGTGAGCTGCAAGTCCATTGAAGCCAGTACATCTGGATTATTGACAGGTCCTTAAAACCTGGCCCTCAGTTTTGGTTTGCAGTGAAACCTGACTATTCTCGATCTCACTAATTTAAACAATTATTTTAGGGAATACTGAAATGTTGGCACATTTGCCATTTCTTCTGCCTCACTAACACAAGACTCTGTGCTTCTACTGCACACACATTGGCACTATTGCTTCCTTCAAAGAAATACTTCTGCTGGAGTATTTGTTTCAGTAAAAGGACATGACTGTGTGTGAAAGGAGTGTGCATTCGCACTAGAGTCTGCCCAGAAGTATGAGTTTTCACCCACCCAAATGATGATATGCCCCAAAGATTCAGTCTGTGAAGTGCCTCTGTACCAAGTACAAGTACTCAAGTAAAGACACGGACACAGAATGCAATGACAGCAATTAAGAAACCTGTTATTATGCAAACACTTAGTGGGAAATAGAAATTGAATGTCCCAGAGATTTCATTTCATTGATTTCATTACTGTTCATTTCTTCCTAAAGAAAAACTCATTACGCAATAAACTGGTAATCAGTGATGGCAATACAGACACCTGCCATTTCTTTCCCTTGGTACTATATTAATTTGGAACGAACACATGACTGAGTTATTTTAATAGACAAGATCCTCCACATTAGCATTGCAGCAGAAATTGCTGGGAAAGGAACAAAGAACAGAGCAGAAACCTCCATTACCTCACTGTTAAAATCCCTGGTATTCCCATATCTCAACTACTGCCTTCATTTTTTGCCTGAAAAAGAGTATACTGCAGAGAAGGATAAAAAAGTAATCAGAGGAACAGAACATCTTCCATAAGAAGGTAAATGAAGTAGTCCACATTTAAGCTTGGCAAGAGGGAACAGATGGAAGATAGGAATCTACAAAGTTATGAATGGTAATGAGAAGACAAATAGGAGCAATTATATTCTGTTTCACACAATCCAAAGGGGAAGAAACACTCAATGAAATCGTCAGACAAACCAGACAGACTTTTTCTGACATCCAGCACTGCAGTCGTTATCACACTTTCCGATCTATCTACAGCAGCTATCGGGCATGACCATTCCACATCGTGTCCTTCCAGCACAGTTCTAATTAAAATCAAGTATAACTAATGGATGAGAATTGCCTTTTTGGAAGAGATACTAATTGATTTCACACTGTTTAGGAGTTAGGTTATGCTCTGTTAATTAGGCAGCATTCATTAATAAATTTTCAAACTCACAAGAACATCTACAGCAATTCTTGCACTTCAGCAGGCTCCTGCTTACGCTGTTTCCTGCTCAGCGTTATTGTTTATTCCCTTACAAACTTTTACAGGACTTTTCCTTTTCTCCTTCTTTTTCTCTACCTCACTTGGCAGTCCCTTGGCAGACCTCATACTCTCAGACCAAGCCAAGAACTTCACCCGAGGCATTTTTATCTGGCCCCATTTGGGCCAGTTACAGATTTGACCTTTCCATTTATAAAATCCTCTTTACAGCATATCATTATTATCCCATTATTTTTTTGGCATACGTGTGCTATATTTTCCCACCTTGGTGGATAATCAGAAAGATCTTCTCATCCTTCCCACTTAAGAAATTAGAGCACAGTGACATTTTATGGAGCAGGAGTTTTTTCTTACAGCATCTTTAACCTTTATTAATTTTTACCTATTGGCCTTGAATGTTCTGCTTATTATTACCCTTGCTATACAGACTTTAAAAGCCATATGTCGAATTATATATCTTTATTGCCCATGTTCAACTTACTGGCAGAAAAATGAAACACTAAAGCGATGCACATTCCTACTAGACTTTGGATTATGGGAGAGAAATTGTATGTAATTAAATCCTCTTAATGGCCTTGTATTGGGATGAAATTGAATCAGGCTCATCCCCTAGTGCTTAGCGCCACAAGGGATGCAGGAGAACAGTCATACTTCTTAACTTTCATGCTGGGGGATGTACAGTTATGACTACATGAGTTTTTAATACCATTACTGTGAAATACCACAAGGGCAGCCCCCCGTGCAGCCCAGCCCGGGCCAGGCTGGCAGCCCCAGGCATCTCTGCCAGCATGGCGGCCTCGCTCTGCGTTGGGCCCCAGCCCCTTGAAGCCCATCTCACAGCCTGCCCAGAGGCACTTCTCAGTATTCCCAATCCATCTCTCCTTCGGCAGTGGAAAAGCCTCCTGTCCATCACCCCACCAGTGCAGAGTCGGGCTGCTGGGGGAAAGGCTTCACCAAAGTGGAGCTGGGGGGCAGATGTTCCCTCCTAGACATTGCCCAGGACCTACAAAACCACCACTCCGGATGGGAGGAAAGGCCGAGAAGGGACCTACCCTGGAAAAAGTGGAGCTTTCTTTGTTCTTCCAGCTTGTTCCTATTCTCCTCCTTAGTTTCCTGTAATTTGTGAGTGAGTAGGATGTGAGGGAGGACAGGCACTGCCCCAGACATTTGTCTGCTACTATTTGTCTTGCCCATCTGCTGATCTCCCTTTCTGTGTCTGGTGGCCCTTGTCAGTGCTTGTGCAGAGAGGCAATGCAGCATGAAAAGCTTTTCCGTGTAAAGGTCCCAGCAATATGTGTGGAGTCAGCACTGGAACCGGGAGTTTCTGCCCCATTTTGGTTTACACCATAGCCTTTCTATGCATTGCGCTTCATCCCTAATATTTACAAGACATAACCAAAACTGCAAGCCACTTTGCAGTTCCTCATGGAAAAATGTAAGCCTATGGGTATGTGCCCACAGGAAGATGTTTGCTGCCAGCTAGGAGAGGATTAGGTGTTAAGCACCAGGGTCCGTCTCAGAGCACATGGCGTCATGAGCAGAGACAACGTCTATCCCAACGCTGCAAAGCTTCTCCCTGCACTCTGCCATAGGCTTTGCTCATAATGTGCTCTGGGCAATCCAGCCTTAGCAGGGGGGTTGGACTAGATGATCTCTAGAGGTTCCTTCCAACCCTGGCAATCCCGTGATTTCATGATAAGACAAACTGTCATTGCTCGTCATTAACTTTAAAATGCCAGATCTCAAACTGCAGCAGATCAAGAAGTGCCTCATGAACAGGTAGGGTAACATCAGACCGAGGGCTCTGGTGTCCCTCCAACACGCTGTGTTCACCCCCGTGGGTCACAAGCCCAAAAGCAGCAATTTTGTGCCAGTTGAGTATGAGACAGTGAGTTTTCCTGAATCACATTGCGGATGGGCTCTTTATTTTTTCACTCTACTTCACATTCTTAGTAGCCCTGACCCAAAGGTTCCTTGGCAGACTGGACAAAAAAAAAAAAAAAAGATTCTCATCTAAATTCAGGCAAAATTTTGCACCATCTTGTTTCAGTAGAAGCAGGACTTCACTTACAGTTACGGTTCGGATGTCTTTGGCTCTTCTGCCAAATGGCCATTTCACTCCTCTGCTTGGTGACCCCATGGAGCAGGAGCATCCCTCTCTTCCTCGTGTCTCTCTAGACTGTGGTTGCTTTGGAAGAAGAGCTGCCTCTCTCTGTATGTGCTCACCACCCGGGACTGCGAGTCCCTGCAACAGCCAGAACAGGTGCTAACGTAGTACAAACAGCAGTGCCCTGTGAGGAAGTAGATATAACGCAGAGGTTCGAGGAAGCCAGTGCCATGAGTGAGGTCTAACTTCAGTCCATTCCTTTGCTTTTACATGGAAAAATCCCAACCTCAATTCCTTCCCCTGAAAACATCACTGCTTCAACTCACCGTTTCCTTCTGATTGATATCCAGGCTTCACCTTGGCATTTACATTGCAGTAGGAGCCTTTAACCCTGTCTCTGCATTCTGCTCCATTCGTAGTATCTCTTAAATACACAATGCACTGAAGAATACCAAGGTTAATGCAGCTTCTGCTGAACAATTCAATTTTAAAAAATCCAGCCAGTGAATGAGTGTGCTATGAAAGCAGAGCTCTCATGACTGGTAGGGTGCCTCATATATCCTCCTAAGACCGTTGGGTGAATGCAGTCAAGCTGAAATTCCCAGTTTAAAAGTAGCTGTCTGAGCCATTTTCTTGCTTAAAAGTAATCCTTTAATTTTATTTCTATATAAATGACCTCAATATTTGAATGTGCACATCAAAGAAAAATAGATAAATGTGAGAAAATAAAGCACCTGTTACTCAGGTAAGTAAAATTTTCTTCTGGTGAGTAATAATTAAAAATACATGTATCTCCAAAGCCAGTTTCCATAAATAATTTTGCTCATAAAGTGAGTGTTTAGTTTGTCTGTATCTACCTATGGCCAGCTAACAATGAGATGTGGATTTCCTTTTGAAGCAATCGTCGCTGAAAGCTGGGGGTGCATGTGATCCTTTAGAAATATGACATGACTATCAGAGGAGTTTGCCTTCATTGCCCATCATATTTGGCACAGTAGTACATTTCTAGGAGCAAAGGTGTCTGTACCAGGCATTTTTGGAACCAGTTTTATTCCTCCACAGCTAGCATTAGAGGCTGCACCTGTACCTGCATTAATTATGCCTTGATATACTTAAGAAGTCTTCTGGATATTACCCCTTGAGTATTGTTTATTCCTTTCTCCTTCATTCCATACTTTAATCTCCTTATTAATCCTCTTTATCTTTCATCCCATTTCCAGCCTCCTTTACTCATTTTCTCACAACAGCTGTAGAAGAAGCACTTATTGTAAGCCACTCACAAGCGTGTTAGAACATGGGCTATCAAGCATTTGAGAATATTCTTTTCAGCACTTCAAACAATATATTGTTGAAAATAAACTTGGAATAAAAACTTCCTGTGTATGTTGGTATCCTGTACCAAGACCACAGGAATCCAAACACAGCAGGTAAAAGCCAACACAAACAACAAAGGGAGCCTATTAATCCCAGCCCCACAAGGCATCTGGGGTCATTCATTCAGTCATTTCTGGATGTGGAGTAGACTTTGAACAGACAGGGTGGCCAAGTTCCTCTGCCAAATGTGTTGGAAACAGAAAATCATTTGACAATCCAGTAGAAAAACTGCCTTCCAAAATTGTTGTAAGGCGATTTCAAAAATGGTCTGACACCAGGGAAACAGGCAGACTCCCAGCTGGGGTGTAACAGCGTCAGAAGAGGGATGTCAGTCTACATGAGACACTACACCATGGGTGCTTTGTGGTGGGGAGGGGGATCCCTTTATTCTGAACCAGTCCTGGGTACCTTGAATATTTTGAGGGAGGAAAAGGAATGCCGTTGAGGCATATCGTAAAGGAAAATGGCATTGGGAGTGTGTAGCCAGTTCCTGAAGTCTGATTTAACTTTCAGACTCTTACTGGTGCCAATGCAATTTGCATCCAGAAAATACTGAATTAGAGTATAAGGATCTTCTTCATTATCATGTATTAGTGGGCAAATTACTTCTGAATATGTTGTCTACCAGCATAGCCTTCAGGACTCTGTGTACTTCGAAATGGAACTCTAATTTTTTCACTGGATTTATGATAATAAGAAGCAGTTCCAGAAGGCAAAGGGTCTGAATGGAAGAAAACAAAAAGAAAAAAAAAAAATGGGCAAGAGCCCCAAAGGCATTTTGCTATCTCCTGTTGAAAGCCAATGTTCTCTTAAAAAATGCTGCTTGTAGGCACAGTCCAAATCTTGCTTTTAATTATAGCATCTCCATGGGCTATGGATTTGTCCTTGGAAATGTCTGTTTTCCAAATCTGACAATGCTTGATTTTATAACACATTATTTAAACATCATGAAATGTTAGACTATCAAATTAACAAATCAGTTATTAAACATTTCATGGGAAAGAACATTACAATTCAGATCATAGTCTCTTTTCTATTGGAACTCCCAACAGGAATCAGGGAGATTGGCCAAGGGATCAGGGCCACCCAGCATGGGTTTATGAAAGGGAGGTCCTGCCTAACCAACTTGATCTCTTTCTATGACCATGTGACCCGCTTTCTCGACGAGGGGAAGGCTGTGGATGTTGTCTACCTGGACTTTGGTAAGGCCTTTGACACTGTCCCCCATGGCATTCTCCTGGAGAAACTGGTGAATCATGGCATAGACAAGTGTACCCTCCGTTGGATAAAAAACTGGCTGGATGGCTGTGCCCAGCGAGTTGTGATTAACGGAGCTAAATCTGGTTGTCGGCCGGTCACCAGTGGTGTCCCTCAGGGCTCAGTTCTGGGGCCAGTCTTGTTCAATATCTTTATTGATGATCTGGACAAGGGGATCGAATGCACCCTCAGTAAGTTTGCAGATGACACCAAACTAGGTGGGAGTGTTGATCTGCTTGAGGGTCGGAAGGCTCTA
>VXAK01014883.1:42965-60922 GCA_013399435.1 Arenaria interpres
CATATTCCTGTATTTCTGGTAGGTGACCCCAGAAGGCGAGGGTTAAGTTTTGCAGTGATTTGCAAATGAGACCGCTCAGCTTTGGCAGGGTCTTCGGTCCCCATCCCTGTGCTACCCAGCTGATGGGTGAGCGTTCAGGTCAGGGATAACTCGTGCAGGGAAGAGGCAATCTGGGACCTGCTCATTCCTTTCCTGAATGATTAGAAAAGATTTCAGAGCTCCCCCATCTCTGCTCTGCCTGCTCTCTTTGAAATGTTCCATGGGATCTAGAGGGAGAAGTCAATTATTTTTAATAAAAATATCAATTGGTTTTGTAAGAAAATTTTGGAGTCTTCTTCCCTTTTTCTGGTTTTTGAGAAGATTCATGGAAAGGGAAAGAAAAAAATGAGTGTGATCTTCAAAAAGTGTTTTAAATAAAAAGTTTCAGGTTTTCTATTTCAGTTTTCAGAAAAAAAAAAAAATCCCCATAAGCAGTAAAATAAAAAAGAAAGAAATATAGGAGAGGGGGGATTCAGGGGAGAAGGAAACTCACATTCACCTTTGCCCAAAGTCGAAATCTAGTTTAAAAAGCAAGCAGCATGCAAGCAGTCCCTCTGCCCATCATTCCCTTCCCAAAGACAGAAACAAACCTTTATTAGCACAGGATTTGTCTACACACAACTGGGCTGCTTTAAGGGAACATGGAAGCGGTGTGCATCTCACACAACTGCTGGACATGCTTTTCCTTGTTGAAATGGACCTTCTTGCTGGGTCGTTCATCCCAGTAGACACATGGGGATACGCTGGGCCAGAGATATGGTTTAATGATAGCTTTTGTCAGTGTTGGGTTGATGGTTGGACTCGATGATCTCAGAGGTCCCTTCCAACCACTAAGATTCTGTGACTAAGATTCTGTGACTAAGAATGGAAATAGATTCTTAGATTACCAATGTCACTGTTAGATCACTTAAACAAAGGGTTCACAAATTAATATCAGCAACCAAAATTTAATGACGATAGCTTTTCCAAAAGTAGATTAGATGTTGCCTTTGAATAATAAATTAAACAGAAAATGCAGTATAACTTCACAAGCACTGGTCAAACTGAGCCACTCAAGTTGGTCCAGAAATGGTAAAGCAAGACGAAGATGTTCAATTATTTCGGTTTTACATTGTACCAAATCTTTCAAAATTACTTTTTCACATTTTTTAAATAGCTTACAGGTAAAGAAATGTTAAATGCTAAGTATCTGAAATCAAATATTTTGCTTGAAAATAACCTTTTTTAATATGTGATTATTAAAATTATGGATGTTTTTGTTAAACTTATGGAGCATTTATGATTTTTCAATTTTTCTACAAAAGTCCTTCTTTGCCCAGCTCTTTTTGCCCTTGGCTCATTCTCCTTCCTTTCCCCACCAGTGGACCCCCCTCTGCTTTGGCTGCACACATCTGGGCACTTTTTGTTCCCATTTGTACCATCTTTTGGCTGGCACAACAGTTATTTTCTCTGAGTCAGAGACCTGAAAAATGCTTGCTGTGTTACTACCTGTTCAGCATATGCTATAAGGGAGGTAAGCCAGGAGGAGATTTTGCAAGGCACCAACCCTTCCCATTAGACCATTCCCCAGAGCAAGCGCTCCGGGGATCAGTGTTTAACTGCAACCAGGATTTGACCAGGCAAATTAAGTGGCCAAGATGGATAAAAGTCACTCTTTGCCCTGACCTCAAGCAAGAGGTTGCAGCCTTGCAAAGACAGAGATGTTTTAGTCCAGTGTCTGCCTGGCTTTGGTAGCCTTTTCTAGAATCTGTTTCATTTGCCCCGTCACTGCACTGGGCTTTGTGCGCATCTTACCTTGGTTAAAACACTTGTTTTCTCCTCCTAGTTGGATCTCGCTCATGTGAAGGAATTGCAATCCTTTTCACTCCATTTAAAGCGACACGATAGAATTTAATAGGATCCATTACCACTAACTGTAATTATTGGTTAAAGCCCTTAATTTAGACCTTAAACCAATGCATTTTTGCAGATAACAAAGGCAACAGTGTGTTGTGATCTGCACTGAAATACACACTTAGCTTCCCGGAGCCATATTTTATTCCCTGTTTTCTGTTTGCTTCTTGTGCTCCCTCTCATTTATTTTATCCAAAAGCACACAATATTGTTTATCTTTTCCAAATAACCCCTGTGAAACACATTGCCTTTTCAACTAGGCTTGCCTGGAGGATGGGCTCAATGTTGCAAGATCTTTGGCTTCTCTCCTAGGATGAGTAGTTTCGTGTTAGTAGTTGGATTTAAAATAAATAACAAAGCTTATGCTTCTGAGCACTGAATTTACAAAGAAGAATAACACAGTATTGCACAGAGGCTGCACCCGCTTAACTCCAACCTGCAGTTTTCATGTTCCTTGCAAAGTGTGATTTTTTAATTTAAATAGCTTTTTTGTTATTTTCTATAGAATAAAAACCTTTCTTCCCTTCCTCATCAATGAGGTGAAGCCACATAAAAGTATCATGGGGAAAAAACATTGTCTGAATTGATTCTGTCTGTCTTTCATGACAGCAAACTTCAAAACCTGCTATTAACTATTCAAGCACATCAAGGGATAGTCCAACCCAGGTGAAAAACGCACATCTCCTGTGTCAGCCACCTCCTTCTCAGCACCACACACGCCTGCAGCCCCCGGCCTCGTGTCTCTGCACATAAAAAGTCTTTAGCAAAGAGACTGCGGCTGTGGGAGGCTGAGCAATCCCCTGCAGGAGCCCAGATGCCCAGAACAGTGACACAGGATAGTGACACAGGACAGGGTCTCTCATGGACAGAAGTGCTTGGGACACATCTCTGCTGCCGCCTGAGGCTTGTGCCCCACACTCAGCCAGTGCCTTCAGGCCCTTGTTACTCAAGATAATCTGGTTTATACACAGAAGGGATCTCCAACCAGCACATTAACAACAAAGCAACACACTTTGCACAGTTTCCAAACACAGTGAACTGTTGTGGTTTTTTTTCTCCACATGAGTATTTCATTTCAACCACGTCTCTCTGTTTCCAGTCCCAGGAGGCCCAGGTGCTGAAACATCTGGCAGAGAAGAGAGAACATGAGCGAGAAGTGCTTCAAAAGGCTTTGGAGGAGAACAATAACTTCAGCAAAATGGCAGAGGAAAAGCTGATACTGAAAATGGAACAGATCAAAGAAAACCGTGAAGCTAATTTAGCTGCTCTTATCGAACGTCTCCAAGAGAAGGTAACCACACCATCACTCCTCACCTTAGACTAGAGAGGAAAATCTAATCAATGTTTGGAAGAGATGTTGTGGGTAGTTCTTATCTCAGGTGCTACACTTGAGCAGTTTTTAAGTCTGAGCCCCTGATGCCTATCTAAGTCACCACTCACTTTTTAAAAAGGCTGAACCCCTATAACCACACAATCACAGCAGGGTTGAGGTTGGAAGAGGCCTCCTCAGGGCCACACAGAGCCAGTTGCCCCGGACGATGTCTAGGTGGCTTTTGAATATCTCCAAAGATGGAGACTCCACACCCCCCCTGAGCACCCTGTGCCAGTGCTTGGTCACCCTCACTCTGAAAAAGTGCTTCCTGATGTTCAGAGGGAACACCCCATATTTCAGTGTGTGTCCATTACCTCTGGTCCTGTCACTGGGCACCAGTGAAAAGAGCTTCGTTTTTTATACCCTCCATTCAGGAATTTGTACCCATTGATGAGATCCCACTGAGCCTTCTCTTCTCCAAGCTGAGCAGTCCCAGCTCTCTCAGCCTGTCCTCGTTGGAGAGACTCAGAGATATTCCAGTTCCTTAATCCTCATGGACTGTCTCCAGAGAAAGGTTGATTTTCTAGCTTCTAAGAAGTGCTGTGAACAAATGAAAGGTCACTTGTGTTTAGATTTTGGCTTTTAAGAAAAGTCATTGATCAAATCAAACGGTGGTCCTGTGTCTGTAGTTCTTGGTTTCTCTGAGGAGAAAGATGAAAAAACATGGGAATAAAATCTTTTCTATATATCAAGAGGGGCCTGTTATTCCACAATTCTTGACGCTAAAAGAGAGAAAAATTTCTTTGGTACAGCCAGAGGAAACTGGTACATCACAAACGCCACCATGCAGGATCAAGGGTGCCCTTCTCCAAAACAACCCTTCCACACAAGAGAGGGAAATGTGCAAATAAAGATTTAGAAGTGTTAAGAAAAAATTAATTAGTTCTCCTTGAGCGATCACTTGTTTCTCCCAATGATGAGCTTTCTAATATGTTAGTAAATTGACTAACAGAAAAAAATAGCTCTCAGAGGTCTCAATGAAGTCTTCCTAAAAGCACCTCTGCTTCTTTGATGGAGACGAAAGTCTTGGAGAGCGGGGAAGAAACAACAGAAACCAAAGGATGGTGTTACAGGTGACTACAGAAATGGGATAATTCTTGAGCTTAAGAACTGTACCCAGATAACTGGACATTTTTGCATTAGATTAGTTTGCAGGCACATATCCCAAAGCTTATGAAAACAAAGGCAAAAGCCAATTAGCCATACTTAAGGTCCATAAGGAAATGGGAAGGACAGCTGAAGCAACTCTCTGTCCCAGGTTAATGTTAACAGACTGTTAAGCCCTGTTTCCACAGCAATATGATGGTATATGTGAATGAAACCCAAAGAAGATTTCTGAACAAAGATGACAATAACTCATTTGGGAACATTTGTAGAGACCAGTAAATAAAAATTGCATGACTATACAGTTTTGCCAACACCAAAAGTGAACGTCGAATAGGCAGAAAAAGAAGAAATGAGACATCTGAGTCCAAATCTTCAAAAGTTACACAGAACTGTCAACACCCTGAGGTTTTGGTGTCTAGAAATTCCTACAATCAAAGATAACTTCTGAATACTGCAGTGATCAGGAGTGAGGAACAAGTCCCTTATAAAATCTGGCATTCAGGATGGATCTTATAAAAAACTGTGATTTACAGTCCATTAATGCAATGTGCTGTCTTGGTCTGTGATCCATAGTCCAACTCAGACAATAAAAATATAACTGTTGACTTCAGTGAACTTTTGACCATTAAATACCCTCTAGTGCATGGAGATAGCTAGGAGTGCCCTAAACTGAAGTCAGCTAGAGATGGATGTTCACTTCTGTAATCACCTTGTGCTTGTCATTTGGTTGTCTGGGGGCTTTTTTTCGGTGACTAGACACAAGAGGTAAAAGTCTGATAGTTTGACAGCTGAAAGGAGAGAGGCATAAACCAAAAACCCTAAAACCAAGAAGTTGCCAAAAATAATAGTTTTATAAACATCGCAAGTAGAACATTCCTAAATTCGTTTGTCAGCTGTTGTCCTTGACCACAGGCCCACTTCCACAGAAGTATCTGAGTATACAATGGCTCAAATAAATCTAAATTAATTATGACTGCTTTTGTAAAAAGGAAAACAGCACAGCTGAAAGTGGACAGAAGGGTCTAGCATTGACTTTTGGTAACTGCCTCTCAGAGAGAGAATGGGGAGGCCAGCTAGCTTCATCCTTCGGTCTAAGGGGATGTTTGAGATGTTCAGATTGGCCCATCTTGGTGGAACTAAATTCCTGGACCTTTATTTGTGGTTCCTAAAAGCTACAGATAACACAGCAACTAACGCTGCTTCTACATACAGTGTGAAAGCAATTAATTCAAGCCCACTCATCCTTCACTATATTTAGTTTAACTTCTAGGATTCAAAGAGCAAATGTGAGCATGTGGCACGTTTTTTGCTGCAAGCAACACCTATCTATGTGGGCCTTCAAATTGAAAGTCTATGAGGTGGGGAGGATGGAAAGGCCACATCACATCAAAGACTGAGCTCCAGAGCATAAGCATCGAACGTGCCTCAGGCTGGTCTGGTGGATGATACCCCTGCTAAGTTCTGTCCTTTACAGATGGTTGTGCTGTGAAACAAATTTTGCACAAGCAACAAACGCACAACCTAAATAGGTTGCCATCGGGACCGGTGGAATGAGAGTGGTTTGATTTTTCCCTTGATGTTTTCCAGGAGAGGCATGCCGCAGAGGTCCGTAGAAACAAGGAGCTCCAGGTGGAACTGTCTGGCTGAAAACAGCAATGGTGGATGTGACCCATGCCCACCATTAGTAAACTCCCCCTGCCTATATTATTATGGATCATGCGATATCAGTATGGGAAATGTATGACATGGTTTAAAAAAAAAATAATCAAGAACTCAATAAAAAACTTTAAAAAAGAAACAAAACTAAAAACAAAACCAATGCGGTCTCTTTGCAGAATGATTTGCTTGATGTTTAAAAAACTTGGATCTTATTTTGTAAATACTTACATTTTTGTTAAAAAATACAAGTATTGCATTATGCAAGGTATTTCATAATCTTACATGTCCTGTAACAGGCTTCTGATGTTGTCTATTTCCACTCGGTTGAATTTGCTGGATCTGTTCATTCGAAGCACCTCACGTCTGATTCCATCCTCTGCGACTTCCATTCCAACCCACCACGAGGTCAGTAGTAGTTCTATGGTGCTAGAGACAAACCATTGCCTAATAACCTCGACCGCTTTGCCATCAATAGGCTTTGTTGAAGCAGTGACTAGATCACAGATATTGTGACTTCACATCCAGCTGTCCAAGACAAAAGGCTCTGAAAATGTAGTTTCTTCAAATGCAACTCACGCTACAGGACTCTGTGGTGTGCTCTAGAATTGAGCTTAAATTGCCACATGCGGTACTTGTTGCCTCTGGTTTTTGAGGTGAGAGGCAACAAATACGGCTGTGCAACAGAATGAAAGAAAGTGGGATCAGTCTGAGGCAAATTCAAGAGGCACAGTGTAACCATCAAGCTATGACAAATTCTGGATTATGCCAAACAGCCATACAAACGCTAATTGTAAAGTGAGCTTAATTCACCACTTGAAAATTTATTGATGGAGCAACCAGAAGCGTCAAGTGGCTTTATCTGTAGATGCCATGATCTATGATACTAATCTGATGCTACCACATTACATGTGTAATAGTACAAGAGGCTACTGAATATCTCACCTGGGACCCATGAGCCAGTTGTTACCTTCTTTTTTTTTTGACACTGCTGACTTCCATTTGTCATGACCTTTACTCGTCAGTGTGAGCCAACCCTTCCTAGTGACAGACATCTAGGTCTAAGAGGGCTGAAGGGGGAGGAATGACTAGAGAGGGTGCTTGTGCCAAGTACAGTATCACCAAACCTAACACGTCGTCCCCAAAATAGCTGCAGTTTTGAAGTTGTCCCTACCCCCTGAAGGTTGCTGCCTGCATATTCTATTCTTCATTAGTGCTATTTTCCTGTATGTCATTGTGAGCAAGCTGTGATTAATAAAGAATTGGGGTTCTGTGAACTGAAAAAGGGCTTGTCTCTTCTCTCGCTCCATTACTTCTCTGACATGTGCCCATGTGAAGAGAAAATCTAAGGTAGTCCTAAAAGGATGGAAATGGGACTTAAATAAGACCTATTAATAAACCAGGCCTATTGGTCTGCTAATACAGGTCAAATCCCTGCTATGTGTTTGCCAGTGCTGAGGCTGGTGGTTTTTAAAGATTACCATATAAACAGAGCCTATAAATGTGACCTTTAGCACTGAGTTTATTAAAAAAGAGAACTAGCTACACACACATGCACATGTACCCCTTAATCCTGACGCAATATTGAGGGGAAAAAAAGGGAATTTGGGGAAAGAAAAGTGAATAGTGTAACTCTGGGTACATACATGAATAGCTGTAGCAAGACTCTGGCTATTAAGACACTGATTTTCAGGGTGAAAGGGATTCATTTACGGGATTTATTGAAAAACACAAAATCACTGTAGAAGCTGCTGAGCTGTAGAGCTGAGATATAAAATTGGATCAGACCCCATTTAGAACAGGACAGGTGATCAAAAATTGCCTCTAGGATTAGTTTTCTCCTTTAAAGTGGCACCATTTACTTGCTCTTTTGGAGAGATGGGCTAAAAGCTCCAGATCTACAGCAGTCAGTTTCTGACCCACACATCCTGTTGTATTTCGGAGCCGAGTTATGTCCCTGGAAGACTTGGCCCACAGTCAAAAAGCAGCAGAAGCTGATCCAGATGCAAGGCTGGAGGCTCAGCTGTGTGTCCAATGAGCTCTGCACCACAGAACAAGAGGAGTACTTCAACTTGTTATGGCAGCTGGGTTTCCTTGCCTAAATTCCTTGTCTTTCTGGCAAAATTAGCTGGCAGAAGAGCCAAATAGTAAACTTTGAATCGATGTCATGAGCTTCATTGTTGCCAAGCCTTCAAAGTTTGTATGTTGGTTTTAGCCCCAGGAAAAAAGGTCATTCAGTCAAGCGTATATTTCAATTTAAGGTCCAGAATCTTGACTTGAGAGCTCCTGGATTTTGGTTTCGTTTCCTGGTGGCAAGTCACCTACAGTTTTCCCTGTCCATTGACTTAACAAGC
Source organism: Arenaria interpres (assembly GCA_013399435.1). Taxonomy (NCBI): domain Eukaryota; kingdom Metazoa; phylum Chordata; class Aves; order Charadriiformes; family Scolopacidae; genus Arenaria; species Arenaria interpres. Next base: position 51,387 of record VXAK01014883.1, read on the forward strand.
TCTGGTCACGCTTCGAGGCCTTTTCCTGTGTGTCCTTCAGGCTACGCTTGTTCAGAGAACAGGCCACGGATAAAGCTCCTCTGCTGAGGCCAAGGAGGGCAGACAAGCTTGCCTCCATGGTGCTAAACTCTCTTCCCCCACAAACAAGGGTGTCCACATCCAAAGTGCCAGTTGGGATGGTTCCTGGCACATGTTCCCCCCAGCACAGACCTGGGCATTGCCTGGGAAACGCTTCACCATGGGCACAGAGACTGCACCAGAGAAATGGGTGAAGAACAAGACAGTGTGAGCGCTGCAGACCCATGTCAGGACCCACGCTCTGCTCCTTTTCACTGGCATCTTTTAGCAGCTGTGGGTCTAGAGTTCAGTTTATTAAGGTCTGTAAGCCTGTTTGTAAATACACTGCATATTTAATCTAAAATAGCAAAAAGAAATATCTGGAGAGCTGCAGCATGGCCGTTTCCTTATATTACTCCTTTTATTATTTCCTTATATTTCACTTCAGTGCTGCCTGCCTAGCTCCTGCTGCTTGTGCTGGCAAAAGCACGTTGGTGCCAGGGGTCTCTCATGTGGAGCTGCAGATTAAAGATCTCTTTGAACAGTAATAAAATATTCAAAGCATCCACTTTTAAAGCATTAGCATTCTGGCCTCCTGAAGTATCTCAGTTTATTTTTTAATTCAACAGCAAGCGGAGTGCTCAGGACTTTTAGATGAAAAAAATTAGGCTGCCCCTCCGGTGAACTGCAGGTGGCCAGCCATGAGCGACCAGTGCTGCCATGCAGCCAGGGACCTGCCGCAGGAGCGGAGGGAGCCCGGACCCCGGCACTGCTCTGGGCGGATGGTCCCTCCTCACCCCGAGGAGCACCATGGCTTGGCACCGGGGCAGCCCTGCGGCACCCCGGGAAGATGCTTCTGACCTGGGGCCTCCGCAGGGCTACCCCGAGGGCGGGCAGGGCTTGGGTCCTGCTGGCTGAGCCACCAGTGGTGTCAAGGCTGCCACAAGGAGACCCCCCCCAGTAACCAAACAGGAACCACTCAAACCTGTCACGCTTCACGTGGTCCTACTGAGGCCATGGAATTTATGCTCAAACCAAGTCAAATGTTCCCAAAGCCAGCAGGGTTTAAACCCATGGCTGATCCAGAACTTGAAAACAATGCCTATTTTTCCCCTTGGTTATCACCTTGCTTGTCACGTGGAGATTTTTTCACTTAACCCTTCAATAGCCAAATAGCAATGTCTGTCTGCCCCTCCACTCCAGAGCCCCCAGCACACCACTGATACACAGGCACAGGGTCCTCTGCCCGTCTGCCTCTCAGCAGTTCTGTCGGAGGGACCGGCACTGTCATCTGTGTAGGAAAAAGCTTCACTCCCAGCACCTTAAGCCACGCAGAGAAGGCAAGTACTCCTCTTTTGTCTCCTAGAAGAAGGATGTGGTTTAAAACCTACATTTAGGGCAGCGTGAACACCTTCTTTCTCATCCAAATGCTGTCAGCTCCCATCACATCAAATCAAATCCCCCCATCAGGTTTTTGGCGGAGGGAAGAGAGGATTGAGGGGGAAGCATCAGGCCCTACTCCCACCTTGCAGCACAAGCCCCGTTCCAAGCACGTTTCAGGGCTGGAAGGAGCAGCTGAACACTCAGCAGAAGAGATATGGGAGGGAAGGAGGGAAGAATTTCAGATGATCTTTCCCATGCTGCTGGTGCAATAGTGCCATGCAGTGGTCAGTCTTAATAACTGGGGATCATCTCTAAATACACCAGGGACTGCAATGATTTCTTCTGGAGGATACCCGTTGAGTCTGCCGCACAGCTTACACTAGGTCTTTATGTCAGGTAAACGGTAGCTCTGACATCCAAAGACTGAGTCCAGCCAACCCCAGGTTTAACTCCACTAAAAGTTAAATTCCAGCATGAGTGGCATGATCATGGGTAGATGTAAGACCAAAAAGGGCTGATATTTTTGTGTGAAACAAGCCAGAATTACAGTTATTGCAACACCACCTTCAAAAACTCTCACGATTATGAGAATATCTGCATTACTGAATTTTCAAACATGTCTAGAAAGCAATAGATAATACACAGCAGCCAGCTCAGAAGAAAGACTGAGTATATGATAAAAGAAGTATAGGGAAGAACAAGAAAAGATAGCATCAAAAACCACCAGCCGATCAGAGGCTAAATGAACCATGGAACAACTGTCACATTTGAAAAGAAGACTTCATATCCCAGCAGAGGAGGGAGGATGGTCACCCTTGAAGCTGTCGCCCTTGAAAAATACTGGACTCTTTCCCCACCCCTTGCCCCAATACTTGGAACTTGGGCACAAGACAGAGGACCCTAAAATCCAGCTTACAGTATAGATGTAAATGTAACCCATGGATCTGTGAGCAGCAGGAACCAGAGCATGCTACGGGCTCCCCATGGGTTAGGGGGTTCTCCAAGACACAGTAAAATGCCTGTGCTTCAGCCATTCCTAACTTCAGTGTTCCACTGATGCTCTGGCAGCATCTGAGCTTTAACTTTTCCTCTGGGGACGTTAATGATTCAAATGCCCATAAAGACCATAGGAATGCATATAATTGATAATTTACTTAGGGAAACATTCAACTTCTTCAAGTCTACAATGTGAGGCCATGCTCCCTATCTTTTGGGTGGCAGTAAATAGCTGCTGGGAAATGTATTCTGACCGTAATAGGTTGACTTTGGCCAAATGGGCTCCAGAAAAGGAAGCTCCTGGGCAGCTCCTGAAGATGGAGGACATGAAAGGCATTATCCACAACAAAGCCCAGACAAGTGTGATATAAGGAAACAGCCAAGTTTCAACTTAAATTTCTTGTAGCTATTATAGCTGTAACAGACTTTTGAACAAACTTTGGAAAACAAGTACACTGTAATAAAATCCATTTTAAAAACACTAACTCTTAAAATATACAATTTGCTAAAGTCTTTTAGATAATAATTTCCACAGGCTCACAGAAGTTCACCAAAAATCCCCATATACAACTGCTTGTGACCAGAAGAGGTCAAGCTCTGACTATTTAACAGGCAACTACAGCTGATGAGTTTTACTTGGACAAGCCTGTCAAGCTGTGCTCTATCCTGAAATCCTGCTTTAGGGCATCATGGAAATGGATGTTCTGTATTTGCCCTAAAATTTGCATTTGGGTTTATATGCAACATAAAAGACAGTATGCTTTCTTTGGGCAAAATTCATTACTTTGGCTAGACTTCCTTAAGAATACAGCACTGGGCAGGCATCGTAGGAGCTGAAGGACAAGGTAGCCATATGTATAAACAGGTGAGTTTGAACCAGGATGGAAGCAGGAGAACCTCACTGCTTTTCAGCTGGATTTCGAGCGGGCTGGGACAGGGTGATACTCACGGCAGAAGCGACCAGACTGAGCAGCTGGGACTTCCCTTCCTGCACTGCATCTCATACATTTGCAAATTATTTAAAAACTGCTGGAGCGCAGTAGTGTATGAACAGCTTTCAGTGAGCCATGAACTGGCTCATGCCCAGATTGAAGATTACTCCTGACATGGGTATTAGCTTGGGAGCAGCACCGGACAAATATCTGTCTTCTGCCTCCAGGGACAGGTTTGGAAGCAGCAGAGATGACGCTCACAGAATGTTCCTTACTCACAGAGCACATCCTGCACCTGAGTTAACAGTTTCTGTTAGACCTTTAGACCTCTCCATGAAGGGCCAGACCAGTTTTCCTTGTGCCACGTTCCTAGGACACCCTACCAGTGCTGGAGGGAGCCTGACCGGACCCAACCTGGTGGGCCAGCTTGGTACCTGCCCATGCAGCCACAGCCTGCCACAGAGCCGGGGGGAAGAGGTCATCCCCTGGGAACTGAAGAGGAGGAGGAGGAGGCTGCCAGCTGCCATGGGGAGACAGCAGGAAACTGGCAGCAGCACCCAAGCTGCGGGAGGACAAGGGCAAAGTTGGGGGTACCGCTTCTGCTTGGAGTTTCCTCCCATCCCTGCGACCTGATGAACGAAGCTGGTGAGGGGTCTGGAGAGTAAGTCTTATGAGGAGAAGCTGAGGGAGCTGGGGGTGTTCAGTCTGAAGAAGAGGAGGCTGAGGGGAGACCTTATCACGCTCTATAACAACCTGAAGGGGGGGTGTAGGGAGGTGGAGGTCGGTCTCGTGTCCCAAGTCACAGGAGACACGACAAGGGGAAATGGCCTCAAGTTGTGCCAGGGGAGGTTTAGATTGGATATTAGGAAACGTTTCTTCATGGAAAGGGTTATCCAGCATTGGAATGGGCTGCCCAGGGAAGTGGTTGAGGCACCATCCCTGGAGGTGTTCAAAAGACGGGTTGACATGGTCCTCAGGAATATGGTTTATTGATTTTTTTATTGCTTATTTCTTATTTATTTTTTTGTCAGAGTTAGGTTGATGATTGGACTAGATGATCTTTAAGGTGCCTTCCAACCTAGACGATTCTATGATTCTATGACCTTGGGAGGTGTCCTGTGGGAAGATATGGCGTCACGGGGCAAGCTGGGAGCTGCCTCTAGAGCCATCCAAGATGCTCCCCAGCACTGACACTGTCACATGGGTGTGAGCCCCAGCTCACCGCAGGCCACCAGCCTTGGGTGTTATCTGCATGTCCTGGACAGCTGCTGGCTCCATATTAGAGCTGACTGTAGAAATGATACCACTTTTTTTAAAATTATTTTTCAGGGCATTTTCACCCCGCTGCTTTATGCAATAATCAAATGTTGGGGCTCATTTTAAAAAAAGTTCATATTTTTCTATGAAAGGATTCATGATGACTTTTGAAGGCAGGCTGGCATCTCTGTTCTCTCAGGAGGCTACCTCTGTAGCTTTGATACAGCTCATCAACAAACCAAGCTGGAATTCACAATGTTGAAATTAGAGAGATTCTTCCTCATTTCCCATTATTTTAATGATTATCCAAGGGGATCAGTCTCCTCACATCAAGGCCGAAGACAGATTTTTTTTCTTTCAAGGCTACATAGTTGAGGAGGACTAGGAGGAGACAGTTAAAAAAAAAAAAAAAGCCACCTAATATCAATATTCCCTTCCTAATCATTTTATCAGGAAGATGGTAACTCAGACATCTTCCTCCAGAGCACTGGAACTCTGTGCAGAGGTCACACGCCGCCAGACACACGTTTGGCCAGGGCAAGCTGGGGCTGCGCCTGGCAGGTCCTAGGCAGGTCTGGGGAGTATACGAGAGCAGGCCTGAAGTAAAGATAACAGCAAATGATGCCTGCTGATGACAGTTAAAACTAGAGGCCTAAAACATATATCTGTTGAACAGAGCCAAGCACACCAGGAGCTGGTACCTCTGATCAAAGGCCACCAAGCAAGAGCTGCAGCATTCCTCGGCACATTCAGGAGATCCCATGGCTGTTTTTGACAGCTACCATGTGGTGGCCAGCCAATATATTCTGCAGATAGTCAGACGATCACATCTTGTTGCCAAAAAGCTTTAAGAGATTTACTCTCTTAAAACAGCCCACAGTATTTCTAAACTCTCTCCCAGATAGTAGGACCTCAGCAGAGGGTGAGCTGTAACAGTGTCCAGCAGGTGATGGGGCACTTCAACTTAGTTCTCAAAATGAAGAGCTCGTGGTGCTGTTTTAACCAATTCAGGGGACACCTCAAAGCCAACCACAGGCCCAGAAGAAGGATCGTGTCAAGGCCATGAAGGTGCCTTTGTCACGGCCGAAATGTGTTCCCAGGCACAGACATGCTGTTTTGCAGCATGTCCCAGGCCACCAGTTCATATTTGAGGTATGCTTTAAGCAGAGCTGAAGCCCCTTTGAGTAACACTCTTCTGTCAGCAGAAAATAAATTGTGTGGATATTATGCTGAATGAGCACCCCTTTTAGCATTTTCAAACACAACATCATGTAGGAAGATGCCAGGGAAGCAGTGACAAAACAAAAGAAACTGCAAGCCAGGGTCCTGCAAGTCTCCAGTGGAAATTGTTTTTCATGTCAAATGACATGTGTCAAACACGAATCACTGCTGCCACTTCTCCCTGCCCAGAAGAGGGAAGTGGTGAAGGCAGAGAAGGACAGGGTGACAGACATTGTGCAGTTTGAGCCCAGTGCCAATGAGCTTTGAGGTTTTAATAAAGGTACCTCTCTATAATGCATATAGCATTTCCATAGTGCTCCACAAGGGACTGGAAGCGGAGCCTCGCAGTCAGCGTGAGATTACCAACAGCTCAGCGCCAGGAAGCAGCTCCTGGAGCTCTGCCTGCCTTTGGCAGCTGTGGAGACTAATACAAAGCTGTTGTTTGAAAAACAGCATTGGAACAACAAAACCGTAGTTCTGCTTAATTTTCCTCCCTGATTTTATGCCAAGTACTAGCAATGACTCACAGTTAGATGTAAAGAAAAGTTTAGGTTGGGGTGTTATCATTTAGACATTAAAAAGATGAAGCACCTGCAAAAGTGTGCACACATTAAGAGGTGTCTTTTCTTTTTGAGAGCACAGTCTTATGTAAAGGGGGCTGCCTATAATAACAACAAAGTAGGTCTTTGGTCTGAGATCAAACCTCAGCCATTGCAATATTTTGAGCAAAGGTCCAGCAGGTCAGGAATGCCAGGAATCCAGTCTATCCTCTGCCTTCCAGCCCTATTTTGATGCCCCTGAGGTTTGCCTTCAGTTTACCCCAGTTTAGTGTGCTTCAGCAACTGGCTCAGCAGAGGGAAGGAGATGACAAATGCTTCCTCCCAGCAGCCTGGGCTCACTTTCCAGGAGCTTAGGGACATGGGGGTGTCACTGATGCAAATGCTCCGGCCAGCACCACTGTGATTTGCCATCGGGTTTCATCTCTAGCCAAGGCATCACTGCCTCTTAAAAACCAAAGTGACCTGGCTTGTTTTCCACGCCAGCAGGGTGCCTGGTCTGAACCATATTGCACTTCTTCAACAATTTGTCCAGAATGAAGCGTCTGTTAGGAAAAAAATGGTTAACACTGATCCTCCTCTGTTCTGTGTGCTGACAGCCAGGCGGTGTCACCCCTGGCATGGGTTGTGGCTGGGGCTACAGATGGAATGTCGGGGGCCAGGAGGGAGGATCTGCAGCAATGCCTGCGGAACCCCGACACCTGTGCCCGCTGCACCGCACACTTCAGACTGTGTCTCCCAGCACTATATTCTAATTTTTAAATAGCAGTTAATTCAAACCTATTAGCAGTGACTATTTCACCAGCACATAAGCATAACCTCCCATCTGAACAAGCACTTGCAGGTGTCCAGTGGTCTTGCTTGATGGCAGTGCAGCTCCAGAACAGAAAGATATATTCTGACACCAGATTATTTTCTGTAAGGAGTCTCTCAGTGCTCAGAGGCATTGAAATTATTATTTTGCAGTTTTGACCACATAACACTTGATCCCACAGGTCCCAGGAAGAAACGGCACTCCTGGACTGCAGCGGGGATCTCCCTCCCATGCAGACAGCAGGGTGAAACCTGTCATTGTTACCCGTCCTGCCCAGCCTCTGCAGAGGTTTTGCTTTTCTTTGTTTGGTTTGGCTTTTTTTTTAAAGAATTCCTCCTTCCCTCGTGCCCCAGGCACTAGAGCTGAGCCCAGCCACAGATGCTGGTGCTGGAGGGGCAAGAAGGAAAACCAAGGGGAGTCAGCCCACTGCGCCCCAGTCTGGAGAATGCCACAGAGACCTCAGGAGGCAGTATATGCCATAAAGTCCTCTGCTGGAACTGAAGCACCTTCGTTGCACTCTCATTCTCTTTTAAATCAACAGAGCTGTAAAAGTTGTTTCTATAGGCACCTATTTTCTCTCTCTCCTAACACTGTGTGATGGTGTTTCCCAAACAGCCCCATGGCTGTTGTGCAGCTGACATCCCCACCACACAGGGGGCTCCTCGCTCCCATGCGTCACCCCACTGAACACAGCAATGACTCTGCTGCCTCATGGCTGGCCTCCTCCATCTCATGAAAGCCAGAGCATAAACCAAAATCACTCCAGAGACACTAATCTGTAATGTGTTTTCTGTACACTCCATAAGAAGAGATATAACTGACATATTTTTGTATGTCCTCCAGAAAATAGTTTTCCTGCCCGCTCTAAGGAGATTTGGGTTTTCTCTCCTTAGGAAGGATCCCTAAACAAGCCTCCTGTGCAAATTACATTTTTTTTTCCTGACCTCATCAGGAGGAGACCACTTTTTCAAGGTTATAAGGGCTCCTTGTTCATTTCTTGAGTAGGTTCTTGACATCACCCTGAGGCACGGACTGGCCATTTGAAGCACCTGTGTAGGCACAAAAGCTTCATTGAAGCATCTTGTTGTTTATTGCTCCTGCTATCAGGGAGTAGAACTAGAGAGGCAACAGAAGGGAAGCAAACAATTAGAAAGGGGAAAAATAATCTACTGCAGTACTGCTTATGCCCGGGGAAGACTGTGAGAGGACAGCTGTGTCTACAGCAATTCAGGTTCTGGGCCACCTTGTGCAAAAGGAGCGATGTTTTGCTGCCAGCTTCTCATCCAGGCAACCAGTTCCATTTCATGAATAGAGACAACTTTGGTCAGAACAAAGGTCCAGCCCAACTGATGGTCATGCTGCAAGTTTGGTATACAAATTTATCTTCATCATCTCTCACTGTCCCACAGCAATGTTGCAACACAAATGAGCGTGCAATTCTAGCACAAACGAATGGAGAGCAGACACTGTTGCCAAAACATTAAATCTGAAGTGGCACTAGCCCCAGCACAGTCTTCTCCAGCCTCTTCCTGCCAGCCAGACACAGCTGTTAAAGGAACTGTCAAGGAGCCCAAGCGCAAGGCCTTCACCACAGCGCCGGGTGCCAGCTCCTGTCACCCATGTCTTGCTGTTTTGGGAAAGTCACCTGTGTGGACACCAGGTGGTGGCTTCTCCCCTGCTGTCAGGGGCGCTGGCTGAAGCCCAGAGGCCTTGGTGTCCCTGCAGGCAGCTGCCTTCCTCCCAAATGATGCTCCAGGGCCGGCATCAGCGCTGGCTCTGCTGCCTGCCATTCTGCATGCGCTGGGCCGGCCACGCTGGGAACGGGCAGCGTCTGTAACTTCAGGAATGGTGACGTTTTCAAGAAGCAGCCCTGTGGTTTTGGAAACCTTTTGAGAGCTGGGAGCCGAGCAGCACTCAGTGCTCAGATCCTGATGGGACCTGGGCAGCGGCTCCCACTGAGAGGGCCCTCCGCGCAAGGCCTCTGCTGTCTGGCCACCCCCGATGGGCTCTTTGCTCTGGGGTGGGAAGGGGTGGTGTGGATGAGGGAAGGGCTGTGGATGTTGTCTACCTGGGCTTTAGTAAAGCCTTTGGCAGTATTTCCCACAGCGTTCTCCTGGAGAAACTGCCTGCCCATGGCTTCGGAGGGCGTACGCTTCTCTGGGTGTAAAACTGGCTGGAGGGACAGGCCCAGAGAGCGGCAATGAATGGAGTTCAGTCCAGTTGGTGGCTGTAACAGTGGTGTTCCCCAGGGCTCGGCATCAGGGCCAGTTCTGTCTTTCTCAATGATCCGGAAGAAGGGATGCAGTGCACCCTCAGTAA
>VXAK01014887.1:6230-20316 GCA_013399435.1 Arenaria interpres
AGATCAGCAGTGATACTTTACGACAAATAAAAAATAAAAATTACTATAAATGCCATATTTATATGACCATAAGTAATTGGGATCAGAAAGCCACAGACACACAGAAATAATTGCCAGCCCTAAAGTCATCTAAATTTCTACATAGCAAATATTATCTGATTATTCTTTAGTATTAAAAAAAAGATACATTAAATTCTTTATTAACATTCAAAACTATTCTACAAAATAACAGTAATATTATTCATTTGTGATATGCTTTAGTGGTAGCTTGAAGGTACCTACTTAACATAATGTAGTCATAGAAACACTGAGAATGTTGCCTTCAATTTTTGTGTGTTTTGAAACTGTGGAAAGTGCGTTACTTAGCTACTGACTTTTCCCAAGCAGGTATAAATGATCGTACTTCTGATGAACAGTTGATTTCTAAAACTGCATTTTTCCTGAAATGGCATGGTTACACCAGTAATAATCTTATTAACATCTGCATGGGCTGTATTGTCAGAGAGGTGGCATAAACTCTTAGAAAGTAACAATATGACAAGTTATACAGGTGGCACAGTAGTTCCATCTTCCCACATATTTACATTAAAGAATTAGTTGTATCTCATAGCAGTTTCACCTACAACAACAATACAGAAAACATTTCATTAAATCACATCTGTAGGTGTGCTGTGCTGAAATTACAATACTTCATCTGGTTGTGCTATATGTGCTTGTCAGATGTGGTCAGAAATTGCCAAATGGTTGAAATGGTGATATATCTCTGGGTTGTGATTCTGATATCAGGTACAAATGATAATAAACACTGGAACTAAAATCATCTGAGCATTTCGCCCAGGAGTTCACCCAGAACAAATTTATTGAGATCAAAACTCCATCTGGGGCTGGGTATTGTAGCCAGATGTTCTTAACTTTGGGACCAGGAAGCACTGAATGATTTTGCTTCACTTTCTGCTTTATCTTCTTTTTTATATATACAAAATACCATAAATTCCAGTTGACTTTAAAATTCTGCAGGTCTGCTTCATGTGAAGTACTCATTGGCATTTCACAATTGTCAGAGATAATTGCAGGTATAAGTATATAATCAGAATCCTTTTGGGTTTGATTTTTTAGACCACTAACTCAGCATCTGTGTCATCCAGAGCTGAGTATTTTCCATATGAGAACTCAAAGTATTTGCAGACCGTGTTGTTTACAAAGGCAAAAAAAATGTCCACTGCTATATCACATACTGGCACCAGTAACCAAGTAGGCATAGTTGTTAAAATTGTAAATATAATTTTGGCAGCTGGCTGACAGCAGCTACTGATAATTTAGCATATACTGTTGCTGTTAGATGCTCAAAGCAAGGAAGCAGGTTCCACCAAACACAATAATACACGAGTACAAAAAAACAGTAAAAATTAAAAAGCATTGTGAAATACATAGTCAATCCCCGCAGGCCACGACTTGCCATCGAATTGCTGTAAGAGGAATGGAGAAAACACAGACAAGCCGAAGGCATTGCTGCCGCCTGTGAGGAGGCTGCTCACGGCAGTGAGTGAGAGCAGCGCACCCAGCGCCGGCTGCAGCCCCTGCTCGGCGGACACGAGACAAGTGTGCAAGGGCACTGAGAGTGTTGTGAGATACCAGCTCCCCAAGGTGGAAATAGCGCATGCTGTCAGCCACCTTAACCACCAACACTGCGCAACACCCAGTTTTTTGGCCACATGTTTGGCACCGTGTTAATCCCTTCTCCTTTTGTTCCCGGACACCGCGCTGAAACAAATGCTATTTCCTATATGCACAGTCTACTAGTGTAATCCTATCAGTTTGATCACTGCACTTGGCATCACATATGGATATCACAGATACAGGTAAACTGTTCCTAAAACCCATTTCTGACTACAAGACTGCTCAGAAAGTTGACAATGCAAAAGAAAGCATTCCTAGGAATCAAGGGGATTTTGTACAATTTCTGAAGTAGACCAGACCTACATATGTCATTCTGAAGAATGATGTCAGATTCTTCATGTGATATACATATATATATATTAAGATTGTATAATGGCAAATGAACATCAGCAGTGCACCCATCAGCTTCTTTACAGGTATCTAAGCTTGTTTACATAGCACTAGCAGCAGGCAAAGGCTGTAACAGCGCAGTGATAATTACACCATGCGAGACAGCAAAGGTTCAAAAAAGCCTGAGAAGGAGCCGACAGATACTTCACCAGAGTGGCTGGTCTTCATTATTGACCTCCCTTTCTTAGCGCCTATACCCAGATTTGAAAAGTCTATTTCATTTTATGAGTGAAAGCTGCTCACAAGAGTTGGTAATCTATTTTCCTTCTCATCAGATTAACCTGATTTTTCAGGATCTGCTGTTGTTATACAGTTACTACGCACAGTTAATAAGGCATCCTTGTGCTGCTACATAAATTTGAAGACTTCCTTGGCCTGCTGCTTGATTCCTACATTTGGTGACATGCAAACAATATTTCTGGGGGTGTTAACCGACAGCAGTGTTATAAATACTGGTTTAGTCTCTCACTTTAATTTAAGGGCTAAAGAGTTAGCTTTGAAGAAATATCTCCTTTTTTCTCACTTTGTCAGCTTTGTAGCTGACTCCTTTCCCAAGTGCAGACCTGATCCTTCATGCTGTAGCTGCATGACCACAACAAAACAGAACAGTAAATCTCTAAACCCTCTACTTGTAGAGGAAGAATGAGGGAAGAAATTGCTCTGAATTATGTTACTGGCTTGAGTTCAACTGGCAAGAACAAATTGCAAAGGTGTTCATTTTACAGAGAGTAAAGGAAATTAAAACAGAAAACATCAGACCATTTCTTCCACTAAAGCCAGGAAGACAATAGTATATATTGTCTACTAATCTGGTTTGTACATATGTGTACATACACATACCAGCTGAAGAGGAAAGAAGTCACATAAAAATTCAGTCACTGAAATTGAAGTCCAAGTAGCAAACAAAGCCATAAGAGGTTACCTGAAGAGAGGTATTAACAGCCTAGCCTCTCTCAGTCACTGACAACTTTTTTTACATACAGCTTTTTGTATCACACTGCAATTTTGTTCCTTCCTTCTTCTTGTAATTCAATTTTTAATGGGTAGATGCACCAGAAAAAAAATTATTAATAATTCTGAAAATATGAGGGCAATCTACTACTTTATATCCACCGCAATATTGATGACACCAGTGGAAATTTTCCCAAGTGTGTACATAATGGGCAGAACTGGAATTAGCGTAAACTGGTGGAACCCTACTGAAGCCATTGAAGCTAAACTGACTTGAGAACGGACAGAAAGCTGGTCTTCCAGCCTTCCTGTCACGCTTGCAATCATATCTGGCACAACAGGCATACTGCATTACCTATACAGGGTATAATCCTGTCCCCTGATAATACCAGACAGAACATGTAAGTTTTTAGAAGGGTTTTCAGCCTGTTCCTGGGTTCTGAAGGTCAGAAATGAAAAATTTTTGGCATATACATAGTCACAAAAGCTGGCTATCCATAGGCTATATTTCCTCTCCCTCTGCACAGTACCTTCTGAATTCCACCACCACAGAAAATTATTAGTCCCCCTCTATTTAACTTTTTAAAGGTTGAAAGTCCTGGTGCTACTAAAGGTATAACAATAACTTATTCCAGTGGCATGTTTGAGATGCCAGACTTCAGTGTGTCTGATTTGCAGTCAGTGATCTAGTTGTTCTTGTCACTCTACCAGTTCTGATTACGTACCCAGACTATGGGGAATAACTTACCTTGCATACCTTATTCTAGCAAGGATTCTACCTTTTCCAGTAACTAAACTCTGAAAACATACAAAGATATTTTTTTTTAAACAAACAGCCATCTTCCTTCTGACTAAAATTGAAAGGATACATGTACACACGTGCATAGCTCTTACTGCAGGCAATATCAGAGGTAGGCCTCTAACTCATTTCCCATAAAAAATAAAACCATAAATAATACAATACCACAAATTTGTTCTGAATAGCTTAAAATAATGTGAAGTGGCAAGAATATATATGTCATTGCATAAGTTATCATGACAAGGTAAACAGTGTAGCACATTGGCTAAAATCAGTTATTAGCTGCCTCATTTCAATCTTGGGGCAGAGGATATTTTCTAGCTCATTTTTAAAGCTACTGTTCATAAAAGACAAAAAATGGACATTTCTTCAACACTGACATACAACGTTCAACCAAATATTATCAACTGTGTAGGGGAGCAATGTCTCAGCTCCCAGGTCATCAGAAGCAATCATGCTTTCTGACTTAGAATATTTCCAAGGGCAGCAAACTGTAGGACACCTATTGCTAATGCATTATTTTAAAAGATATGTAAGAATAATTATTCTATTTAGTATCTATAATTTAGTGTTATATTTAGTATGGACAATTATTTGCATTTAGAGGACACATTTTCTTTGTATCTTTGTGATTAAGTACATACATATGCATATATATATATGTACATACACATGCTTCACACCTGGTTTTAAGAGAAAACTCATCTTTCCAGTACTGACATTCTTTGGTGCAATACTTGTGCTGTGGTTTAGAACCAGTCAGCAACAAAGAAACATGCGGCCACTCTCTCACTCCTTCCCCTCCTGATGGAATGAAGAGGAGAATAGAAAGAAAAAGGCAGAACTTATGGGGTGGGATACAGTTTGTCAGAACAGCAAAGGAAGAGAAAAAACAACCACAATAATACTGATAAAATAGTATGCAGAAACAATTAATGCACAACCTCTTGCCCATGGGAACTCAAAATGCCCAGCCGACTCCCAACTGAGGAGTGGGTCAGCCAATCTGGCTGAGTCTGCCCCAGCTTCTTGTGAAAATTTACCCTCTCCACAGGAACCAGAACACTTGGCTATAAATTCTTTCTTATCTCAAAGTTATCAGAAACTGCTAATATTTTTCCATTCCAAAAGAAATCTGGTAAAGGAATTGCATGTCTTTCATACTGCCAGAGCAATTATTGCAGCTTTGTGCTTATCAGCAGTGTTCCAGGTGGAAAAGCTGTCATTTCACTAAGAATTCTGGTGACATAACATAATGCAAGGCAGCCATTTCATTGGAGAAGAGCTCTACAATGCCATCCACTCAAGCTGTCAATTAAAACATTGTTTTACTGCATAAGTGACACCAAATTCATAGCAGAAGAGCTGTCTGACTTCAGTCATTGTATAAAAAAAATTAACAGGTGACACATTAACAAAAGAAACATTCTAGTGCCTGTATATTATCATCTTCAATATCAAATTGCATAATACTGCCACAAAGGTGCTGAAAAGTTCTGGGTCACAATAATAAAAACTCAAGAGCAGCTGGCTGCTTAGTTTAGACAAGATTCTAGTGCTCAATAAACGTAATTGCACTTAAATATGGCTTGAAAGCCCACAGTCAATACCTGACTTCCTTACAAGAAAAAAACAGGTTGGGAAATTATTAGGCTAATCCTGCCCTAAATTATGCAAACCTCTTGCGTGACTTCCATGTGGATGAGGAATGCCTTAGTAAATTGAGCAATGACTTTGCCCTTCATTTAGCACTTGCATTGAAAGTGTGGCAAGCTGTTTGTTGTTTTGTTAGGTTAAAAATCCTCCCCATCCACCTTGTTGTGAATGCCAATAATGTTGTCACATAAGATTTGTCTTCCCCACACAATTTCAGAAAAGCATTGACCAGGAATAAAGATTTAGTCAATTATATCTAATTTTTATGTGTTTTCTCTTCTACAAATACATAGAAACTATTATTTCCCTCCTCTAAAAAAAGTCAGATGTGAACTAAGTAATTATACACTAAACCACAAAATGAAGCCTACATTGTAAAACATCAGTTAAAATTCATGTTATCTCCCACATAACTATAAAAAATTTTGACAGTTTTCAGCAAAACAGCAAAAACATGGGGGTTTTGTCTCATAAAAATTATGAAAGTAATCTTAACCTAAAATTAGGGTATTAATATAGGACACTTTTCACTTTCTTGCCAATTGTTGTAATTAAATATTAACTTTTTTCAAGTAGATCTAAGCCTATACCACAGAAAAAAAATGTAAAAGGTCCTGTTGTAGAATGCCTTTATATGGTAGTTCTTTGGCAAAAACAGGACTTTACAGTCTATATATTACCAATATGTCCAATTCTCTTGAGGCATATATCTCAATGAGCTACAAAGGAAAAAAAACTCATAGGACTGTGTATTCCATTTTTTATCTGTCCACCTTAACATTTTTGAAGACATATCATGATTGCAAAGAACCTATTTCATACTTTCCTACATGAACTGCCTTTCTCATGGAATAAAAAGAAACTAAGAAATGCTATCTTTGTTTTCAAAAACAAACTTAAAAGTCTGAAAAATTATATATATTTTTACACATGACAAAATAATTATCTTAATTAAGATTCCAATTAAGGAGTCCTAAACTTTTTTTATGGAAGTTCAATGCATCTTAGCTTGTTAGTCAGACTTTGTCCAAGTAACTTAACCTCATTAATGACCAGTGTTGCAGACATTAACACACATGGAAAATCAGTGTTTTAGAGAATTTAGACCCTAAATTGAGAGTATGCTGAAAAAGTACATTTCCGAAAAATTACCCTGAGGAAAAAAAAACCACTAACCTAACGCATACAAACACAAAGGAGGCATTTTGGCTAATTCAAACCTGCGCTTCTCTGGTGAAGGCTCTCTGGTGAAAGCTCAAACAGCAGAGAAAAATATTCCTCCAAAACACAAAGATTTTGATCGAAATGATTATGAGGAACATCCAGATTCATCACCCATTTCAGCTCCTATCTTACTCCAAGAGATAAATGCACAATAGCTACAGAAGGATGAGACCTATGAAATTTATGCTGAATAAATAGGAAAACTACTTTCATTGCAAGTCAAAAAATTTATTATGCAAGATGGACTCTACATGTGCCTTAGCTATTCTAACACTAAACTAAATGCATGTGAACAAAGAATTCTCTCAGGATGCGAAATCAGGTGCAAATCCAGTCACTCCAACTTCAGTTTCAAAAAGGAGAAAAGGCTTCCTGGAACATAATCCATTGGTGTTTCTAATAAGAAGCCCAAATGAATTTAATAGGTGCCTTAAAAATGCATGAGCGTCCAGACCCTGCTAATTGAAAACAATGTTATATAAGCAAGAAATAGAAGTTCTTCTTCTCTGTCTCATATGTCTTTACTAGAGAGAAATCAATTTTCTTGACACAAGTATATTAACGTAATTGATAAAAGGTTTAGCTGGCATATTTCTCCATATGTGTAACTTGGAACTGATGCAGTTTCACTATAATAAAACAATAAAAGCTACATTCTGCCAGGATTGTAGTGGATTGGCAAAATCTAGGGCACTCTGCAGAGATCCTTTGCTCAATCTCTGTGTATTTGTGAGCCAAAAAATTCACACAGTAATATAGAGTATTTCTTCTGAGCTATGCCAGCAGGCAGAGCTCACAATTTCCAGCAAAGAACTAGGCAGCATTCTAATCTCACTTCTGAGGCAGTAAGACCTATGAGTGGGGACAGAATTCATCCTACAGTGAATTTCTCATACCGTTTAGAAAAACATTAAAGTTAGTTCATGAAAGTCAACAAAGCACTACAATTGCTACAGGCAAATTCGAAGTCTGATACGTGCTCATTTTAATATAGCAGGCTGCCTTCTATAGAGGGATAAGCTCCTCACCTTGCCCTCCCTACTCACTTGCAGAACTTCACACATGCCTCTTTTGGAGCAGTCAGTTCTCAGTCAACCTTTTTACCAGCTAGCAGCTACTACTTGACCATGCCCACCTTCAATACATATGGCCACTATGTCCTCACCCTCTCGTACACTCAGTTAAATATGCAATAGTATTGTTATGATCATTTACAAAGGTAGGAAAACAAGACAAACTTGAACAGTAAAACAGATGAAGCAGATGCTGTGCAGGTCATTATTGGTGTGTTCATGACTGAATTCTGTACAGACTAAAAAACATCGATCAGCCTACTGATGTAACTACTCATCACAGAAAAAGTACTGAAAAAAAAACAATCCAACACTCTTGAATTCATTGAAAATGTTGACTTGTGCCCTTAGGTTGCTATGCAACTGCAAAAGCTGAATACGATTTTCCAGCATCTTTTCTCTTTCTTATATCCTTCAGACTGTGACAACAACTTCTCAATGTCTTGCTTCAAGAATAGTTCTTCAGAGTTGGGACCCCCCACATTTTGAGGAGGAGGAATTTTGAGTAAATCTATAACAGGAACAGTAAGAACCAACTACTGAAACTTTTCCCTTGGTGTCTGTGGTCTTTTGGCTTTGTCTGTTTCAGACTCAATTTAAAAGGGAGACCTCAAGATTTCTACTCCTTCCAGTAAGCTATTGCCTTACTACACATCCTTTTCGCTCTGCAGTGTGTGCAACTGCATTTGTCTGCTAAGTAAGTGATACAGCAGGGTGCCCCTCTGATTTAGCTTAGTGAATTACACAGTACCAGAAACCTTCTCTTCCAGTCTGATTTAAAAAAAAAAAAAAAATTAGTAGTGTGCCTGTTTGTATCTTGAATTAAAGACCACTTGCAGCTCCACTAGTTTCTGTCAGTCACAACCAATAACAAAAATGTTGCTGTATTATTAAAAACAATTATCATCTCTTAGCTCTGAGAATCCCAATAAGGTTTTAACAGCACTGTAGTCATGGAAACACACTGTTGTACTTATTTAAAGACATTAATCTGTTTCAGTTTTAAACAAGAGAATTAATATCTATTTCAAGGAATTTATATAACTTCTCAAGAACAATAAATAACTCAGGTCCAGCAGAACATGTCAACAAGGCAGTCAGCTAAGGATGAGTCAAATATCTACTAGTCATATTTGTATCTTGTGACATTCCTGACAACGTACCAGCTGCCAAAAATGTATTGTGCTTTGTACCAACCGTATTTCCACATGTAGACAACTATGATGCATTCAGAAGCTAACATAATGCTGAAGACAATGTCAAATGCAATAAAAGTCTAGAAGTTTTTCTTGACTAGCAAGCAAATTAAACAAAACTGTATCAGCTATTCTCAAATATTAAAATGCATACTCAAGGCTAGGAAAAGCTTTCTCTATCATGAATCAAGAAACAGAAGAACATCTAAGAAGAAAAATTAAACCTAGTGCTTCACTGAGATTAATAAAATTCTGTTAAATCACACTTAAATTATTTTTGATATTGTTATTTATGTGGAATCAATACCGAGCATAGAGAAATATGTTTAAGACAATAGGATTTTAAAATAAAAGGTGTCTTCTTCTGAGTCATGAGATTCAGACAGAATGTAAAAATAAAATTTTTCTATTTAATGGAAACTGAACCACATTTTAATTTTCATTATATCCTATGAATTTGAGTATCCTTTTTACTGGGATACTTACAAAGGGCTACAGTATGTAGGAAGATGCAGTTTCATGGTTGTCACTTAAAAACAAATACTGTAAAATTTGCATCTCAGCATGTATTCTGAATGATCTATTGGTACCCAAAGGAGCACTTTATAGCTTCAACAGCACCTCCCTACCCCTGCCTCCACTACAGCTTAGCTCTGCTTCACTGTTAATGGCAGGTGAAGAGAGGACAGGAAAGAATAGATCCACAAGCTATGTCCAGTCTCAACCCCTTTTCCTCACGACATTGTCAAAGGCTGGGTTGGCTCAACATATCCAGGACCTTTCTAAATGCAAGTGCTGAGACTCTGGTCAGCCTGTGGTGCAGACTAGAAAGGTAAGTAACCTCCTTCATCTTGGGAGGGGCAATGAAACAAATAATTCCACTGCACATTATTTTTCTAGTACCCAGGTTAAGTTTGATGGGAACAGAGTAATAAAAGTCTCCAGAAAAGGATTAGAACAGTAAAAAATGGGGGGAAAAAAAGTTCCCTGAAAGCATGAAAAACAGTTTCATATTTTCATCCTTTGGTTCTGTTATGCTTGTTCTGATATATTCTAATTTTATTTTCTTTATCTAATACTGCTACTGTAAGGATAAGGCTAAAGTAAAGTAAGTTACTTTTACTGTTTTATCAGACTAGGTAAGAAAGGTAGAATAACAGTACTGAATCAGAGTAAAGACACATCTAGACCCTTTCTTAAAAAGTGGATGGCTGAAGAAGGTAACTAGAACAGGACAATCTTATTTCTCCCAGACTCCAGTACTTTGAAGGTTTTGGACTTCCTGGGCCAATATTTATGTAGCATTGTCTTTAATAGCTCTCAATTGACCGATCTTCGTTTGTAAATCAGCAGAACGCATCCTGATCTTTCAGGATACCTGGAAAATTTATTCTCATACACCATCCTAGGGTTTTTTAATAGTATTTCATTTCTTTTCTGTTCTGTTGAATAGTTTAATCCTGTGTATGTATAAAAACTGAGCCACCAGGAACACATGACCAAGAAAAATAGCTGTAAATTCAGTGGCAACCTATGACATTGTAGTGGGTGGTCTCTGGCTAACAGCCAAGCACCCACACAGCCTCTTACTCACTCCCCCAGGTAGGAAAGGGTGAAAACAGGAACAGGAAAAAAAGCCTCATGGGTTTTATTGTCACAGTTAGAACCAGACTCAATATTGGAAATTTAACTTAATTTAAAACATTTAATTAGTGAATTAAGTATTGGGAAACAAAAAGAAAAACTTTTCAACATCCAAGGAAGACATCTTCCCTCCACCTTTCCCAGGCTCAGATTCACTCCAGACACGTTCTTCCCCCATTCCCAGTCTCCACATTGCCAGTTATAACTGCAGGTTATGCTCAGTCCCTTCAGTGAGGCAGTGGGTGGCGCAGGAGTTTGGGGTGAGGGCACAGCAGTTTCTCTGTGCCACTCCTTGATTCTCACTCTGTTTTCCTGCTGCGCCTTCCTTCTTACCCGTTTCCTCTGCTCCAACATGAGTTCTCCACAGGCCAGAGTCCCTTCAGGTGTGCCTGCTCCACCACGGGCCACCTCTTTCTCCTCTGGTCCTATTGTTTCTTTCTGTCAGTGTTTATCAGCATGCCTTAAAAGTGTTTTCACAGAGGCGCCACACATGTGGCTGATGGGCTAAGCTGCATCCTGTGGTATGTCTGCTGCCCGCTGGAACCATCTGTGTCAGATACGCAATGGCCTTCAAGAAAGACATTTCAAAAATAACAACCAAAATCTCTAGATTATTGAGTCACCTGCCCACAAGGGAATATAGATGACATTATGGTTACCGTGGACTATAAGTCTATTTGATTTATTAAAAAAAGGAATCATATTCATAGAATCATAGAATGGTTTGGGTTGGAAGGGACCTTAAAGATCATCTAGGTCCAACTCCCCTGCCATGGGCAGGGACACTTCCCACTAGACCAGGTTGCCCAAGGCCCCATCCAGCCTGGCCTTGAACACCTCCAGGGATGGGACATCCACAACTTACCTGGGCAACCTATTCCAGTGCCTCACCACCCTCACTGTAAAGAATTTCTTTCTAGTATCTAATTAAATCTCCCCTCTTCCAGTTTAAAACCATTAGCCCTTGTCCTATCACTACACATATTCTCAGTAATTTACCTTCATATTTTTATAACAATTTTTAATGACATACTTGAAATCACAGAATGGTTGAGGTTGGAAAGGACCTCTGGAAGTCATATGGTTCAACTTGCCTGCTCAAGCAGGGTCACTTAGCGCAAGTTGACCAGGACCATTTCCAGACAGCTGTTAACTCCAAGAATGGAGCCTCCACGACCTCTCCGGGCAACCTGTGCCAGTGCTCAGTCTTTCAGATTATTCAGAGATATTTTTTTTTCTCCATGAAACGCCTAGAATTTTATTTATAATATTACCTCTTCCAAAAATTCTAGAATGTATGAATTCNATTCTCAGTAATTTACCTTCATATTTTTATAACAATTTTTAATGACATACTTGAAATCACAGAATGGTTGAGGTTGGAAAGGACCTCTGGAAGTCATATGGTTCAACTTGCCTGCTCAAGCAGGGTCACTTAGCGCAAGTTGACCAGGACCATTTCCAGACAGCTGTTAACTCCAAGAATGGAGCCTCCACGACCTCTCCGGGCAACCTGTGCCAGTGCTCAGTCTTTCAGATTATTCAGAGATATTTTTTTTTCTCCATGAAACGCCTAGAATTTTATTTATAATATTACCTCTTCCAAAAATTCTAGAATGTATGAATTCAGCATTTCTTGTGATATATTTCCACTCATCATATCTGCAGTAGCAACAAATTTTAGCTCCACAGCTCAGAGCCTGCAGCTCCATGAACCAACAATAAACCTACACTTCTATCCATCTGTTTTTCTCTCACCTCTCATTCCATCAACTGACCTGAAAGGAGACACTTCTGTTTAGTGCTTTATACAGCGCATCTGTTCATCGGGTCTATTTAAAGTGCCCTGACCTCTCAAGGTGTACTAGTAGAGTCTTTCTAAGTGTTTTATGTTTTTTAACTTTGAATAGATCATTACACAATAACAAGAAGATGAATGAAACATCTGTTTTCTAGCATTTGTAAGCCTCTGAAAGAAGGTTAGGTGCAATGACATGTCCTATGCTCCTACACGGCATATAACACTTGCTGGAATCAGAATGATGAAATATTTCTATGCATCTTTCATTTGTGTCAATATCTGTTCATGATCACCACTAATTGTTTTTGACCTTTGCATTTGCTTCTTCATGGCTGCCCCCCTGGCAACTATATGTATTTTTAATTCAAGTATGCCAAAAGGTTTTGCAGCCACTCAGTTTAACATGATATACTTTATCACCTTAAAGATTCTCAGTTTACACTGGCTTAACATAATATCTTAACTATGTTATACTAAGAATCGGGAAAAAAAAACTTTCTATATTATAAAGTTTTCTTTTCATTATCCAGGAGATATGCTGATTTAGCAATGTTAGCTAGTAAAAATACACAGAAGGCATGTAATTAATTATGGCTGCCACTTGTGAAAAAATAAAGTCTTCTGAACAGAGCACATATTAATTTTACACAACAGGGCCTGTTTACCTCATAAAACCACTAAAAGAAAACTATTGAAACACACTGGTGCCTTGATACTATGCCAAACAAATTTGAATAACTTTCTCAGTCTCTTCTGTGATAATAATATAGAAATTAGTGTTTATTGAGGTGATATCTTTGTTTAGGCAATTTCTTGAGAGAAAAATCATAGTTTACTCAGCCCTGGACAGGAGATTTTTCCAATATGCTTGCATTTTAGCTAATAGTCTTTACATCAAACATTCTGAGTCATATCAGTAACTTCTTATTGCGTCAGGCTTACAGTCCCATGTAGTTGTCACAAAAATTATTAAAATACTCTCACTAATACTAGCTTTTTTTCCACCCATAGCCACATATTGTAGATTACGAAAATTAACAAAAAGAAAACAGCAACAGAAGTAATGATACACCCTTCCAAGCAATCATCCATGATAGTACAGCCAGTAATCAACCATCCTCATGACAGTATAATTTTTTAGGCATGGAAACAGAGAGCACATAATACACAGAAGACTAATGATGAAGAAAAAATTAAACAAAATTACATAAATACATGCTTCATCAAAATATTTCAGCAAATGCTGGCTTTTTCTTGTGCATCTGTATGATGCCAGTTAGATTGGATTGCCTGTCAGATTCCCAACATGCACATTTTCCACTCTAAATATAAAGACGTGAAGAGAAAGACCACATTTTACAGATTGACATTTCTTGGATCTTTCAATTTCATTTCATCATACTAGCACTTACTTTCAGCAATTCAGATTATTAAACAGGTAACAGATCGGTATCTGATGCATAGTAAACACCTGACCTGTTAATAGCTAATCTTAAATGTCTTGGTGTCCGGACAGAAGGAATAAATTATTGAAGGCCCATTCTGAGGACTGAAGTTGGAGAACAATATTTTGAAGCACAGTTTATTACTTTTCAATGCAATAAAAAATTGAGAGTAATGTACTTTTGAGGGAACTGGATGGTTATTACTGTAGATTACTGCAGTCCAGTGTTGG
>VXAK01014893.1:2555-14207 GCA_013399435.1 Arenaria interpres
GTGAATTGACTGGTCAAAAAAAACAAACAAAAAAAAAAAAAAACTTGCTGTGTGTTTTAGCATTTAGGGAATCAGCGACTTTTTGAACTTCCCACTGTGATGCTATAAACATGCTGTCTCTAATGCTGCCAAAGCTTATTGAAAATCCTGGTAGGTAACGTCACAATACTCCACACACCATGAGATTCAATTACATTTAAGAAAATAAGGATTGAGTTTAATTACTTGTAAGCACATGTTCTGTTTAAGGATGTGGTTTGTAGAGAACCTGACTTTCAGATTAAATTAATTCACTCATATGTTGTGCGTTTCCTTTAGAAATTAATTTACTGCTGAAGATTCCTTGCATTTCTAAAAAAAACCCCAAAACAACAGAAAATGGAAAAAAAAAAAAGAACAAACACAATGTTCCAGTGAAGCTACAGAAAAAGAAATAATTACTCTTCAATTAGTCTTCTGCACAAAATATGCAAGAAAGAATCCCAAAAGACTGAAATAGTGATATACTTCTAGTTTGTTTATGCAAAATCCTGGACAAGAAAAAAAAACAAACACAAACCATACATACAACAGGTATAGAGTTTTCTTCCCTTTTCTTATTTTGTATAAGGCAACCAAACCAGTTTTACAAAATTACCTGGAAAAACATTATAGTAATTGCTAATTGCTTAATATATTTTTTTCCCTTTCAATCAATTTTACTCTCATGTCCCAGAGGAAAAACAACACCACTACTAAATAGGTAAGTTCTCCTGCCCAATCACAGTTCAGACAGCATGTCTTTTTATGCATGTTGCTAGCTAATAAAATGCAGAGTTTTCATGTTGAATGTATATTATAAATTTTTTCTGTCCCTTCAAATGCAATATTATATTGACTATTCTTTATCTATTAATAGTGAAAGAGAATAGTGAACAACTACATCTATTTTAGCAATACTCATGCCCTAGCTTCCTCAGGGTGTTTTCCCAAGGACATGCTGTTTATTAAAATTCCTATTTTCCTAATGTTACATTATTTCTCCTGAAATATTAACATACGTTAAGGATCAATGCTCTATTCAAAGGCCTCTTAAGAAGAAGGGCATTGGACTGACTACTGACGTGCTGCAATGTCTTGCGAAACCAGTTATATGTAGAGTTTCATTGGACTTGCCGGTTATTGCCTAAAGTCCCACAGGAGTGAAAAGACAAATTGCACCAACAGCTCAGAATCACCCCCCTTCTTACCTTTAAGGGAATTTGCAAATATGAAAACGTGATATCTCAGTGTATAGTAATTGCAGGGTGAGTTTTAAAAGTGACTGCCTTTTTAAATTCAAATTTAGGCAGAAAAAAATACACAAGTATGAAGAACTGTTGGTGACAAATGGTTTTCTTGCTAAAATAAACAAGAACAAGTAATTTAACTGAATGCTGCAGAAGTAACATAATTAAAGTTAGAGGAAAAAATTTCTTCTTTCTGCATTAGGCCAAAGCAGGCTCTAACTACTACTGCAGTAAGACATAAAGAAAAAGAAAAGAGGGGGATGGCGAGGAAGAAGAGAGGAGACAGGAGGAAACAACAAAGTAATAACACATCTTAATTGTACCATATGGATACTTTCTGCCTCTTGGGAAGTGAGGCATTACACATTGTGTTTTTAAATCGTTTATCGATTGTAAGACAGTCTCTGTACAGTTCTCATTCCTTTCATTTAAGAAGCAAACAGTAGAAAAACAAAAGAAATGGAAAAAAAAATAAATCAACTCTGCCAGTGATTTTTCATCTAGCACCTGGTATTGTCATGGCTTAAACTGATAACAGTAATGAAAATTCACAGAGCATACTGTGTTATTTTAAACTGTTATCTCAATATCCCAGTTTTGGTGGGGGGAGGAGGAATGGGAAAAAACTAATAGAAAAAAATCAAAGGCAGGAAAAGAAAGACTGAAGAGGACATTTTAATATTTCCTTTGTCATCAAAAGAATAACGCCTCTATTGTCTTACTATACACTGGTGATAAGCATTCCAAGTCTAAACAATACCAAATGAAATATTACACTTGAGAGGAGCTTCACAATCCTAATAAATCACTTTTTAGACATTCCTTTCCCATCTTATGATCCCAAAGGTAATGTAACTCTAATTTAATACAGTTTGGGAAGGTAGCACCACTGAAACAGGAGAGAGAAATCTTGTCTTGACTCTGATTTCCCACACTTCTCACTAGCAGTGAAGGTGGTTGTAGAAAACACTATCCCCATGAAGAACAAACATAGGTATGACCAGAGAGGTACAAAGTTAAATCTTACAGGTAGAGATGTTATTGTTGATATTGCACTAACAGTATGCCATAAAAAGATATTATAGTCATTCAAATAAGGGGGACAGCTTTCAAAAACCTTTATTTCCAAATTCAACTTGTTTCATTCAATCTTCCTTGATATTTGCAGTTGCAAGGAAAAGAAATTATCAACAGGTCTAAAAGTGCATTTATTTACTTGCATAAACTCCTAGTAGACCTTTTGAGATGAGAATACTTTTTTCAGGCAAACCCGACAACACGCAGCATACTTCAGCTCCTGATAATAGTCCAACCTAGGGCATTAATTCTGTAGCACAGCATTTTGTACATCATTTCATCAGGAGACTAATAAAACAACGTGAGATATCAGGCTATCTACAGAAGTACTACAGGTTATCTAAGGAAAGATGTTCCACCTGCAACTATACCCCGGCAGCTGCCCACTCTCTCTCACCTGTCAGTCCATCTCCCTTTCTGTGAGTGTGACAACCAGGGAAAGGAGAACAATTTACCTTGTTTCTTTCCACAGGAGCAACTCATGTAGCCTTAATTCTTCCAAAAGGTCATATTCCCCAGCTCTCAATCTCCCAAAACAGCAACATCTCTTCATTGTAAAACCACTGCTCCTTCTCACCAGAGGAGTCCAAATAAGTCTTCCACCCACTCATCCCTCTCCCAGGTCACCTGAGCTCTCTTTCTGTAGACTGAACTACACAGTCAACCAGGATCTTTAAACTTCTCATAATTGGAATTTTGGGGAAGTTTACCCCACCCCGAAAAGGCAATAGATCTGTTTGTTGGCCTATTTGATTTTGTTACATTTCATTGTTTTAAAGAACAGGACTGAAGTTGCAAAAGATACTTAAATATGTGTTAATCTAAAAGGGATTAGTCATTTGCCTTCACATCAGAGTAAGTTTAGTTTATTTTTTTCTTTCATTTAAATCTCTTTTATTTAACAAAAAATGTTATGCTTTAACCCTGACTTTTCAGTGCAACAACTTGATTCCAGAACGTGAAGTTATTTTCTCAGCAGGAATGTATATATTTTTCATTAAATTACTTAGTGAAATCATGTGGAAGGAAAACCTAGAGACTTAAAAACAAACACATTAGTAAATTAAAGCACTCTGAATTCCCCCCAATAATTTTATAAAATTTTTTTTGCACACAATGTTGGAAAACTTTTTAGCACACCTAATTTGATCAATCAGCAACTGGGGGAAACATGCTGACTCTCTTCAGTGTACTTGCTCTGGGCTAAAACAGCACATTATTGTTAAACTATAGACCATGTCCCAGAACTGAGTCTCCTTGGACAAGCTGCAGACCAAACTGACCAGATTGTGCTTTTCCAAGCCCTTCCCAGCTCTCGTGTCCATTCAGCATCTCTACACTTACAGTAGGTACAATGTGCATCAGTCAGCTGAAGGGGTCTTACCAGTTGTGGGCCTTTTGAGGTCAGTCTGTTTAATGATGCCACCTTATCTGTTCTATCTCCTATTGCCTCTTTGTGAAAGAGATGTCAGTAGTTTGTTGCACTTGATCTTACTGAATGTGAATTATTACAGATTTTTGGAGAACTGCAAAACTATCTACCGAATTGCTTTAATGACACACAACTGACTCTTCCTAGGCCCTGTGAACTCCTCTCAACTGGACTTTATATCTTAGAATATATTGCTGTGACTCAACTGAAAAGTATGTTGAAGTAATAGACTCCGCCCATAGATAGCATTTCATTATATTTAGCAATACTAAAAGGTTTTCAAAGCTATTTCATAACAGTGAAAGAGTCTTAATAGGAGCCAACGAAAAGTTTATTTCAGAAGATAGGTTTTCAAAGATCTGGTGAGATATCACCTAGACTACTATGTTCAAATCTGTGTTCCTGAGCAAAGGAAAGACATGGATATGTGGCAGTGAGTCCAGAGGACAGCCACAAAATGATAAGAAGGATGGAGCACCTCTGCTATGGAGAAAGGCGGAGAGAGTTGGGATTGTTCAGCCTGGAGAAGAGAAGGCTCTGGGGATACTTTATAGTGCCCTTCCAGTACCTAAAGAGGGCTTACAAGAAAGATGGGAACAAACTTTTAAGCAGGGCCTGTTACAATAGGTAATGGCTTTAAACTAAAGAAGGGTAGATTTAGGCTAGATATAAGGAAGAAATTTTTACAATGAGTATGGTGAAACACTGGAACAGGTTGCCCAAGAAGGTGGTAGATGTGCCATCCCTGGAAATATTCAAGGTCAGGTTGAGTAGGGCTCTGAGAAACCTGATCTAGTTGAAGATATTCCTGCTCATTGCGGGAGAGGTTGGACTAGATGATCTTTGGAGGTCCCTTCCAATCCAAACAATTTTATTCAAAATAATCTATGATGCTTAGGACATGTACTTCTAGCAATTTCTAAATAAAATTCTTCTAACACATAAATCTAATTTGCAGTTTAGTAATTCAATTCTTCCATAAGCATATTTTGTATTTCATATCTTTGCAGAAATTTTATTTTTATAAAAGTTTAGATGTTAAGACACATTTTTTGATACCAAAATTACAGGATAAAATTTCTATCTGTCACTGGAGATAATATTTGTACATGTCTGAATTGAGATTGAAATGTAATTATTGCCTTGGATGTACAGAAAAAAAAAAAGAAAAACTAAATTTAGGTTCAGTTGAGGAGAGGATTTTGAGTTCCTTGGATTAATGACAGTAAAAATGGCAACACCAGACTATATCAGGACTTATTTGGAAAGGAACAAATCAGAAACAGAACATAATTTGCATGGGTAAATACATGGTGAGCCTACATCACTAATTCATTATGTAGTTCTCATCCCTCCTGGTAATTAGAAAATAACAAATTAACCAAATTGAGAAGAGAAAGAGAGGAAACTTAGCTACATGAAACAACAGCCATTAATACATAACAGACTGGGATTTTTAGCTTGGAAAAAAAAAAAGAAGACACGTATGAGAGAGGTCTACAAAATCATGAGCTGTATGCAAGAAGTAAAGAGAGAACAATTATCATACAGAGATATAATATTTGCCCTTCCTTCCAGCTTCTGAGAAGCCAGTAAAATTATCAGGCAAAACATTCAAACTGAAGCAAAAGAGAAGCACTTTCAATAACACAGTAATGGTAGAACTCACTGCATCAGCAGACTTTGGAAGCCAAAACCGTAAATGAGATTAAAAGGGATTAGACAACTGGATGGAAAACAGGTCCATTCATGGCTATTAAGCTTTCTGGTCTGCATGTAATCTCTGGCTCAGGAAGTCCCTAAATCACTGACTGCCAAAAGCTGGGAATATATAACCAGAGAAAGGATTATCCTACACACGCCTGGTGTTTTCTACTCTTTCCCTAATCAGCTGCTATTGGCTTCTACCAGAGACGTGTTGCTGAGCTAGCTGAACTTTTGGTCTCATGCGATATGGCAGGTCTTGTATATCTCAGTCTCATGGCCCTAAATGGTGACATATGAATTAATTCTACTCATTTAACCTGCTCTTGAACTTAAGTGAGAGCATTAAAATAGCTCATGTTCCGGCATAATAACAATTCTAGTTCTCACAGAACTTCAGCCTAGTGTTCAAGCATTGACCTTCCAGGAATACCAGGACAATGGTCAAAGTCAGTGTCCATATGGGTGTACAAGTTACCAAAATTTAAATCCCAAATTATGAAAACCAATTGGAAAAAAACCACAAACAAAACAAGCAAACAAACAAAAAGCTAGTGTCACTTGGTTCTTCACAAGCAAAAGTTCTTGGTGTAAATGGCCCTTTAGCAGCCGGCTTGAGGTCTGGGCCCAGCTGTGAAAGAAACTGCTTGCAGATAACACAAAATTACCTCAATTGAATCCAAGTTCTGCAACTTTTGTTGCTTTTATTTTTTTGTTCATATGCAGACATGTTATTTTAAAATATCTGCTATATAAACTTTATAGCATCTACTTTTAAGAGATTATTCTGCAATGTGCTGTTAAAACAACAACAAAAGAAAAAGAAATGGAAACAGAGTGTTCCTATTAAAATATCACCAGCCCATCTGGTCAAACTTAGTGTGTGCTTAGCGATAAGGTGAGCAGCAGATTTGAGATGTTCAATCTCGATCTAAAGGCATGGCTCTGTAGTCTTGGCTATAACCATTTACTTCTTGTTATATTGGTTTAAGTTGAGCTATAATCTTCTGAGGTAATTCTAACTTGTATAAGCCAACTTTAAAGTCTTATAGATTTCCACTTCCAATTTAACACTGGTTTATTTAAACCTTAGATTTGGTTAGTAATATCGAGACAAAATATTCCCCTATTGGAATATATATATGTTTTTTTTTTTCATCAAGATTAAAATTACTTTCTAACTTAATACGGTTGGGTATGGTAAAATTCTGATGGACTGTGTGCATGTCAATGTTATCAGTGCTCTCTTAGCATTAATTGCCAACCCACAGGTGGGCTGAGAGGTATTCAGTACACCTACGATTGGCAGTCTTGAAGGCTGTAGCTTTGCAGCTTACGAAACGACTCCTTAACACTTCACCAGCAGAGGTAGGGTGGATGAAGTTTCCATGAGTGTTAAGGTTCCATTTATAGGCCAAGTGATAAGCTGCAGAAAAGCCAGGGACCTGTTCTGCATCACTGTTTTCCAGTTTTCCTTCTGTCTTTGAAATTTTTTTCCCACAGCTATTTCTGACTCTTCAGTTTTACCTTCAGGTATCTTTGCTGCACTTGTCTTGACCATTAACAAATAGACTGCACTTAATTGTTTTGTCATGAGCGATTGTCTAACACTTTCTACCTAATGTTTAACTTTCTGCAAGAGTTTTCCCCTAAGGCACTGCTGAAGCTTGCTGACTCTATCCAAAACATTGCGCAGCTGCAGCCTACCGAGGAAGAAGAGCAGTTGTTGAATGTTGGGGGTTGAGATGCTGGAAGTCACGCAGGTAGTTGGCAAAGATCAACATTTCTGAAGGATACTGTTTAATGAGGGTAATGATGTGTTCCTTACACCAGGCTTCAAAGACTTTTCCTATGCAATTGTGAAGAGTGGGCTCTCAAAACAAAAGACACACCTTCCACATCAACTTAAAGCTCCTGCAGTTAGGTACCCAAGTGCTAAAAATTAATTAAAAATAAGCAAAATACACATATGGAGGCTGACAAGTGCTAAGATGTGTCAAAATAACAGCCTCTCATGAATATACTAGAAAAATAATCACATTTTGTTTTCAAGAACATTTATGCTGATGAAGATCCTTCTATACATTGGATAACTACATTTGTTGGCTTGTTTAAATATGCATTTATAGCACCTGTTTTCAATGTTCCTTGGCCATTACCTTTTTTTTTTTTTTCTTACAGGGAAGTACAAGGAGCTGCTTTCAAATGCACTGAAGTTTAGCATAAAGTTGCTAAAAATGAATAAATGACATAGTTGCATAAAAAATACTAGGACAAGCTGTTGGCCTTTCTCGCACAACACAGGCAATCAGTTCTCAAGCTGCTAAAATAAATGAAAATTTCAGCCAGCTGTCAGGCTATTAAACTGATTCTGACAGAATCAGGGATCAGGATAGCCACATAAGCAGGAGAAGTCCAAGTGATTACCTACTCCCAGATGTCTGTAAACTTTATCTGCAGTTTGAGTCAGGCTAAAAGTCCGAAAGTATTTGTCTGGCCTCTGCAGAATGGCAGCAGGAAGAGACAAAGACTGTTTGGTGCAGTGTAAACAGTGGGTGTTGCTAAACAAAACACAAAATAGGTATTTCTGTGCTTCCTAAGGTGGGAGACTGAAGATGATACAAACACGATCTAGGGGTGTGATGGAAAATAAGAAAGAGGGCTTTTAAAAATCCTATGGAATTGGCATTCTTTTATTCAGCCCATTGTTCAATATATTTCTTTGACAAGTTTTAAAGCATCGTTTGTCATATTCTGTGCTTGTATTAAAGTGACCTTTACCTGGAAATGTTCAAGTCATCAGCACATATGTTTGGGTCATACAGAATTAGGTTTTGAATGGACAGAGACATTTAATATTTAAATATGTCTTTATCATGGAAAGACCATAGCAAGAAAGTTACTGAATCCATTACGTTTAATTTGCATTGGAAAAATTAGCAACCAAAAGTCTTGGTGTCCTGATATTTGCAGATTATTATTTTTTTTTTAAGAAACATGAGACTTGAAAAAACACACAATTCCCTTTGTTAGTATTTTTCCAGTCTCAAGCAAAATACATTCAGCATTCAAATTATTATTTGATTATATTACAGCTTTAAAAATCCTCTATTTTTAAATATTTTTTATTTTCTCCAGAGCCCCCAGCCTGGGGGCATTGCATTACACAGTATATCGTGATGGTATTGTCTACCAGTTCAAACCCGAGCATTTTTTTTATTACCTCTTTTGTGTCAGAGAACTTTTGAAAAACATTATAAATTAATGGTGCTACAATAGCAAGAGGGAAAATGTGGCAGTTATCAGCAGCTTAGGGAACCAGTCTCTGTCTTTTT
The DNA here is from genome assembly GCA_013399435.1 of Arenaria interpres. NCBI lineage: Eukaryota > Metazoa > Chordata > Aves > Charadriiformes > Scolopacidae > Arenaria > Arenaria interpres. Next base: position 11,372 of record VXAK01014893.1, read on the forward strand.
TTAAAGCATGTTTCTACCTTGTACAGTTATGAATGTGTATATTGGAATCGAAGTATAACATGATAAAATAGTTTTCTGACTCTGCAGCAAGCACCTACATGACTAAGGGAGGGATGTGCAGTTTGTTGTAATTCCAATGCTTGCTGAGCCTAGAAGTTAATGTCAAAACTGAAAATGTTAGTGTAGTTTTCTAAGCAGAAAGAACAGATACAGTAATCATTTAATATCACAAGAACAGGACATATTGGTTTTAGTTGTATGATGGTTCCCTCGATTTTACAGATCTTTACACTCTGAAGGGTAAACCACAACAAATTTTTGAGTCTCTGGTAAGCAGAACTTGCCTGGTAAACCTTGTTTCAGCAAAGCTTTTGCTTTAAAATATTTGGAGCTGTTTAGATACATGGCATCAATCCAACATAGGATAGAAATTAAATGGGACACTGACTAAGTAACAGTTCAGAAATAGATTTTTTCACAGGTTTTACAATAGCATCCGTTGATTTTGAGGTTTTTCGATTAATGGTCATCCAGATAAAGGAGGGAAATCAACAGCTTTTGCGAGAAAGCAGTGTGAAAATCTCTTTGCATTTGGAGTGTCCAAGCCACTAGTCTATGGCACTGAGAGCACCAATGGCAGTGAGCCTATAAACCGCTGTAGTTGCAGCAAGAATCTAAACAATCTCCACCTAGCTCCCGAATCTCTGGCTGAACTCCCTGACACTAAATAGTTCATCAGTGACATGAATAAAGTAGAATGGAAAGTGCTTGAGTGGAGGCTGAAATGCCTCCAGGAATACAGAGAGTAAGCAGGCTCCTTATTAACCGAGGTCGTACTGAGATTGAAAATCTTCATCTTTACCTCCGGGTAAAAAGAGACAAAGTATTTTATTTGTCCGAACAAGTTTAATTTCATCCTGATTTTGCAACACTGTACCAAAAACAGTTCAGCGAAGACAAACAGTGCTTCCAAGTGAGTTTTAATTTCTTCAACCCAATCTCACCCTGCCTCTTGCATACCCTAAACCTACCACAGTAGTTTATAGACTAGCAGGGAATGAAGTTAATATGTGACTGGGCTCAATTTCAAGATCCTGAAAGGTACTCAGCATCTTAACTTCACTAAAATCCTCACTTTAACAGAACTAGTATTTATCCCCTCCCATGTCAGAGCTGGAGGAAGCTTCTCCCATTGCATTAATTTCTAAGCCTGTTCCTGGGGTGGTGGGAGTCTTGTTTGGCCACCATGACCTATTCCAGTGTAAGTCACATGGGGCAGGATCTATCCCATGAGATACAATTGAGTCACAGTTTTTCCTTACTAGTATTTCAGTTTTCACAAACATTACAGAATATCAGGGCCCTCTAATTCACACATGCTTCTTTTTCTTCCTAGACTGATAATTAGATATTGACCTGACCATCTTTGTATTAGCTTTCTCTCACCAATACACCATAAAACTATAGAGGAACCAGTGCCTTAGATGATGAATATGCATAGAAATAATAGAACTACAAAAGAGACTAAGATGTTTTGGCTTATTCATATTTGTCCAGATAAGCCTAGAAAATGTTAATACAAACTTTCTCATCTTCAGGACAGCAATAACATCCATTCTAGAGGACCTTCCTTTTCATTTTCAGACTCAATTAGTTGGTTCACTGACTCGTGAAGTATGCATGTCTAAATGTTGCAATTTGATTTTGACCTATCTTCATTTATATTAAATGATAAATATAAAACAATCAGAATACAATAAAAAGATTCAAAATAATAACAGGCAAACAAACCAACAAACAAAAATATTTAGATAACAATGGAACTGTAAAGAGAAATGAAACATGGAACTAATGAAGTTTTTTCCTGTTATCTTTGGTGAAAAAATATTTTAGTTGCCTGAATTGCTGTACATGCTCTTAACCATAGGATTATCCAGTCTTTAAAAACCAGATAATCTGTCAACATATTTCTGTTCTATTTTTGGTACTTTTTTTGTCTTTTCCTGTAGTATGTTAACACTATTCAGTTATTCACTAGGTGATCTAACTAAGATTTGTCATAAGTGATTCTCTCTCATTCTATGCATTTCTTTGCTCAAGATATTCTTTTTCATAAATAGATGTACACAGGTGTAACTTCCAAACCACAAAGAAAGAGATGTTAAAGGTCTAGAGAAAAATAAACAACAGTGTGCTTTGGATAGCACCTCAAAATTTTTGGTAGTTTTCTGTTCTTACATTTGCTCAGCCCACCATCATTCAAAGCAGCCCCTAAAGGACTTACTTCTTTGAAAAAGCTCCTTTTTGTGCTCATGAACTGTATCTTTCTTGGACTCAGTATTGACAAAATATTCAGCTTGATGCTCGTCATCCAGAAACCAATCTTGCCTGAGCAATCAATCATTTTGGCACTAATACACAGAAGAGGTCATCCCTACACTGTTCACACTACAATCCATGCAATATCGCTAGTTTCTTGAATCCACAAAGAGAGATGTTGGCAGGGCTAGTGTGAGAACAGGTCCTTTTGAGAATTCTTAAGCAAAGGACATAGTGGCAGACATATAACTTGCCATCGCTACTTCTGAGTGTATTTCTGTGTGAGTAACTGAAACCATCTAGGGGCCATGTCTGGAAATTCGCCACCTCTCCCAAATGAGACCCTTATATCACTGAGTCGATAAAGTTGAACCCTGTAAAAAAAGATCAGGGTTAAACAAAAGGAAGCTAACCATTCATTGGCAGTAGGTGACCATCCTTCAGTGTCTGTAGACCTGTTATCACTTTAAAACCTGGCCAGCTTGTGACCAGCCTAAATATTCTGTCACCAAACACC
>VXAK01014895.1:0-13856 GCA_013399435.1 Arenaria interpres
CTGGGGCAAGAAGTTCTCAGGGTAGTAGCCATCAGGGAAGAGAGAGAACTCCTCAGCAANGTGGTTCCCAGTGACAGGACGAGGGGCAACGGGCACAAGCTGGAACATGGGAAGTTCCACTCAAATATGAGGAAGAACTTCTTTGGGGTGAGGGTGGCAGAGCCCTGGAACAGGCTGCCCAGGGAGGGTGTGGAGTCCCCTTCTCTGGAGATCTTCAAGCCCCACCTGGATGCCGTCCTGAGTGATGTGCTCTGGGCAGCCCTGCTTTGGCAGGGGGGTTGGACTAGATGATCTCTAGAAGGTCCCTTCCAACTCTGACAATTCCGTGATTCTGTGATTCAAGGTATGAAATAACCCCATTGGCCAGCTTGGGTTAAGTGCCCAGGTCTCACTCCTCCTCATCCCCACACCTGGCAAAAAAACCCATTGAGACCTTGAAACCCACATACCATAGCTGGTTATAAGTAAGTATTTTCACGAATTCCAACACTTGAGCCTTCTAAAAGTGCAGTTTTCCCAAGTGTTAGAAGAGACCTTACCGAAAAGTTAAATTACTGAAAGAGAAATTAATCCCGTGTCGCCCAAACCGGGACAGCTGTCCGAGCTGGCTGCTTCCTACCAAATAAAGCTGACTCTATAATTCGGATGTAACAGCAGTTCATACGGTAGAGCTGGTTTTCCCTGCCAGCTTGGCTGCTAACCGGTGTGCTGTCAGCAGCGTGACGCTTCGTGCCAACTACAGACTGGCTGAGAGGCTTGGGAAGGGACCCGGGCACCAAATCCCTGGTAGCCACGGCTCTGCTGGTAGGAGCTCGGGTCTGCCCACCAGTATGTTGGTGGTGTCGTGTCATCTGTTCCCCGCAGGATGCCTGGGGTTGCGGTGCAGGAGGGTGGGATAGGCGAGGGATTCATTCTTTCCGTTTTTGCAGCCTTTTGACTCGTGTTCTGAATTGACCCAAGCCCCTGCCTTTTGCGAAACCACCTAATATTCCAAACAAAATCCAGACCAAGCTAGGAAACAAAAGAGAAGTGCAGAGTTAACCCAGGTTAGCTCCCTGCCCTTGTGAAAACTAGGATTTATAAGGGGTTCGTAGTGCTTGGTGAAAGGGAAAACTCTATATTTAAAGAGGTGACCAAACTTGTAACAGGTAACTGTTATAGATGATCTCTATGGTCCCTTCCAACTCTAAAAAATTGAGTGAAATTCAGTACATGCTCTGGGTAGTCCTGTTTTGGCAGGGGAGTTGGACTAGATGATCTCTATGGTCCCTTCCAACTCTAAAAAAATCAGTGAAATTCAGTGAAATTCAGTAACGGATGATTATAAGAACATGGAAACTTGGTGACAGCAGACCAAACTGGCAAAGGTATAGACATTTTGCAAAGTGATGCAAACGGTAGCAGATCACCTTAATGAGATGGATGGAAGAAAGAGCTGCATAAGGACATCCTTACAGATTCTCCACACGTGCAAGAGCTGATCACCAGTGCCATTGCTGTGTCAGTATCTTTAATGTTTTATCTTTGATGTTGGCTCAGCACACTCTAGGACCTGCGGTTTCTGCATAGAAGCAGCTCCTTGGGCTGCCAAGCTGTCTCCGGGTCACGCAGAGGAAGGAACATCCACAGAAACAGGAGTGGAAATCAGTGGAAAATCTATAAAGGGATGCTAACTTATGAAAGATCTGCCAGAAAAAAAAAAAGGGGGGGGTTCAAAATGTGCCAGCAAAGCTGAGCATGCTGTTTGTGTATTGCGTTGGGTAGGAAACTATATAGAAAATTGTCTGCGGACTAAAAGCACAGAAATATAAGGGATTATAAAAGGCACGCCAGGGCTGAGCTGACTGCTCCACGGAGGGAATGGGCAGAGCTTTCCCAGCCACAAGGCACTGCCGAGACTGCAGCGAAGGGCAGCAAGTGGAGCATCAGGCACGGAAGACTTCACTCTGAAGTCCAAATCGTGGACACGTGAGCTGATGTGTCTGTGAAAGAAAGAACCAGGAAGCTGCTCAGGAGCGGCTCATCCTGGAACAGTTCCCCAAACATCTTATCCCTTTTTACCAGATATTCCATGGGCGCTTTCTCTCTCACACGTAGCACACGCTTATTCAAAGGGGGAAATACCTGGACCATCAGCCAGTTCTTCAAGAAACGGAAAACAAATTATATACAGAATAAAGACGTCGATTCCACTGAGCTTCTAGCAACCGTGGATTTTGATTTGGTTAAAAGGTAGTCAGAAGCAGAGTCTGGAGATATTTAGCTCTGGAAGATTTTTTTTTTCTGCCTACCACAGCACCTGATTACTGCTTCTGACATTATCATCTGCTTTAATAAGCAAATTCCCTCAAAACAGCAGTTGGCCCTAATATGTCCCTCTTCCATTCCCATCTCCTTGGCCACACATTGCTTACTCTGCTAAGTGCTAAATGACTCTTGGAAAGTGCTAAGAGGGTGCTGTGAAAGGGCTACGCTGAGCTTCACAAACAACTGCCTGTACCGAGAAATAGCCCCATCAGTAGGGTGGTGTCAGAAGGCCCAGCAGCAGTCTGGCTGAAGACCCTTGTTTTGACAAGGCTGGAGAACTGAACTTCACGGTTACCTTCTTAAGATAATTTAGATTAGACATTTTCACCTTGTGGAAGTGAAGCTTTTTTGACTCGAACTGAAATGAAACCACTGGATACCTTGTCAGAAATATTCTACAAGATCAGAATGTTCCTGCTAACCAGGTCGAGATCATCTGCTCTGCCTGCTTCACCAGAAACCAGCTCAGTCGGCAATCTCGACACTCGGTAATTCTCAGAAGTGAAGAGCGGTTCCTGGAAGACAATGGGAACAAAGTGCCAGGCCCACCAGCCCTGGCATGAACTTGGCTTCTGAAGCCTCAGCCAAAGTGAGGATGAAACCCAAAGCAGCCATCCTGCAAATTCAAACATTCCCCAACTGATCACCATTGTCTGGGCATGGGCAGAAAGTGAGACATCCAATGCTTTTTATCTTCTCCAACAAGTCGCAGCATGTTGGGGCCATCAACAAGCGTTGGCCAGCGTATAAACTTTAATCTGCAAGTAAAGGGTCTTCTTTCTTAGAAAGATCTAGGTCTTAGAAGGTCTTAGAAGGTCTAAAGATCTTCTGTCACCATATGAGAAGCCACATACTCGCAAGAACGTTTCAAGAAAGCAGAGTGGACGGAGTCTTTTAAGCTAAGCAATCTCCTAGGTGAACCAGCTCAGTCTCTGCCCTCGCCATGTTTATCTTCTTAACTGTTGGAAGATGTAGATCTTGCCCTCTGTGCACGCCAACTGGGATCACAAGATGCCTCTTTGCCCCGTTAGTCACTGTCACTTGGGGGATCTCTGCTATGTCGGACTGTAGCATGTGGTTTTGATCCAGTGAGTGCTGGCATGGACTGGCTTCCAGCCCGAGGAAGCAGCCAGTCTGTGACTAATGGAGAAAGTTACTTGTTTTAGCTCTAAACCAACAGGTCTGCAGAAACCCCCCCCCATCTTTAGTCAGTGATTATTTTGTTTATTTTATAGGGTGCTTCAGATATTATCAATTTCTATGTAAAACAGATGTAATATCATGAACATTGAGGGCTGCCTTGCTAATTGTTTTAATTTTGCTATTAAATTTTGGCAATTAAATTACTGCAGGTTAGATGCTAGCTAATACATTTAAATCAGCCCAATGAATTGTTTTTTTATACTAACAACACATTTTGAAAGCACATGTTTCCCTTAAGAAAAATAGCATCTGCAACTGTTTTACTGAGCTATTTGGGTTCTAAAATGTGTTTATTACAAAAGATGCCACAGAGCCTGTTATGCCCTGTGTAGTATTTGCCATGTAAGCTATTTATAAGGCAAGTTATTTATAAGGAAAGTCATTCATAAGGCAAGTTAGTTGAAGTTATTTATAAGGAAAAACCAGGCTCATTATCTCATTTTATAGTTGGAGATGCTGTGGCGCAGGGACAGGTGGAACAGTTTACCCAGCGTCATGCAGCAAGTCTGATTAGTCCCAGCTCCTGCTACCTGCCCATCCAGCCCTCTGCCATGTGCTGCTCCACAGCGATATTTGTTCTTCTCCCCCCAACTCCACAGCAAACAGGACACTTCAGTTTTGTCGCATCCTTCCAGCTTTGGGTCTCCTGCAGAGGATACAGCTCCCCCAGTAATGATGGATCTCCACAGAGCTTCCCAACTTCACAACTTTTACTAGAACCCTAGGTTTCTTGATTGATTTTCAAGACCAATATATATCTGCCAATCCCATTTCGCCCAAAATAAAGGAGACATTAGTCACTAAATTTGGCCGGTGAAGGTTAGCAAACCCATATTTGCCATTCGCCATTGGCTATGCTTTCCTTCTCTGGATTGAGAAACGGGGTGAAAAAACTCAGTGGGTTCCAGGATTGTTCTGTGGTTTTGGTTGTTCTGTTTCCTGAATGAAATCCAAAGCTCCAGAATTCAAAGAAATTGCAGCCAGTTCTAGGGAGAATTGAAAATGCAGAGGAAAATATTGTCATTTTTCCCCCCGGTTAAATCATGACAGAGACCAGCAGCTACTGAGAAGCAAAATGTCCACATGGACGTAGGCAAGACACAGCTGACAAGCAGAGACTGACTGCACTGACAAGGGCTCAGGCACTTTATATTGCCTCCTGGAAGCCTCCTGGGATCTCCTCACCAAGATGCTCAGACACTGCTCAACAGGAGAGGCCGGGGACATAACTCATGGCCTTTTTCCACCAGCTGCAGTTTCTCTGCAACTTGGAAGACAGGAAGAAGTTGCTCTGCTTTCACTGTCAAACTGACTGTTGGCTTCATGGGAGTTTACAGCAAAGTAAGTCATCTTGCCTTCATTTCTGAGGTGGCACAGTTCAGCTGTGGCCACTCTGTGCAGATGCCTTGGGCTTGTTTCCATCTGCATCCTACATTCTCCTCCCACTGGCAGGCCTGGAGATACCTACAGCATCCCTGGAGAAAGCTGGTCACAACGTGTTGAAGGACCCTGTGCGCGGCCACCTCGGTAGCTCCACGACATCATTCCCTTATGCCTAAATGGCAGGGGTTTTCGTACCTTCCCAGGGTCTCTGTTTTGAAGCAGAAATGTCTTCTTGTCCCACTCCCAGCAGTCAGTGAGAACATTTCATCTCTACAAGCCAACAGTTTCCCACACCGTTCCGTAGTCTTGCCTTTCTTAAACAAACCTTCTTAGTCTTTCTTCGCGGGATGTGCTCTCAAAGCCTCTTCTTAGGTTTGCTGCTCAGCTGTGAAACCTTCAGCTTGTGTCCAGCCTTTCCTGCGCCAGGAAGAGGAAAACCCTCACCTGCTGCATCGTGCACCCAACAACCAGCATTAGCTCTGCCCCCTTTTTTTTTTTGGAACAGCATCATAACGTTGACTCCTGTTCAGTTCATGGCTCACACCCTGAGCTGGCTTTCTGCAGTACTGCCGCCTGGCCACTTATTCCCCATTTTCTCTTTGTGCTTTTGATTTCCTCCTCTTCAGTGTAGCACTTTGCACTATTCTTTACGGAGTTGTTGATTTTCTCCAATTTAGCAAGATCATTTTGAATTCTCAGTCCATCCGCCAAACTGTTTGCATCCTCTCCCAGCTAGATGATGTCTGCAGATTTTATGAGTACTCTTTATTCCCTTGTCACAGGTTGTTAATGAAAATACTGCATAAAATGAATTCCACACAGATGTTGGAAGGACCCCGTTTGAAAATTCCTCTAAGTCTGACAGAGAACAATTGACAACTGGGTTTTAAAGCTATTTTTTTCACCAGCCATGCGTCTACTTTATGAGGATTTCATCTAAACTATATTTTCTTTGTTTGCTTAGGAGAATGCCACGTTGAATGGTGTCAAAACCTTCTAAGAATCAAGATGTACGACAACTGTTACTTTCTCCTTACCTGCAAAGAAGGGTGTATAAAGCCCGCACTGATCTAAGCCAAGAAAGGTGTTTTTATACAGGCTTGAACTGCTTTATCAGTTTCCAATCTTCTTTACTTAAATCGCTGCAATTTTGTGTATAGCCATAGCCCGAGTAATTGTCTCCAGTATCTCAGTGATTAAAGCTTATTCAAAATTCCAGCAAGCTTCAATAAAACATTTTCCTCCCTCGCTAGGACAATATATAGTCAGAGGTCAGAGACTTTTTTATAATCCCAAATTCAGCGAGGGAGAAGTTGGCACTAATACACAGGTAGCAGTAAAAAACTCCGTTGCAAACCCACAAAGATGTAGGTGTATTCTTGACGATATTTCCTACTTTGTAAAATCCAGATTTAAGGAAGCATACTGATGTGTGCTAGTCGTTGTGTATCCCATCAGTCTAATGATTTTAATTTAGGTACTGTTCTGCACTACTATGAAATTCCTGATGCAATCAGTATCATTGCAAGAAAGTAAAGCTGTTCTTACAGATGAGTTACAAATCCTCATTAGCCATCAGATGTTACATTAGACAAGCATTTGCTGTATCCTTAAGATATTATGCACTTTTTAGTGCTGCATATTGGTCACCTCTGTACTTATTAGCCTCCACCACCCCAATATCTAAGCAACTTGATCTCACATAACCTTGTATTAAGTAGCGGCCCACCTCTAAGAGTCACTTTTCTTTTTAGGGAAACTAGTACTTCATCCGAAGGAATGAATGGTTATGATTCTGTAACATTGGAAGTGACTAATCCACTGTTGTAAATGGGATAAAGGGAAATGGAATGTATTTTGAGAACAAACAGTAATCATTGACACAGTAATTTGCATCCCTAGATGTTATAATAATGACTAAGTATCACTTCCCCTTGTTTGCATAAGGAAGAGTAAGCAGAGAAATCCAGTGATTTGGCTAGCACACCACCAGCAAGCCACTGAGGAAGAGAAGATCTGAGCGTAGACGGCTTTTCTTGCAGGTTGTTTTCCTGTAATACGCTACATGTTTGAAAAACAGCGTTAGAGAAGGTGTCATCCCTCCCAGTACTAAAAACTGTAAGGGTTTCACGAGTTCATGCCAGAAGTAGCCAACAAGAGTTAGTCAAGACTCGGGGCAGATTTGGGAGACGGGGTGCAATGCATTGCCTCCAGAAGGGCTGGTTTGGATGGGTGACTTGGGATTCCCGACAATTTACATACATTAAGTGCCAACAGCCTCAATCTGTGCTGTCTTGCTGATGGAGCAAACATATTTTTGCTGCCTAAGGAAACTTCCTGCTCTTCAGAAAGTGATTGCAATTATAAGGACCGAAGTATATTCAGTGACCTTTCTGCTTCGTGACCAACTTATGTGGATTTAAATGGGGAGTACTCACTACGAGTGGATCCTAAAAGTGTATTTGTACAGTGAGCAGCTCTGCACAAACATTTCTAGACAGGCAGTCCCCAGGAAGCGAGAACCACTGCATCAGAGGAATGGAGTGTTTGCAAGCTGAAAAGTAAATATATTTAATGTCTTAATTTTTTTTAGAACAAAATTAAGCACCTGAGGTACGATTTGCTTTGTACGAAATAAAGGGAGTGTAAAATACCATCAGTAGGACCGGCGATAGCGTTCTGAATTGTCTTTGAATTTCACGCTGGCTGTGTATCACAGGACCAGGGCAAATAGCAGTTAATGCAACCTTTACCTAGCTTCTCCTGACAAATAAAAAGTAAAGGGTGAGGCAGGCTCACACTGACATATGGCCAGATATAGGCAAGACATACCTAGAAAAGGTAATCACTCTTTATCACAACTATTTCTTTTCATGTGGTTACGGGTCCAAAGTGAGGAGCAAAATGGGTAGATCTTACTCCACAGTCTGAGAATACAATGATCTTTAATGAGGGTCAGTCTAGCACTTCTCTCTAGTTCATATATCTAAACACAGGGGTTAGACTTTACCGAATACACAAGATATGAGTTATGGGGAGCATGTAGAGTTCAGTTATGGGAAGCAGAATATCCGGACATCTCTCAGGCCAAAGAGGAGTACCAGAGCTGGGGGGGGCAGGCTCTCCTGTCAGAGGGGTCATCCTGGCTCATCTGTGGGCAAGCATCTTCCTATGTTTTAGGTTTGGTGGAAAAAAAAAACCCCAAAAAACCCCAACCAGTTATTAACCACCTTGCCTGAGAGCAGCCTGACAGCTTTGCAGGTGTGCTGTACCTTCCTCCCTGCTCTCTCTGCCTTACAGCAGAAGTGCTGCTGGGGTTGCAAGGTCTCTCATGTGCAAATAACCCTGCCGTGCTGCAGTGCTGCGGGTTGATTGGCACCCTTTGGGCACCACTGCAATACAGATGAAGAAATATTTGTTTACATTTGAATAGGAGATCGGAAACTCAGTGATTCTGACTCATTGCCACAGCGCCAGATAACTAGGAACACCCTTATCTTTTCTACTGCGTTTTCCAGCTGGGTTTCTTTTTTTTTGTCTCTCTCTCCCTCTACCGTGTCCGAGTGTTTTCATGACTCTTAGTTCTTCTCTCTGGTTTTCCCTCCCTGGTCTCATTTCCCTTCCTTTACTTTCTTCCTACACGCTTGGCTTCCCCTTCAGCTTTCCTTGTGGCTTGTTCTTCTCAAGTTCTCATTGGAAGTGCTTCTTTTCAGGCTTGTCCCTCTCACAGGCTGTCCCAAGCCTGCCTTCCCACAAGGAGAAGGAGAGATGGAGTCATTTGGACTGGAGGGGGGCATTGGCAGCAAGGGAAAAAGTGGGAGCCAGGGGAGCTGCAAGCCAGCAAGGAAGAGGATGGAGGGAGGGGAAGGCAGGCAGGGACACACCTGGGATAAAGGCAGGAACAAGGAGAGGAAAGAAAATGTCAAGGAAGGATGGGAGAAAAGAGATGGGAAGCTAGAGAAAAGCATATGCAAGAGTGAAGGGAAGTGGATATGGGAGAGAACGTGCAATAGGAGGCAAGAGAGAAGAGACATTTCATGGAGGGGAGCAATTAAAGGTAGAATTACACTTGCAATGAGGAAAGCACTTGGGGCTGAAGGGAAAGAAAGGGGGGGAAAGAAGGAATGAAAGAACAAAAGAAACTCAAATCCTAGAACAGATGAGGAAGAGTCCATGAGGGGGACAAAAGGAGCTAGAAAACCAAAGACAACAGTCATCCTAAAACATAACGTGAAAAAAGTTGAAGATTATTTGAATCCTGGGGGAAGACAGAAACAGACAGAAAAGGAGGAGAATCTTGGAGTATTTCAGAATTCCTCCCTCAGACAGCTCTGGACTGAGTATTTATAAAAAATATCACAACAGCAATATGAACACATACTTTCTTAAGCGTTGAAATGTTTTCAAGCATACTCAGTCACCTTTCCTGGTGCCAGCCCTTCCTGCCCTTACTTCGCTATAAAATCCTTGATGTACCTGTAGAGCCCTTCCCTATACAAAGGACATAATGTAAAGGCACACACTTGTTACTGAAACAGCAGTAGGGAGGCAAGAAGATCCCTCCATGTGTAAACCCCATTATCCTCCCCATTACTTAACATAATTTGCCTCAGGCAGCAAGTCAAATCCTCCAAATATTCACTGCAGTGAGAGATAGGGAGCGAGGAACTCACTTATCTTTTCAGGTGGATTTCACAGTCTGGTTTTCTCTCTTTGTTCTCACTTTCTCCCTGGTTCTGTTGTTTTTCTTTTATCTTTCCCTTTCACGTTTTTCAGCCCAATTTCACTTTCTGCCTACTGTTCTCAAACATGTTACTCAGTTTTGGATTGTATTTTCCTCACCTGCCCTATTCTCCTGCCCTCTGGGGGTCCTTCTGTTGCCCATGCCTTCTCTTCATCTCTCTCCCTCTCTCTCTCCAAGTGTCCAGCCCTAGAAGCCATCTCCTACCTACCCCTGCCAAAGCACATGTCAGCGAGGCCGGGTACTCTCCCTGACGATCTCATGCAACTTCCCAGGGTACCTTCAGTATTTCATTCCTTCTCATGAAAGGGAAATATCTAAAACATTACAGTTCCTCTTTGAACACCAGCAGAAAGGAATATTTCCCTCCACCATGTGTAGGCCCATCACACGTCTATTCTCTATTCGCTTTCAAGACACGACCTCGTGGTCTCTGGTCCCCCCTGCTTCATATTCAAACTTCCCTAATCTCTTTTGACCTTCTGTTCTGATCCAAATATTTGATCTGAATTAGAATAAAGTGCCGGTCCCTTTCTCTCTTTTTACCCCATTATCGCTGGCAGGCCTTACCCCATTATTACTGGGGTGCTCTGCTATGCTTTTGAACTGGGAGGAATGGTAAGGCTGGAAGATCAGGAACCAGGCAGGAATGACAGTGCCTCACCAGGACACTTTCTGAGCCTCACCCAAGCTTGCAATGCAGGCTGCCACCTTGCTCTGCAGCACGGGGACTAATGTACAGCCACCCTCTTGCTTGGCTTTGACCATGGAGGTTCTTGCCATACCCAAGAATGCTGTTTCCCACCCACCCGCTGTTTCCTACACCCCACCACTAGGCCTGGGTGTAGACATGGGAAGCCCATATAAATTTGGACTTGAGTACTTTTCCTACACTCCTCCTACCAATGGCATAAAGGTTGCCAGAAATACCATTTGGAACAAGGGTTTCACAGGGGATGAAGGCACAATGGATCCTCCCAAATTAAGAAGCCAGTGACACAGTGGATGTGGTGCTCAGGACCGTGCGTGCCTTCTAGCAGAGTAGTCTGGTACCCTCCCAAATCCAGGCACCCAGAGATCTCCACGCTCTGCTCTTCTGCTACCCACCATACCCAGGTATCCTGGCAGTGCCATGGAGGTGCCCTTGGGCAACCTCTCCTCCATAAACTGAGGTTCTCTGGTCCCATCTATATCACACAGTCCTGCACTCCAAAAACTAGTGGGCCTTGAGCTAACTCCCCATCCAGATGGTTATATCCTGACCCTCAATACTGGCATATTGAAGCCAATGGACTGAGGTCTGGAGACCTCCCTGAATGTTGGGTGCCCCCTGCGTACCCCTCACAGAACCAACACACTGCAGCAAATCTGAGGCATCCTGTCAATGCCAAACTGAGATGTCCCACATCACCTGAAATGCAGGCTTAAAAGACTCTTCACTTGCCACTGAATTGTGGCAGTCTGGGATCTCTTTCTTGAGGCATCATCCATATCCCTGGGCCTGAGGAACATCTGATGGTCCCAAAGCAAGCATCTCAGTCCCCTTGTAATTGAGATGACCAGTCTTCACCTTAAAATGCTGAGGAACCTCAGTCTCCAGATTACTCTCTTCTGGACCTCACGGAACGGCAGCACCCTGGACCACTCCAGATGCAGGTGTAGCCCCTAGGCACCACCCTGCCCCAGCCCACACGCTGTTGAGATAACTCACACCCCCACGGACGAAGGTGTCACAGGGACCTTCCTCAGCCCACCCCGCTTGGAGTCTCCCTCAGAGTGACACATCCTGAGATGCCCCCCGCTGTAGTCAACAGAGAGCATCTTTCTACATGTACTAAGCCGTGGCGAGATGGAAAGACGCAGCCAGGACTTGTAGGGGACTCCTTATTACTGTATTCGGTTTCTTCTTCCAGGTGAAGATAAGGACCGTATCTGAATAATCCTAATGCCACACAATCTGTTCTGGGAGGGCAGTAGCAGTGAGACAGGTAATGGCAAAAGGCACATTTTCTCACTGTGTGCAGTCTCAGACTGAGATAAGGGCTGGAGTTTCTTAATGCCAAATACCATATAATACATCTTCAAGAGGTGGAAATAGCCAGTTCTTTCCTTAACAGTTTGCACAGTGCTGAAAAAGCATGATTTTCATCTGAGTCAGGTGTTGGTTCCCCTGTACCATGACATTGTACATCTGGGACCATCTCACCTTCCAGTGGAGACTCTGCTTCCCAGCACAAGCTCCTGTGCCCGTATCATTTCAAAACACATCTAGGGGGCAGCTGTGTCTTGAGCCACAGGATGCAAAATGACACTGTTGTTTATCTATCTAATCACACCATTTTGGCCTCAATATTCAAAGAAAGAAGGAGCCTCTGAACTTTTCAGATGTGGAGCAGGACAGACTGGCCTCGGAGGAGGATTCCCCACCAAGCAGCTCACGACGGCAACCAAAGGAAGAGACGCAAGGACTGGGAAGCCAAAAATCAGCAAAAAAAAAAAAAAAAAGAAAAAAATCTCTGCTCCTTTTGCAGCTGCCTGATGGTGAAAAGGAGCCATCTCGATGCCAGAAGGAGATAATCCGCTGACAGCCGGTTATGCTAGTAAAGATAAATAAACACAAGCTATTCGATCCCCCCTAAGGACTCCACAGTAGAAGGGATGTAACTTCTTACCCCGTAGCTCTTTACAAATAGCAGAGAAACATTTGTTTCTGGGGAATAATTAATTTCTTTCAGGTCTGGGTGAAAGTAGAATTGCTGAGGGGCATGGTGGGCTGGAAATAGCGTTTTAACACCTTTACGTATTTGGCTATTTTCCTTAAATTTCTCTCTAAATCAGTAGAGGAGGCATTTCTTCTCCATGAGGGCGGGCAGAGTTTGAGGTCTCTCATTTTATCCATTAAAGTTAGTATTCCTCATACAGTCTTCTCATCTCTGCCAGGAGGGATTCCCTAAAGAATTTTGAACTTTTGAATGAATTCCCCAGAAATATCCATTGATATAATTACTCCCTGGCCCCGTAACTTCAGTTTTGCTCATCCTGAAGCTCTAGAAAGCAGCAAGCATCCCATGCAAGTGAGGAAAGACATGGTTCATGTGAAACTAAGGAGTTAAGAATATATTTTGCCAAGTCTCAATATTATATTTAGTAGTGCTGTAGTTGCCATGGTCTAAGAATAAAGAAGGGCAAGTCTTGAAGGTAATGAATGTATATTATACCAACCAGTATCTCTGGAAAACACAAACAAGCTTTTAGGCACACAGACCTTTGTTTAGGTCCAAACTGGAAGCGGAACATTTCATACAGATGTTTGTAAACATAACTTCACTGTGGTTATAACATACATTGCTTCCTCTCTGAAGTGCTGTTGCATAGAACATTTCACCTCCCTGACCTCAGATGCCCCCTCAGGAACGAGGGATCCGCTGCCCCTCCAAGTTCACACGTGATGCAGGGAGAAGGGTTTGGATCGAGGGGTGACTTTTTGGTCCCTGGAGTAACAGCTGAGGCGGAAACGAACCAGCCCCTGCAGCTCCCAATGGCCATCCCTTTTCTCTCGTGAGCCTCAACAGAAACAGTCGTGCGTCACACACGTTCGCCAAGCAGTTTACAGATGTCCTCATGCCTGGAAAAAAACACCTCTAGATTGCAATGCTTTCTGAACTCTTCCCACTCCTCTTCCTCTTCCTCCTCCTCTATGTCACAGGGGCCCCTAGTGGAAGCTGCTGAGTGGGTTGACCCCAGTCTCCATCTCTCCAGGGAAGAGGCTGGCTGGGATGGGTGCGTGCCGGTGCATGGGTGGCTCCAAACCTACCTCAGAGGCCTGGCAGAGACACACTGGGCACCACTGGGCACTACTGGGCAGTCCCCTGGCCGGCTCCTGCCTAGCGCCAGCTGCCTGTAAACAGTATTTCAAGCAGCAAAGAGTGAGGATGCTGTTTTGGTTTGGAGGGACATGTAGCACAGTTCCTCCTCGGTCTTCAAACGGCCCCCTTACGTGTTTCCCATTTGAACAATCTGTTTTTATTAAAAGATAAACTGCCTCCCATTCCAGTAAATGTGATATGAATGACAATGTGAGGCCTGTTTTCATTCCTGGAAGAAAAAAACACCAACCCACAGCACAAGAAGTTTCACTCTGCCCAGGTAAAAGCAGAGTCATAGAATCATAGAACTGTCTAGGTTGGAAGGGACCTTTGAGATCATCTAGTCCAACCATCAA
>VXAK01014897.1:235-10273 GCA_013399435.1 Arenaria interpres
ATGAGAGACAACTCTTGGATTTTCGAGATAAAATACTCATTTGCAGTAACTTTCTTCTTCCTTCGGTTTTTTTTTTTTTTTTATTTTTTTAGGTTTTTCTGCAATGATGCAATTATGTTTGATGGTAGAGCAAAGGAGGATGATAGTGATCTAACTCAAGATGCTGAGCAAGATTGCCAGAAACAGGAAGTAAAACATGTAGCAGAAGATGTTTCTCAGTCTTCAGAAACTGAAAAATCAACAAGAACTGTCTTTACCCCTCCTGGAGAAATGCAGAAAAGTTGCTTCCAGTGGTTTAGCAGCCTCGTAAATAATTTGGGAAATCCCAGTCCATCTCATACCCTATTTTCACAGCAGTTTCATCAACAAAGAAGCAATTGTGTGGTATCCCAGGAAGATCATGCTAATGGGGTACAAACAGAGAGTGGGACAGCATGTGACAACTTGGAGGAGGAATCCACCCCCTTAACAGAATTGGAACAGTCATTACATTCTGAAAGGTCTTGTGAGCCAGCAGAATGCAGTTTGGAGTCTTCAGAAATACTGCAATTGTCTAACAACAGTTCAGATGCAGAAGCAAGAAAAGTAGGTGTTTCTTCAGCATTTACTTTCACTTTAAATCATAAAAGAAATTAGGCAGCAAAGCCTCCTCTTTAAAAGGATACCCTGCAGGTTATGTAGCTTGTACTAACAAAACTTGTCAATGCTTAGCGTAGTTGTGTAGAATGGATTGACTTAGCTTAAATCAAGTCTGGATTTAGTTTGTTTTCAGTCTTTCCACTATTTTCACTACAGTGGTTCAAAAAATACCTGGTAGGCTAGCTTTTGTTCTCTGCTTTTGTTAATCCCTGAAGAAGGGATTAACAAATTAATTTTCTCTTGATGAAGGAATCTGACTCCAATTCAAAACTGGCTGATGATCAACGTACTCGGTCTCCAGTATTTTCTGCTGTTCAAACTGACAGAAAAAATAAGAACATAAAGACCAAGGTAAGAATTCTTTTAACTTCACCATGAATTCTACTAAACACTGAGAATCAGTTTTTGTTGTCTACTAGTTCATTCTAGAACTCAATGAAAGAATCTTAAGCAATGCACATATTGGCAAGAGGAAACTATATTCTTATTCATCTATATCAGAGCTGAGATGAAATGTAACCAGGCACCTATGAATGATACCGCAGTTGCAACTTGTTTGGGGCTTTTAAACACTTTGGTATAAAATAAGAAGCCAAGCTAAGGCAAAACCCCCTTCTTAATTTTCCTCAGGTATGCTAAATACACAGGTTTTATGATACAAATTGTATCTCGTACCTGGATTATGAACAAACTGCAATCTCATTTCACTGCTTGTCTCAATAAATCTACTAGTTTAGCAGTCTCCTTCCTCTTTGACTAGAAAAAGCATGTTTAAATTTCAAAATCTGGAAAGGTTTTAGTCAGCCTTCCTTGTTTAATTGCTTTAGCTAAAAGCCTTGATAGACATTAGCAAATCAATATGGAAGGACAGTCAATTTTCCATCAGAGCCTGCATTTCAGTTATTTTTTCCTATTGGTTGGGGCACCTGCAATTTGACTTCAATATGGTTTCTTAGATGTCTAAGAATAAACTATGTGCCTTGTCTTTGTCATTTCTAAGAGCTTTACCCACTTGTCTAGTTTACAAAACTTCTAATATGTTAACAGTTAGAAGTGCTCTAGCTCCCTGTGACATTGTCATTAGAGTTAGCCAAAAGAGTCGTGTCAGACTAGAATACCTACTAGAATACAGTGTGTGGTTTGTATAATAGTGACATCTTGTGGTTAATATTAGTTACTGCTGTGTTAAGCAGGAATTTACATCTTTATTCTGGAACACCTAGTGACAAAAATTGATGCTTTTTCATTAGATTAACATTTTGACCACTTCTCAACAAGACTAACCGATGAAATTTAGTTACCCTGGGATTCAAAAACTTTGTTGTTTTGTTTTTAAGAGTGTATTTAATGTTCTGCTTAGTGTTCAGCTTAAAGGTACATTGGGAGAATGAATATACTAATTACTGGGGAATGTGCAGTATGGAAGTACTGTGGTAATGTAAGCATCATACATTTAAAAAAAATAAATTTCGGGATGCTTAGAGCTCTTCGGATAATAGGGATCTGCTGAAAATCCATGAGGACAATAGGGTTAGTTTAAAGCAGGCCGCTAGCAGGAGGATTTCCCTTGCTTATTTCCATGGCCTTGTATTCCCTCTGCTTCCTTTGTGCTTACAATTAGTTGGACCAGAAAACTGACCTGAGTAAAAGCTAACTTGACAACAACCAAAGGGTCAATTGTATTGGAACTTGGGCCCACCCAGACTCTCAGGCTCCTGTAAGTTGTAGCACCAGTGAGGCCATTGGAACAAGTAACCAGAATTGAAGAGGGGGAGATAGACATAAGGATCAACATGTGTGGCTCAGTTTTCCCGTAGGATTGCTTATTGCAAGTGTGAAACAAGGGAAGTCTTTGCTGGTGTTAAGTACAGTAAAATATACCAAAGGGAATAATGAGTTCCAGATTTGGGGAAGAAACATAATACCATTTCTTCTGCAGGTATTGTAATTTGATAATTATGCTTTTGTCCCCATAATGACAGACAAAAGCTAAAATAGCAGGCTGTGAGTGAGAAGCTGGTAATGGTAAGTAGGTCATATCCTACAAAGAAGTGGCAGAATAGCTAAAACAGTAAGATGTTTTAGTGCTTCCAAATAGCTAATTTCCAAAAAATTTGGGAAAACAATAGGTGTATGCAAGACAGAAGGAAATGATGGAAAATATGAATAAGATACTTGTGGCCTTTTGCCACTTGTGAACTTATTTGGCAAAGAAAGTTTTAACTTTCTCTAAAAGTACATTGCATATATTTAATGCTTGTGCTATGATTATGCACATATAGTACAAATGGGTGTAGAGTGATTAAATAGATAAAAATAGCTATAGCTTTTAATTTATGAAGTGTGGTGAGCTACTCACAGGAAAAAAAAAATCCTACAGATTGGACTTTAGTATGTTTTTTCTGTTGTTAAAATAAACTCATTACTTCTTGTGCATGAAGTTCAAGAGCAAAAAGAGGATCAACAATATTGTATCAGTATCAGAAAGCATGGTAACAGCAGTCTGAGTAGCTATCAGCCAGTTATTCTGATATTTCTGACGTTTTTCTGGGGTAAATACAGGGATGAGAATGTGAAATATAAAATTCACACTGCCTGACATAATTATAGGAATTAGGCCATGTCAAAATGAGTTTCATGTACTGGTAAACTTGAAAAAAAATGTATTCAGAGTTTGGAAACTGATAAGGGAATTGAAAATGAAGCACATCTGGTTTGTTTGGGTTTTTTTAATAATGGGTGGTGAATAGCTAGAATAAGTGATATAATGAACCTATGTATTTTGTGAACATGTCTAATGTGTTTGAGATGTCTCTCTTTAGATTATAGAAGCTATCTAAAGATACCTTGTTGTGGCAATTCAGATTGCATTGTCTCAATAGAATGTAAAGCACTTTTTTCTTTTTTTTATAAGCTTTGCAGCATAATATCTGTTGCTTACAGGTTCCTGGTTTACATAAATCCAGTTGTATAGGGTCACGTATTGTTACAAAGCTCAAGCCATTGATACCAGCTAAAGTAAGTGGATTAAGCAGGAGACTGTCGCCTGTGCAGAAGAGAAATCACTGTGATGCTGAAAATAAGCTGGGACTGCAAGCCACCATTAATGAACTCTGGAAAAACTTCCAATTTAAAAGGTGAGTGGCTTTCACCCTCTACTTAGCACCCTGTATGCTACCTCACCCCCAACCCCCGCCAAAGAACCAGTTTTCAAAGCAGACTCTACACATCTCTTCCACACAATTCCATAAAGACAATAGTTTGATATTTTTCACATACAATTTTTAATTTCCTATGCTTGATATAACCATGAAGTATGATTTGTGGTAACCAGGAAAAGCTCTCAGCTAAAATTCATTTTGGAAGTAGTGCATTTTGTTTAACGTAACTTATATGAAAATTATTACTATTGTTTTACATCAAATACCAAAAGGCATTTCTTAGTCTAAATGTATAAGCTGCATAGAAATTGCCAAACTTAAATGAAAATGAGGTTGTTGACTCGGCTAATTTGGAAGTTTCTCAAATATCTTCAAGGCTTGAACTTGAAGGACAAGATTATTTAAAAAAGAAAATAATGAAAACTGTAGGTGTTCTAGTGTACACTATTTCTGTGGGCTCAGTAAAAACTCCTGGTGGCAAAGCTCCAAGTAGCAATCTCAACTCTGAATAAATAAGTATTATTTAAATAAAATCATTATTCTTATTAAACTGGAACCAAATTTGAGTAGAACAAAAGTATTCTTTTTGCACTGAGTATTAAATATGAGACTGGTGAGCACGCATTAAGTCAGACCAATATATTGTACTATTTAGCCTTAATGGTAGACTATTATAAACATACAAATGATTTCTGTTTAAAAAAATATTACTTACAGTATTAACATTTTTAGAAATCTCACTCTTTATTGTCCTCTTGATGTGGGTTAAGAATGTTGTTTTCGAAGAGGAAGCAAAACTGTTTGTGTATGTAGTGCTCGGTCTCTAATTGAGAATATCTGACCAGCGTTGTTCACAGGGAGAAAATTCATATGTTTTGATTAATCAGAATACAGGCAGATAGAACAGAGTGAGCCTAGATGGCACTCTGTTCCTTTTCTCTGCTGATGGTTTTAAGACTTAGCTCCCAACATCCACATCTTATCCATCCAGTTTTGATAGATCTGTGACTTCTTGTTATATACTATCCATATATATTTTTGTATATATTACTTCTGTGTAAATAAAGTACTTGTTTATTAGTTTTTAGGGGATTATTTTCTTAATATATTTCACAAAAAGGTTTTTCTCACTGCCAGGACTCTGAGTATCCTGTTAATTGTTTTTTCAGATTTTAAAATGTTTCTAAATTAGCCTTATGTTTTAAGAATTATATTGCCTGTTGGGACACTAATCTGTTCTGTCCTAATCTCAAGATTTGCAGGATATATATGAAAGTACAGTTGTTCAGAAGACTTTAAATGTTAAGGAAGCACATACAATCCAGAGTAAGATGGTGTACATACAGCCTTTCACATATAAAGTGAATAGCTACCATCCTGTCACAGAATAACTGGAACAGTTGAAATCACTTTCAGTGAAGTTCTTCAGTTGTAGTGAAATTGAAATTCCATTGCAAATGTTTATTTTCAGTTTATTCATAGATGAGTGGGTGAATAGATGAGGGGTCTTGCTTTAAGCCATCTGTTCTTACACATATGTGGTTAGAAACGTATAGTATCATAACATTCTTGGGTTTTATTTTGTCTTTGTGTTTTTGTGCAGAGAGTATGAAAAACTTCCTTCTTGTAAAAAGTCAGATCCGTTATCTCCAATCAAAGATAATATACAGCTCACTCCAGAAACAGAAGAAGAAATATTTAATCATCTGGAACGTAGTCATGTTCAGAGGGCTATATTCCAATAAACTGCATACTGTGCACAATAGGATGCATTTTTAATCATTGTCAAAATTTACTTTCAGGAAATTTCATCAATATAGAGAAAATGCTTTAAAAACCAACTATATATTTTAGTCTAATTAGTGATTTGTCATATTTTTTATAAAAATGTGAATTGAAAGGTGAAGTCGTATACTGACTGGAATAAAATCCTTCAGATGCCTGTGTTCTCTTACTCAAAGTCCCATGCTAAAATTTTTTCTAAACCTTTTTCAGGTGCCCCTGGGAATTTTGATGTGTTTTAATTTTTAATAGTTGATCACTTTTTTATCTCTTCCTTCTTTCCTCTTGAGCCTAATCTGGCCCCAAGACAGGAATAAAACTGCTGTTCGGTGATCGTAACAACAGCATTCACTGTACTTCCAGCACTCGTATAACTATTTATTTTCCCTGTAAGGTAAGGTCTGCTCTCTCAACAGTTAGCTTTTCTATATCATACAGTCATGTTATTGGTGGGAATAACTTGGGGACTGCAGAAAGGAATGTTATTAATCTGAAAATTCTCACATCAATAGAATGGTCTCTTCAGAAATATGTGTTCCTCTGTTTTACCTGTCTATTGTTGGATAAGACTACAAACATGGAAAGACACACAAAATATCAGTCATCAGAGCTAAGGGTTACAAAAGAGCATCGTCCTCACAACAAACCAACTTTCAGTCTTCAACAGCCAATTAACTAAAGGGAAAGAATCCAAGGGACTGGGGTCCTTGTTTTGGATAACTGAATTATCATGAAATAATATGATGGAATTTCATACTTCTACATTTAAAATCAGGATTTGAGTTAATGTAAAGACATGTCTAATTTTTCCCCTTTTTTTATCAAGGGATAGTATGTCTTTCTGCAGCAGATAAAGATACAAAAGGATATCTTAATCTTTTAAATGAATCCTTTCCATTCCTGAGATGAATGCTTTCCCTCCATCTTTGAACTATTTGCAAAAATATAAAGTTTGAAATTGACCTATGAGAGGCAGGGTGTGTTTTTTTTTTAATTGCAGTCTACTTTTTCTCTTTAAAAGAATTTGTATCTGTAAAACTAAGGTGACTGGCTGCATCAAATTATAAAGCAGCTGCTCTCAAGAATAGGTTATGTGTACATTTGTGGGAGCAGTTATCTTATTTCTACATTTGAATTGAAGGTATGGGATATAAGGAATTGAAGCAATGGTGCTCTAGGACAGGGTTCCTCTCAGCTAGAAAATCCCTGCTGCTGAAAAGCAGATTTTTTAAGAGCGATCTTCAATGAGAATTTTTATCTCTGCTATGATGTTACAAATAAAGGCCAGAGATAAATGTTTCTGTGTTTCCGGTCATAGAACTGTTGCCTAGAATGAATTTTTGTGTTACTACAAATGTATTAATGACAGAAATAATTTCTGAAGGGAAACCATAAAAATAATTTGTTTTTCTCCATTGCTTATTTACTAGTGTGGGAGTTGCAAGGTTACTTTCTACAGTCTGTCCTTGCCTGCCTCTTCAGTCAAGGAGCCACTTGTTCCTACTTTAGTGGATCATCAGAAGAGACAAACTATTTGTCTTTGTACTTTCAAGGACAGGTAATTTTACAGGAGGATGTGATATCCCACATGCAAACTACATGTGTGAAAACAGTAATTTTAATTGGGTTGCCTGCAAATACTGCCTTGCCTGTTCTTGTAGTTCTTGTATTGAAAATACCATCACTTGTTTTACTCTAGCTTCTTCAAAGAGAGAATCAGAGGAAATAAAGCAAATGTAATACATCCATGTTGATACTGTTTTGTCACAAATGGCTGCCCTGTGTTTTTTTTCCTTTATATTCCTGTATGGACAGAAGAGTGAAAAATATAATTGATGATGCCTTAAAAGGCATAGGTCATGTAATAACTTGCTGGAGTGCTATTTCAATGGTAGGTATCCGAGGAATTATTCACGCAAAAATACTTCTTGATTGTATTACATTGTATGGTCTTAAAGTAGATTTTTTAAAAATACTTCTGTGTGATTTCTGGTGTGTGCTTTGGAGGTCTTGGGTTCTGATTTAGAGGGGATTTTTTTTTCAGAAAGCAGCTAATAGAATAGATGCCTTATATACTTACAGGTAATGTAATAAATACATGTTAGCATGTAATAGCATGTAAGATTTATAGTCAAGTGTAGAGTTCTTTAGTTGGTGTTTGTTTCATGAAAGATACTACGATATATATGTAAATGAATTTGTGCAAGACTTTATTAGCGAGTTAAAATTTACTCTGGATAGGGTAATATTCCATAGTAAAATTTATTCAGTATCAAAATAGGAGATATGGCAGCCTTCCAGTACTTAAAGAGGGGGCTACAGGAAAGATGGGGAGGGCGTCTTTATCAGGGAGTGTAGCGATAGAACGAGCGGTAACAGTTGTAAACTGAAAGAGGGGAGATTTAGATTAGATACTAGGAAAATATTCTTTACTGTGAGGGTGGTGAGGCACTGGAACAGGTTGCCCAGAGAAGTCGTGGATGCCCCATCTCTGGAAGTGTTCAAGGCCAGGTTGGATGGGGCTTTGAGCAACCTGGTCTAGTGGGATATGTTCCTGTGTCTATGGAATTGTTCCAGGTCATGATGGGGTGGGAGGGAAGATACAATAAAACATGCCCTAGTGAATAGAAAAAACAACTTGGAGGGAAGGGAGGAGAGCTTAGCTGTTTTAAAAAGTTGGAAAGTTGGAAGATATGAGGGTGGCTGGGAAACAAGAACTGAGTAGGAGGAAATGAAAGCAGATGGCAACTTGGAGGCATAAGTATGTGTGTTGTTTGCTTTTTAATCTAATATTCTTTTTATTTCTCTAGTTTCTGTAACTAATATTTTCTAATTTTACCAGCAGGACTTCAAAGTAATTTTACAAAGTGGATGGCATTGCTATATCCTGTTAAAAGGGTGACTGACCTGGAAAAACTAAATTTATTAATGGTGGTCTAATGAAGCTTCACTTTTGAAAGTGCTGACTAGCCATTCCTTCAGCAGAATGGTCGTGTAAACTGCAAATACTCAGTATCACAGGGAATTAATATGAGAGTCTGCAATCATCCAAGTCATGTAATGGTTTTGAAACTGTAGGTAAGTGACTTTTCCAAATTTCACTGAGGCTTTCTGCTTAAATCTTTTTGTTCTAATTGTAACAGTTGGTAGTAACCACATGCTGCCTCTCACAAAAATCAATACAGTAGTTAGAGTCATTTTTATAGGACTGAAGGATATTGAAAGACCATAGAGCTTTGGAAACGAGTTGAAAAACAGTTGTTACATTTAAATAGTAGTACTTTAATAGGATTTGCAATACTGTGGCATTTTCATATATTATTGACATACTGATACTTTATGATGTACTAAAAGCTCATGGTATTCAGATTTTATATATTGATTAGTAGTGTCTGTTAATTTCGTTGATAAGAAAAAAGGTTACAGTTCTGAGGCGGTGAAGCTAAGAGAATTCTTTGCTTTTACTACTGGCATCAAAGAATAACTACCAGCTGATTGTTTTAACAACAGGTCTTGGTCTAGTAGTGATATGGTACCAAATTAAAATTATCAATGTAGGAGGGAAGAAAAAGGGGGGAATCCCTTTCTGAAGGTTCATTGTTCAGTTCAGGTTATGCATCCCAAAATGTACCATCTTGAGAGTACTGTTGATCTCCAGTTTTCTGTGGAAAGTGGGACTACACATTTTATTGCTTCGTTTAGGAGACTGTAGGAAGCATTAGGTCGGTAAGATAAAAATGCTTGTCAGGGAGACTTGCTTTGTGTGAAGGATTAGTTTCTGTTCCAGTAACTCTCATTCTCCCCCGACTCTTGTGCTCCAAGCAAAAATCTTACTTTTAACGTGTAAAATTCTGGATTTGGAGCATGGCATATACCTGTGTGAGGTCCTGTTTTGGGAAGGATTCTTTAATGGCTTTGCAGTGACTGTGCTGAATGTTACAAATGTATATATGACCTCTGGAGCAAGGCACTCTAAATGTTTGAGGTGCACAGAGAGTGTACCAATAAGACAGGCTGGGTTTGGAAAGATTAGAAGCTTTATTCTTTGTATTACTTAAAAACAATATGAGTTAATATGAACTACTCTACAGCCTGCGTAAAACAGGAATTTAGGATTTTGTTTAGCTTGTTTCAAGTCCAGTACCTCAGGGAGCACCAGAGTTTGTTTTTTAGAAAACATCCAATTTAAGTACTTGCAGTGAAAAATAAATCATTGCAATAACTGCAATAGCAGAAGCATTAAAATGATCGATTTGGTTTTTAGTTTAAATCTAACTTGTCTTTAATCCAATGGGTCGTGTATTGTTGTCTACTGTATTAAAGGAGGTCCATTCAACAGTATGTATCTGGTAATTACCTCATTTTAGAAAAACAAATCAAGGGAGTGACTAAATGTAATTAAATCCAATTAGTATGAGCTAAGAAGAAATATCTGGGCAACAAACAGGAGGAGTTG
>VXAK01014900.1:6937-32046 GCA_013399435.1 Arenaria interpres
GGGGGGGGAGGCATTTTTGGGGCCAAGTCAATCCCCAAAGCCAGCACCGGGGTTTTTGATAACGGGCCAAGGAGAAAGGAGAGCGATGGGGCTGGCTGGCAAGAGGTAAATTTGGATTTACCGTGATTGACATCTCTCTTAATGAAGCCCTTTCTGGAACAAGGCTGGCGAGGAGCGGGATCCATTAGAGGCCGGGGCAGCGGCGGAGCCAAAACCGCCTTGTCATTGAAGACAACATTTAAAAAAGAAACAACCCCAAAACTGTGTATTATTTATTGTTTACCTTTTTTTGTGCCGCTTTTTTTCTGCGCGTCAACGCTTCCCATTGTGCGTTCGGGGCTTCAAAACCTGACATCACATTAGCAGCTGGCTCCAGAGCCCCCAAATAATGCATAAACTATGATTATTCCTTCTGATCCACTTGTGTTTATGTAAATGGCTGGAAAAGCGGTTTTCAGCTTATTTCAGAAGCTTAAGGGATTCATACCAAGCCTATTATTGAAAAATCAGAAAGTGAAAAGCAACTTCTGAGACAAGGAATTAGCAACTCAATGGCAGCGTGCGGGTACCGCTGGCTGTACGGGATCCGGCGCCGGCGCAGATGGGAATTATCCCCTCCCGGGATTCCAAAAAATCAAAGAGGTGGCAACAGGTCGTGGGGGTCTGCGGGGACCCGGGGGGGACACACACACACAGGGCTTGATGGAGGTTTGCAGTGAATCCGGAGAGGGGAGAGGCTGGAGAAGGGGGTGCAAATGGTGGTGCTGGCGTTGGGGCTTGGGTTTTTTTGGGTGGGTGGAAGGAGCATCGCCGGCTGCAAAAGCCACCAGCCGCTGAGTCCCCGCGGTGGGAAGGAGCTGGGGGTGCTGTGGGGCACCCAGGTGGCCCCAGCATCCATGACCCCAGAGCATCCATGGCCCCAGCATCCATGGCCCCACTCCCTGCAAACCATTTCCCAGGAGAGATGGGCACGGATGAGAATCCTCTTTGGGGCACCAACCCCTTCCAGGCAGCCCCTCAGCATCTCATCCCTCTTCTCCTGCCGCTTTGATTTTTATTATTTTATTATTTTTTTTTCCTCCCCCCTCCCCGGTTCAATCCCTTTTCCCCCCTTCCTTATGTTAATTTCCCACCTGAGCACCAAGTACTTTATAAATAGCAAATCTGAAATGAATTTCCTAGCAGCAATCATTATCTCCCTCGACAGCCATTAAACATTCACACAAGCAGAGCAAAATGACAAAGGGGATTGATTTTTACAGTATGTTGGGGGGGGAGGTAGGAGAAAGGAAATATGTTGACAAGGCTTTTTTTTATTTTTCCCTTTCCCCCCCCCTCCTCTCCGCCCTCCCCTCCTTTCCAGATCCTCTATCTCGAGGAATTTAAAACCTCTCTTTTTTTTTTTTTTTATTTTCGGTTGGGAGAGAGCGAAGTTGGAAATANGCTGCGTGTGACTGGAGAACGTGGAGTTAGTTCCGCGGCCCCGGCTGTTGAGATGAATATGTCAGAGTTAATGCCTCCGAAGATGGAGGGGTGGGTTAGAAGGAAGGGGGGAGAGGGGAAGGAAGGGGGGGACACACCAATCTCCGCAGCCTTCTCAGCAGAATAAATGTGTTGATGCAATAGTTGGGAGCCGGCGAGCTGCGGCCGTATGAGGCACTGTAGCTGAAAATTTAACTTTGATTTCAATTTTCATATTTGTCAGCAATAATTAGATTCAAGAAATGTTTTTGCCGCTGTTCGAAAAATACTAATAAGTAGGAGCCTTTGTAGTATGGCTAATGGAGTCTTTTTTTTCCTAGTGGGCTAGAAAAATTCCATTAAAGGGAAAAGTCATACTATATTACCCTGCTTCAACATGCATTGACTCGGCTGCCGCGGGAATATCTAGGCTGGGAGACGGCGCTCCTCGCTTTGCGCCGTGGGGATGATGCCCGGGGATGGGGCTGGGTGATGGTCGTGATCCGAGGGGGCTTCCAGAGGAGCGGGGAGGGATGGAGGACCACCCCCCCGGCCCCCTCCCCAGGCCTGGTTGGAGTTGANGGGGTGGTGGTGGGTGGGGGGGGGGGGGGGGGGGGTAGGGGATGGTGGTGGTGATGCTTTTTGGGGTGGCTGGAGGCTTTCGCGGCGCTGCTGAGGTGCTGTTGTAGTGGTTGCCTGGCTCTGGTCCAACCTGTTCGCTTTTTGGTGTTATCCCGTGGGATTTAAAGCCTTAAATGAGGGAGGGAGGCGGGGGGGGGTGCGTGTGTCTCCTTTTACCAGCCCTGCCCGAGGCAGAAAGCCCCTTCTCCCCCTCGCCACCCTTCCGCAGGGATTTCCCTGGTGGCCTGTGCCAGGTTTTCTCCCCGAGCAACGCCGTTAGAGCAAAAGAGCAGTGAAATCCGCTGGCGATCCGCGCAGCAAATGGGGGAAGCTCTAAGTTGTGTCATTCTCAAGTTACTTCAGCCTATTAAGCAAACAAAAGCACTTGTGGAGTGAGAAATGGAAATGGCCGAGGCGGCCCGATTAATCCTGGATGTACAATTCCATTAATAAGGCAGATTTTAATAGGTGGCTCTTTCCAGGAGCTGCTGGGACTGAGAATTGATGTATTCACTGTAATTGTATTGCAACTAATAGGATATGAAGAAAATTGTGTGGAGAACCCGTTCCTTCGCCACCGTTTTCCAATCAGTTGAAATAATGCTTCCCCCTGGAAGAGCCCGGCCAGGTAATGATACTGAAACCTAAATAGAAACAGGAATATTTTTAATTTCAGAGGAGGTGATTTTTGGCTCGGCTTCCCCGGAGAGCCGGGTGGAAGCTGAAACGGCCGTTGGCACAAAAACGCCGGAGGAAATGGGGATCCCAATCCCAATGGTAACGCCCCGTGGCCGGATACTGGGGCCACCGTCGAGCGGTGCCGGGTCTGGGAGCCCCCCGAGAGCCAAGAGGGGTATTTCTGGATGCCCGGGACACGGGGGCTGCCCCTCTGGCGTCTCACCCGAAGCCTTTTTGTCCCTTTGGTTTTTTTCGGCAGCGAGAGGGGCCTTCACCCTCCGCAATCAGTGCGGTTCACTGGGAGAGCTCATTAACGAGCCCGAGGTCCTCGCTCCGTTCATCCCCCCTGTTCATTCCGACCCGCCGATCCCAGGGCTACACGACGCTTTGCCGATACTCTCTTTGCAGTGAATTCCTGTTTTCACACCCCTGCCAAAAAAACACCACCTCGCCTCCTGCCTCGCGGAGTCAAACGCGCTTTGGCGGGTCCCCGTGGGATTTAGGGGAGGGATTTGGGCTTTTTCTGCCTGAGCATCTCTCTCCAAGAGCATCTCGGCGATGCCAGGGAGGCTGGGTGGGTCAGCACATCCGAGGTAAAGCACAGCAGTGCCCCGGGATGCAAACTTCCCTAATATCCGTATTAAATTGTGGAATAATGCACATGTAAGAGCAGGAAGCATCAGCCCTAAGAGCTGATTCAAAATCCAGGCAGCCCCTGGGGAATTTGGGGAAGTTTGCGGCCGCTTCTTGTCTGTTCCTCGCTGGGTTTCGATGGTGGTTGTTTGTTTTTCAGTCCTTCTCCCTATTTGTATGCATGCTCTGACCCTTCTTTGGTAGCAGGCTAGAGAGTAAATATAAAGGGGAGGGAAGAAAAAAAAAAAAGAGAGAGGAAAAAAAAAGCACCAAGGCACAGTTTAGCTCAAATCCCCGAGGAAACAGATGTGATTGCCTTACAGAAATGGCTCCAATAAGGCCAGAAAGGAATATTGCTTTTATAGCTTTTGGGATATAAAACATTTAGGAAATGTGATTGACTGGCGGGGCCTAATTTATCATTTACCCATTTCTTGCTCGCTCTCCGTCCTCGTATCCACCCAAACACAGAAGTGTGCTCGGACAGGCTCATTTCCACGTTTTTTTAGATTTTTTTTTTTTGCTTTCTGTCTCTCTCCTGCACGTAACACACGTGCAAACCCCTATTTCCTTGCACGCCGAGCCGTGTGCGTGCACACGCAGGCACGTGTGGCCCCCCCTGTGCTCCTGACTCCTTGTCCCTCCGCCTGTGTCACGGATTTATCATCATTCTGCTAAGCACTCGAACTCCTGTGGCTATTTATAATTAATGCTCAGAAACCTGCCAATCCATTTAATGACACTGGGAGGTCACGGCCTCCCTTATAGCTTCCCATTAATCATCATTAGAACAGTTCTGGGTTTTTTACATTCTTTTTAAATGTTAATTCACCTTTATAATGCTCCTTTCAGCTCTGACTGTAAAGGGGGACTCTGCAGCGACTCCAGAACTGTCTTGCGAGTGTGCGCAGGTGAAAGGCGCAGTGGGACAATGGCACTTGATAAAGTCTCTCGGATGTCTCCCCGCTGGAATGAATTACGCTCACAAACTCGGGCGAGATGGGATTTCTTCACTGCCCTCTGCTGCCTGCTCCTCGCAGCGATGCTGGCACGGCTGCCTCCTCCCTCCCTCGGGTACCACCGAACCCCTCGCCATCGCTCCCTCCCTGCACAGACCCCTTTTTTTTTCCAGCTGGGAGCCACGCAGCAAGCGGTTCCCGGAGGGGAATAAGCTCACGGGTGCTGGTGCGGAGCCTTAGAAGGCCACGGGTTGTGTTTGGGCCTGGCTTTGCTCGGCAAACTCGCCTTGGCGTAAGGTGGGCCCGTGCCGAGCTTGGTTTTACGGGGTCGTGGTTGTTGCGTCCCCTCGGCATCTTTGGGTTGGAAAGGGACCTTCAAGATCATCGAGTTCAACCCCCCTGCCCTGGGCAGGGACACCTCCCACCACACCAGGTTGCTCCAAGCCCCCCTCCAACCTACCCTTGAACCCCTCCAGGGATGGGGCAGCCACAACACAGCCTGGTTTGGCTGGAGCATCCAACCAAACAATTCGGAGGTGAACAAAAATCCCCAGAGGGCAGGGCTGCTCGCGGGGCTGAGTCCATCTCCTTTTCTTTCCTGCTACGACCCCCCCCGCCAGCCCTTTTTCCCTGTGTCCCAAAGCACCCGCTGTCGTGGTGGCAGCCCCAGGCCCTTTGGAGCCCAAGGCGGGGGGCACAGCAGAGGGGTTTAGCAGAGATGTCAGGCGGCAGCTTTTGTGGGGGGGGAAGGAAAGCTCCGGGTGCAATCTGGTAGCTTCTGGCAAGCGACAGCTCTTCTTAAATAGCCCTCTCTTGGCTGGCTGTCGGGAGCCATCGTCCCCTCCCTGAAGTCAATCTGTGCTCCCCGTTACCGGCAGCGGGTCCGAAGCGGCGTGTGTCTCCCCTCCGGATCCGGGGTTTGGTCCTTTCGGGGAGGGTGTGCGCCCGGTGTGATGGCGCGGGGGCTTTGCAGAAGTTGGGCGTCGAGGCGTGAAGCTTCTCCGATGGAGACTCTTCATAAACCTGCAGGGCATCCCCCCGACTCCTGCCCCGAGACGGGGGGAGGCAGCCCCGGTACCCACAGGGAGGCACCCGCAGCCCTGCATGGGCTTGGGGTGGGCGAAGGTTCTTTGTTGGGTGGTTTTTTGGGGTGAAACAAGTTCACTCCTGCTCCTTTGGGGGGTTCTGGTCTTGGTGAGAGCCAAGCCCGGCCCCCTTTCTCTGAGTAAATACGCCAGCAGCATTTGGCTTAATGAACTGTGGCTTTTAATAAATGGCTCTTATCTTGCTGAAGTGCTGCTAAATTGTCAGGATTTAAAATTAGCCTAATAGATTTGCGGGCGATGTTTTATTCACTGGTTAGTTGGAAAGAGTCGGAGAGAGGGGGAGAGATGGCTCCACCCAGTTCTCCCTGAATTATACAAGAGTTATTTATTTGTTTGGGCCGAAGGGGAAATGTTCGGGATTAATGTGCGATGCCTCAGCACCTGACTTAATGAGAATTTAGAGACCTATCCCAAACTGATCGTCTCCAATTAATCACTCGGTGGCCCCCTCTGCTTTCCTGTCCCTGGAATATATTTCTCCAAGTGGTGGTTGGGTCGTGGTACCCACTGGCTCGTTGCTGGGAGAGGGGGGCGGGGATGGAGTAGGGAGGTTTTGGGGGAGTTAGGGAGGTTTTTGGGTGCTGTGGTGGGTTCTTCCAGCTTTACTCCATGTCTGTGTTGAAGTAGAGCCCATGTATCTCTGTCTATACCATCTATAAACCTGGGCAACTTCTATTTTTGAGTATAAAGTTGGGCTGGTCCTTGCTTTGCTTCTGATACATCCCGTGAAGGCTTTGTGCCTTTATTTCTTCTGGCAGCGCGGAGCCAGTTACGATCCTGTTGACAGTTCGGAGACATATGGAGAATCAAGGCAGAGCAGTGTTTTATAATAGAGTAATACGGGATCTGGTTGGGATGAGGGATGCCAGGGAAATGTCAATCACTATCATTATCCTAACAAACTGCTGTACCTGCAGAGATAATAATAATATTTAGCAATTATGTAGCACCTAACAAGCTCAAATGGCACAGCTAATTAAATCTCCCAAGACTTCCTTTGGGTGGGGTGTTTTCCTAAGAGTGAGGACCAGCTCCTGCCCAGCATGTGTTGTGGGAAGCTCAATGCTCTTCTCCCCCATTTCACAGTTGGGGAAAGGCATCAATCCCGCTGAAAACCCTCAGTGAGGGTAAACCTGAGCTCGGGAACGGGCTAGCAGAGAGGGCAGTGGGCAACCTTGGCACCACATTGTGCTGTTGGCAAGAGCGTTGTGTGGCCTTGACCAAAAGACCCTGATGGCCAAAGGTGCTCGGGTGCCGAATGCCTCGGTGTGCTCGTTGCTTGTCCGTTCTGAAATGGGGGAGAGTTTGGGTGCTGAGGACACCACCGGCATCGCTGGGTGAGGCAGAGGTGGTGGTGGTACAGATGGTTTGCAGGGCTTGAATGGACCACGGTGCATTTTTTCCTTTCTTCTGGCTTGTTGGGATGCCGCTGTGCCCCTTGGTTCATCATTTCCCTGCCCAACCTGCATCCCTCTTGAGAAACCTTTCCAGAAGGTGATGCTTCTCCACCAACATCCCAGGCTTGGCCGGGGGCATCCAAGATCACGGCGTTTGAAGGCACGGCTTTCAATTTGTCCCTGTTTGTGGTCTTCTCACCTTGCTCCTGCTGGAAAGCAGCGGGTAAGATGATACGTGGCTGCTGGGATCCAGCCAGGATCCTCGACCCCAGCCCAGTGGAGGCAGCGGCCTCCCCGTGACTTTGTGAAGGTCAGCCTTCGCGTCTGAAGCGGGGCTGGTAGTAGCAACGCCTGATGCACAGTGTCAGCCATAAAGGAAATATTGTATATAAAAGATAAGGTTGTTTTTGGTTTTTTTTCCCTCCCCTTTTCTTGTGGCAGAGGAACAAGGCGCCGGGTTCATTTAGCATTCATAAAGTCTTGCTTTGGAAACGCCTTTAAGTACTGCTGAGGGAGACTTGAAGGAGCGTGTTTGAGAGTCAAATGCACATCTCCTTGGGCTCTCCTTTCATCTGCTTTAAAAAACACAATCTTTTTCTTTTTTTTTTTTTTTTTTTATCCCCCCTCTGTAAAAATACTAATCTTCTCCAACAGCAGCAGACACCCAGGGTGCAGCCGCTCAGCAATTAGCTCAGTGAAGAGAATAAGCGAGGAGCGGAGGGACGGGGAGACTCGGCCAAGTACCGGGAGGACGGGGAAAAGGAAGGCTGCTAATTAGGAGGCAGCACAGCATGGCACACGGGGGGACGGCGCCTGCTTAATTCAGGTGCAAAGTTGCTAAATGGCGATGTGTGTCGTCTGCCCGGGGTGGCAACGCGCTTGGTGGGACGCTGAAGTCCTCCCCGGGGATGCTGGG
The DNA here is from genome assembly GCA_013399435.1 of Arenaria interpres. NCBI lineage: Eukaryota > Metazoa > Chordata > Aves > Charadriiformes > Scolopacidae > Arenaria > Arenaria interpres. The sequence continues at coordinate 14,709 of VXAK01014900.1, forward strand.
CTGACCTCCAGCAGTGAGGAGCATCTCCAAGGGAATCTACGTCTCGGTCTGGACCCAAAACCAAGCGGTGAAAGACCCCAGGGAGGATGAGGATGAGGGAGGATGAAGCAAGCGTATTCCCAACGCCGAGCTGGCCAGGAGTCTCTGTTGGGAGAAACACATGGAATTTTTTTTTGGCTTGAGTCCTCTCTGGACTCTTGGCCAACGTGGAGGAGAGGAGTGGCCACCCTCCAGAGGCTGGGCTTTCCCGGCAGAGTCATCGTGTTGGACTTGATGTCGGTGGGGAAATTCAACAGGCGGTTCCTGTTATCAGCGGAGGAGCTGTGGTGGAAGGAGCAGGCGTCGGAGAGAGAAGAGAGCAAGAAATGTTGTTGACATCCAGACTATGAAGAGCCGGCTTCACGAGAGGTCTCAGATGGGCAGAAGTTCAGCTTGGCCCCTTCTTTTGGCTGAAACTCTGCTCGTCCTTGAAACCTCTCTCCTCCGCTCTTCACTTGAGGGAAGGGAATCTATTGCAAGGAAATATGTTGTCTTGGTCTTGCGGCTCTTTATGAAAACAGCACATGTCACTGCCCCGATTTCCTTGAGCCAAAGGATGTGGCTGGATTTCAAAAAGAAAAGGACTGGATGATTTCATTATTGCTCACAACTGTTCCCACCAAGATAAGGACAGTCTAATCGCCTTCCCTGGGCAGAAGTACCAAGGGAACCAAAAGGGAATGTTTCCCATTTGATTTTCCGCCTTCTCTTCTGTGTTTTGGTACGTCTTCAGGACCCTGTGGTGCCAGAGGAAGGCTCTGAGGCTCAATAGGCTCTGGGGGGGGAGTGTTACGGTTATTGGGGGCCCATGTCTCAGAATGAAGATGCTCCACCAGCAACCACCTTCCTCCAACCTCATGCATGGATTTATTTCGCCTGTGATCGGGGCTTGAGCTCTGCTGCCCCAAACTCCTTGGGTGAAGCTTGAACTGATGATGGAGGCTCAGATCTGAGCAGAGGGGTAGATTTTTCAGCCTTTTTTTTTCTTTTTTTTGCGTGTTCCCTAGAAGAAAAACGCCACCCCCGCATAAAAAAAAAATCAGAGCTTGCTGCCATTGGGTTTGTTTTTATTAAATACATCTCGTAATACCTCTGAGACCCCATCCATCGCCGAAAATTACCTCCACGCTCCATCTCATTCTTCCGAGAGGTGATGTTGTCCGTAGTGCAACCCAAGTAGAGCCAATTTGGCTCGTGACTGCTTGCCCAGGAGATGGTGGGGACTTGGGGGGAGTAGACCCTAGAGGTGGAGGGGTTCAAGTTTGGACTGAACCCTCCAACACACCCTTCTTCTGCCCTCATGGGGTAGAGCAGCCACGTGTCCCCACTGAAGAGCTTTGTGTTGCAGGGAAGGAGCTCTCTGGGCTTTGATTTGCCTCGTAGCAAGAGATAACAGATTCCCGTCTTGTCCTTTAATGATTCGAGGACGGAATATTTTCCACATCAATTTATCCATCTCGGTGGCCCTGATTCCTCTCTGGTGGGTGGTGTAAAAATCAGTGCGAGCGAAGGGGATGAAGTAACTCCGTCTTCCTCCTCGCCCTCTCCCTGTTTGCGTGCCCTGGGCACTTTGGAGCTCCCTGAAGCCGCTAATTGATCGGTCCCGTTAGCGCAGTCGTCAAGGAGTTGTCATTTGGCGAGCAAAGTGGGGTGCTCTCTCCTGGAGCAGAGGGGTCACCGACTCAGGTCCCAGCGGCGGCCACCCAAAGAGAAAAGATGGCTTGTAATTACATTCATAATTGAAAGTGATTAATGGTAGCAAAAGAACTTCGAGCGATTTCTTGTAATTAAATACTAATTTTAATTCCTTTGCAGCGCCGAGCACCATATTTGCTTTACTGGTGATATTTATGGCTGCGCCTTAGCACAGCTAATATCTTAAAAATACATGTGAAGTGATTAACGTGGGTTTTTTTTTTTTATTTTATTTGTAACTGGGTAAACAAGTAAATATCAATTAATTTGTTGACTTTGTGTCTGTAATTAGCGATTATTATTTCATATTTTGGAGGATCTCTGTTCTGGAGGATTTGTGGCTTGGAGCTTGGAAGCCTTGAGTGCTCCCAACCAGGTCTCCTGGTCTCTGCTCCGGGCTGTTCTAGCTCCGAAAAAATAATGAAAATAGAGGTAGGAGAAGGAGGCAGCGCTCACATCCGCAGTGCTTTGGGCGCGGAGGACATCGTGGCCGAGTTTTGAGCCTTCTGGCAGCGAAGCCTCTTGTGAGGGCTTGGAGCAAGGGGAAGGGAGTTGTCCGTGCGCGGCAGATGCTCGCTGGCTGTTGCTCGGCCTTTGAAGAACAGAAGTGTCACGGAATCGGCTGCTCCTGCCAGGTTTTCGCTGTCTGGAAGTGACACCTTTCAAACCCAGCCGCTGCCCGCGATGCTGCGTCTCGAGGGCTGCTCGGGGCTGCCCTCCCTCTCCCCTTCTTCCAGCTGCCAACATCCTCTCCTCCACCCAGAAGGCTTTTGTCTGTCGATGTGTGCTGGACCTTTGGGGATAGATTTGCAGAATTGTAACATTTCATCCTTGATACTATCCTTGCACTGATGTGGTTTTGAATTTTGACCTGGCAAACGGGGCATGCCAGCGTGGTTTGGCGTCGGGGAGCTGATGGATGGTGTTTTGGGTGGCTGTACCAACATCCTCTCCTCCACCTTTCTCTTTGGAGAAGGCTTTTCCTCTGTCGATGCGTGTTGGGCCTTTTGGGGGGATGTATTTGCGGAATTTAATCTTTCATCCTTAATGCTCTCATTGTATTGATTTGGGTTTGAATTTTGACATGGCAAATGGGGAGTGCCAGCGTGGTTTTGCCATGGACAGGGAGCTGATGGATGGTGTTTCGGGTGGCTGTACCAACACCACCTCCTTCCCCCTGCTCTTTGGGGAAGGCTTTCCTCTGCCAGCGCATGCTGGACCTTTGGGGATATATTTGCAGAATTTAACATTTCACCCTTAATACTATCAGTGTATTGATTTGGTTTTATGTTTTGACGTGGCAAACGGGACCAGCAGGATTTGGGGTTTGGCTGTGGTCAGGGAGCTGATGGATGCTGTTTTGGGTGGCTGTACCAACATCCTCTCCTCCACCTTTCTCTTTGGAGAAGGCTTTTCCTCTGTCGATGCGTGTTGGGCCTTTTGGGGGGATGTATTTGCGGAATTTAATCTTTTATCCTTAATACTGTCGGTGTACTGACTTGGGTTTGAATTTTGACATGGCAAATGGGTCCTGCCAGCGTGGGTTGGGGTCTGGCTGTGGACGGGGAGCTGATGGATGGTGTTTTGGGTGGCTGTACCTGGGTGCAAGAATTGGGGGGGGTCACCAAACCGGGCAGGATTCCCATCCTGGGGAGCATGGGGTAGGGGCAGAGACCAGGGAGAACCGCAGTCATCTCCTCTAACTGCAAACATCATTAAGCTTGGGTTTGTTCATCGCCCCTACCAGCCGTATGGCGCTTTTTCAGGCACTATAGCACGAGTGTTTCATGCCTAGATGTGCTCACGTCCTTCCCACGCCTTGACAAAGTTGTTTTCGGATGAGCCGGGCTGGGAATCTGTTTCCCCGAAAACTTGGTCCTGCTCACATAGCAACACACCGGGCCAGAAAGCACTTGATGGAAATCATGTCTCTTCCTCCCCAGTTCCTTGATTCCTTGCTAATGCTTTTCATTCCCTCTTGCTGCTTGAGAGAGCTGATCGTCTGATTAAATTAAGACAGACACAAAAGCAGCTGGCCTGCCAAAGCCTAGGATTTTATTAAAAATAATATTGTTTACAGAGTTCTCTCCTTTTATGGCGCATATAAAACAGCGTGTTCCACCCGAGCAGCCGGCAGGCTCGCTGCAATTTACCCGGGAAGAGATGGAAAGACATTAAACCTTGTCTTGATGGGGAGTAGGGAGGGCGTGGAGGAGAGGGAGGTTGGGGATGAGAGACGGGAGAGTAGCTGTGACAGCAAATGAGAGGGAAGGAAATGCAGGATCGGGGTGGGGGAAAAAGCAGAGAAAAGGAAGGATGGTTCCCTGTTCCCCACCTCCCCTTCTCCCCTCGCATACCTGGGCAGAAAGGAAGCGCTCAAAAAGGAGAGAAATGATGGAAGAGATGAGATAAAGTAGGCCAAGGAGCTTCAGCTGGGGATCCAGCCTCCACCCGAGCGAGGAGGAGAGCTGCTTGCCCTCCTTGAAATATTCAGGAGCCCTTCCCGGGCTCTCCGAGCGGGTGGAAAGGCTCCTCCACTCTGCTTTCCTCTCGTCTGAGGTCTTGGAGATGCTTTTGTGAGCCCTCAAGCAGTGGGGCAAGGCAGTGCTGGAAGGTGCTTGGGAGCGCTGGCTCCTGGCCACCCAAGAGCCCACCAGAGAGCCCTCAGGGTTTGTAAATGATGGATTTGTAGTTTATTTGCACTTCAAGGGTCTGCCAGGGGCAAAGGGAGGGCGTGCAGGGCATGGCCTATAGTGATGGGTCGTGGCATGAGGGGCTGGTGGTGAAGCGAGGAGAGACAAAGAGGTTTTTCCAAGGTCACAGAAGCAGCTTGAGGTGCCACCCAAACTTGAACCAGGGCCCCCACCTCCATCACACCCTTGTGCTGGCCAAAAACGGGTCCGTGGGTTGCTTTGGGAGGCACGGAGGAGCCTCGCTAACGCCCTGTCTCTGCTTTGCTCCCTCTCTTCCGTCTGTGTCTTCTGTTTGTTTGTTTGATTTGGTTCCAAATAATTAATTGTAAAAACCCATGGCTAATGGTTTGAATGAAGGATGGATGGGCACTTTAATTAACTTGTGAAAGGATTATACACTTATGTTTTCAGTCTCCCTGACCCCAGCTGAAGTGACAAGGCTTGAACATCCCCGCGCTCTGAGGGAGCCCGACATGAAAGTGCTCTGGGGAGGGGGGGGATCAGCTGGGCCCCCCCCCGGGGCAAAGCTGCTCAGGCTGAGCTGGGAAAATGCAGCTGGGATGTGATTTTAGTTAGCACATGGCGGGGGGGGTCACTCTTCTTCCCTCTGTGGCTGGGACCCTGGGAGAAACGCCTCCCACCCCATTTCCTTGGACCCCGCTGAGCCCCAACGTGGTCATCATGGTGAGGACCTTCTCATGGCACTTTTTAGGGGCTGGGTGCAGGGAAGGGAGGTGTCCCATGAGTCGTACAGAGACTTTGGGGATGGAATAGAGCTGAGCCATATTTTGGGCTTGTACGTGTGGAATTTGGACTGAGCAGGAATCATCTCCCCGTTCTTTATAAAATGGTTATCGAACAAGCTTCTGAGGTCCGCCATCAGCAGAGAGGCCATCTTTCTACCCTAAACCAGGCAAAATTCTGTCTTTGAGTTGGGTTGGGAATACGCTCCAGCCTTGGGGAACTGAAACTACCCATCTCCTCCATCCAGGTGGATTTCTGGAGGCTGGGAGGCGAGGGGACTGCTAGGCAGAAGAGGGGGCTCTTGGTGGAGGTGGCCACAGGTCACTCCTTGGTAGCCTGTAGGCAATGCTGAAGCTTGATGGGCATCAAAACCTGTCAACGGTCCCTCACTCTGAAGACAGTGAAAAGTTTGGGGCTGTAGCAGTGGGTGCTCCAGCCTTTGCAGCTCAAGACATTGCTGCCTCGTTAATTATTGATGTCTGAAGAACCGCTGAGTAAGACACCGAGAAAACCTTTGAAGAAAAAGAGTTGAGCTCCTGCCGTCCCTCCCAGCCCTTCCCGGCACCGTCTCTCCCAACCCTTCCCCAAAGCCAACTCCTCCCCCTCGTTTCTCTGCTTTTTAAGACAGTGCCAAGAGATGAAAAGTGTCTCCTGCACGGACGTTTTAATGAACAAATAAAATCAAGACCCGATTCCAAGCAGGATTGGGTGAGGGAGCAGGACTTCTGCAGCTCCTCCGCTGCCTGATTCAGCAGGTTGGGACCAGGCCGGGGTCAGATCATTTTCTGAATGAGTCAAAAGTGCTTTGAAATATCTCTGGGAGGGATGGGGGCCGTAGCTTGCATCATGCTACTGAGTCACCGGGCAATTTCCCATCCCTCCCGGCGCAGAGCACTCCAGGTGGGAGCTTCGGCATCGCTGCTTAAAACAAGGCTGATTGGGGCTTGTTCTCGCATGGAAAATGCATGAGGGAAAAAAAAAAGACATGAATTTCCATGCTGTATTTTGGATCAAAAAAAAGCCGTTTTTACTCTAAACAAGGCCTTTTTGGCCTTCTTTCAGTAGCGGTATCTGCCCCTGGATTCCTCCTCACTTATCAGTCCCCCAGCAAGCCGCTCTGTTTGATGGCTAATCTGCCTTATTATGTTTTTAAATGCACTTTAATATTTTAGTTTTAGTGACTTTTATTTTAAGGCCAAATTCCGGCTTCTGAAGTGCCTACCTCTCTTTTACTTCAATGGCAGCCTTTCACGTTTATCCCGAGGCATAACATGGTCCTTGGACTGTTTGAAACGAGATGCGCTGATTAGAGCATCTCTCAGCCGCCCGCCGCCGTTCCGCACCTCAAAGGACGGCTCAGAGGTTGGAGCTGGGAGTATTTCTGGGCTCAGCATGGGGTTGTTTGGGACTTCACGCTCCTTGGAGCTCTCTTTCAAGTGACCTGGAAATAGACGGTCTGCTCGTGGGTCGTCAAATGCCTTCTTGGCGTGGTGTTGATGGGGTTGGCGGGAGGCCTGTGGTGTGCGTGGGCCGTGCCTCGTGAGGAGCTGGGTGATAAACCAGAGAGGAGAGACGAACACCCAAGGTCGGTTGGGAATTCTTGCTTTTACCCTGTTTATTTCTATTTTTTTATTTTTTTTTTGTTTTATTTTAGAGCGGTGAAATACTGAGGGAGCCACTAAAAATGGTTGCACCCGATATTTTACGTTGAGAGGGCTTCTGGCCCAGGGGTTTATTTAGTGTTTAGTGTTTTCAGTTCTTGCTGAAGCCAGCAGCAAGCTGAAATGTGCCCTGTGTGCTCGGAGGGGCTTGGTACCCCTTGCAGCCGGGCAGGGAGCTGTGGGAGAGACGCCAGCCAGAAGCGTGTGCCTGGAGGGCTGTCTGAAGCCCTCGGAGGCTGCTGCTCCCATTGTAATTGCTCCTTGGAGAAACCTCCCTTTGTTTAACAAGTGTTGAGCATTTTGTTCAGGGAATTCATTCCGTTGTTTTGAGGTTATTTTTGGTTTTTTTTGTTTTTTTTTCCTCTTCCTTCCAACTCAGCATGGTCTTGGGGAAATCAGAGGGAAGGAGGGGGGTGATGGAGGGGACATGTGTGGCAGGGATCAAAGGGGTCAGGGTCTTTCTTCCATGGCCCACGTCCGAGGAGGACTCTGTTCATCTGCCTTTGATCCCCATCAAAGGCATTTGTGGAACCCAGTTTGTGGAACCCAGTTCCCGTCCATCGCTGAGTCCAGTCTGGGCCTTTCCCAGTGCCTGCCAGTGATGTGATCCTCATCCTGGGAGCTTGATATGGGTTTTGTATATATTTGTGTGTGTGTGTATATATATATATACACACACACACACACAAAACCAGTAGCCAGCTCCCAGGGTGATTCCAGGATGTTCATTTAGTTCTGATGTCTGATTCCTCCTGTGCTGATGTTTCCTGGGAAGGACCCTCTCCCTGATCTGATTTAGAAGGCCCCTTCCCCAGATCTGTAGAATCTTTAGAAGGAGCTGGATCTTCACCAGAAGAATTCTCTCCTATGCTGTCGAGCTTGATCTGGTCTTTGTCAAAAAAATAAAAATAAAAAAAATCCTGATTTCGTAGTAATTTCCAAAATCCAAAAAACATCCGTCCCCTGCCTCTGGTGGGGTCAATTTGGCATAAGCATAAATGGGCGAAGTAGGCTTTCCCGAGGTAAAATTGAAAGTGTAATTAGTGGTAGGATCCATTACGCGGTGCCCAGCGTATGCAGGGGGACTCGTTTATCGCGGCGTGGATGGGAATTTAACACGGGAGCGGAATAGCACGTTTCCCCCACCGCATACAAACACCAAGAGCAAATAAATTATCCAACGCGTCGGGCAGGTTAAGCAGCGGCGCATCAACTAAATTTAAACAAAACCCTATCAAGCCACGGTGCAACATTCTGCTGGAGAAGGACACGACGTGAGCTGTCGGTTTTAATTTCCAACCCCTCAAGGCTCTCGAAGGGAAAAGCTCTTTCAATTGAGTCAACTGGAATTCACTGGCGGTGCCCTGGTTGAGCCCCGCGTTGGGCGCTGTCGTGGTTTGGGTTGGTGTGGCCACCAAAACGAAGGGCAGATGCTCTCTTTTACTTTCTTCCCCTTCCGACTAGGGAGAACATCTCCCTGCAGGTGAGAGGAGAGAAAAACGAGAGAGAGAGAGACTCAGGAGTTCAAGAAACTAAACTACTTGAATGAAAAGTTAATAATACTAATAAGAAAATAATAATACAATATATACAAAGCCATATGGAGCTCCCAGGATGGAGGTCATGTCACCGGCAGCACTGAGAAGGTCCCAGACTGGACTCGGATGGGAACTGGATTCCAATATTGGATTCCAGAACTCATGGATTGGGATCTAAGGTGGACAGAGAGAGTCCTCCAACCATTGAAGAAGGAGCTGACCCTTTGATCCTTCAGCATTTCTGCTGAGCATGATGGAGATGGGATGGAACACCCTCTTGGTCACTTTTGGGTCTCCTGTCCCTTTCTCCCCTCTACTCTCTTCTGCTTCTGACCCTCCGACTCGGTCACAACAAAATCAGCTGCCCTTGTTGGTTGTTATAGCAATAAGTATAAGTGGGAGCTTCTCTGGGTACCATTTCTGGGTATTCACTATAAATATTTGGCCTTACCACTGCTAGAAGCGGACAGTTTGAAAAACACGCTGTTAATTTCCGAGCGCACAGTCAGTTAGGAGAGACTTGACTGAAAAGTCAAATTACTCAAAAGAAAATTAGTTCTATTTTCCCTCAAACCAGGGCATGCTCCCAGAAATACTTTTCCTTCTCTAAATTCTTGCTCGCAGCGGGTGGAAGTTTAATATGCCAGCACTTCAGAGAGGGAAACCGAACCCCCCCGGGGAAGGAGGAGGTGTTTCATGGAGCTGATGGCTTCAGGAGCCCCCGGTCCCCTTCACCGTGGGTGATGGGGGCTTGTCTGGGAGGTAGGGTCTGACCTGGGGTCTCGGTCACCTCAGGGCAAGTGATGTGATCCGAGTCTGCTTGGAGACAGGTACTGACCCGCCACCGTAACCTTTCAGCCTTTAAATCTTTGCAAAAGGGATGAAAGTCCATCCGCCCTCCCAGGTGCAGCCTTGGACTGAGGGTGATGAACACACCGGGGTGCTGGGGGATGTGGAAAGGTGTTGGAGGTCTCTGTTGAATTCAAGACAGCAGCTTCCCTGCTCTTAATGACCAACCCTTGCTGTCTCTCCGGCTCGGAGTAATATTTGCCTGAATTGTTTTAGCTCCTCCGGTTTCTAAAGATGGCCAGAAACCCTGGGCTGATTGAGTTGCCTCGGGAAATTTTCCGTGCTGCTGTCAGTCAGCGTCTGAGATTTGCTGTCATTTTTTTTTTTGGCTGAGCATTTTCAATCCTCCCCGTGTCGGAACCCGTGAGTGGTGTGAGGAGAAAGGGACAGGAGAGTAACGGGGATGGTCACCCGCCGTGGGCTGAGATGGACGGGATGACTCTCTAATGGCTTCAAACTGGAAGAGGGGGGATTTGGATGAGATTTTAGGAAGAAATTTTTCACCCTGAGGGTGGTGAGGCTCAAGTTGCCCTGAGAGGCTGTGGCTGCCCCATCCCTGGAGGGGTTCAAGGGCAGGTTGGAGGGGGCTTGGAGCAACCTGGGCTGGTGGGAGGTGTCCCTGCCCAGGGCAGGGGGGCGGAACTGGATCATCTTTAAGGTCCCTTCCAACCCATTCTATGACTACGTGAACAGTGGTAGGACCATGTGAAGGGGGACAAGAGGTGGGGGCGAGTCGAGGGGAGAGACTGTGATAACTCTATCCAGCGAAGCGGGTTGTCCCTGGAAATGGGACATGAATAAGTAATCTGGATAAATAATGGAGCTGTCTGGACTGTAACAATAAAGAATAAAAGTGCTGAGTGTGGCTCGCCGTGATTTGTGGGGTCACGCTGTCTGGACGGCGGAGCCCTTGCTCCCACTGGTGAGCAGGTGCCTGCAGACAGATCTCATGGACGGCGCAGAGATGACTTGTGCGGCGGCAGGAGATGGGTTTTGTGGTCCAGCCCGTTGTTACGCGGCTGCAGCACGTCTGTGAGAGCCGAAAACTTGCTGTGTCTTAGCCTGCCGCTGAATAACCTCGGGAGGATTGCAAAACCTAGGTGGGATCCCAGCTGATGTAACCCTGGGGTGGAGTCGGGCACATGTGGGACATCCTTCATGGGCAAGTCCTCGTGGAGGCGGCGTGGGTCCCTGGAGACCTTCTGCCAGAAGGAAAGTTATTCCAAGTACTCAAGCAGAACCATCTCTGCAGCAAATTAGGTTGTTTTCTTTTTCTGCCTCTTGGAAGGGATGTGGCAAATAATTATTCGCCGCTTCCTTCTCATGATATTCATGTATGGGCAGAGTGCCGTCGTGTCGGACTCGATCTTCTCTTTGAGGGAGGAAGCAAACCCCGGAGTCTTTCATCTGTCTGTAGAGATGTCTGCATCTCTCCCCGGTTCCGTTGCTATCCCTCGCATCCCATCGGTGAGGGATGTGTCCCCTGCTCTCCGGCAAACGCGGTTTAGGTTGATGGGAGAAGAAAAGGGACCCTCCAGCTGTGGGTTCGGCGGGGCCAGATGTGCTGCTGAACAAGGTGACACTGTTAGTGCGGGTCAGCGCCGGCGTGTTAAGCCACAGGGACTTTAACCTTTAGTTGGGTGCCCCCCTCGGGATGATGCGCCGCAGCTGAGGCCTTGAATTAAACCAAGTGGAGCAAAATAATTCCCCTTTCTCCTTCTCGCGACGCCGGTGTCAACCTACGATTCGCCGTCTTTTTGATTCCTTTGTAGTTTGTTGTCTGTTGTAACACCTTGGTCCTCTTCTGCACGTGGTTTCCCAGCGGGTTTTCCTTCTTTTTATACCTGCTTTTGATTTCTCCTCCTCCCTAAGCGTGTCACATCACACTTGTCCCCGTCGGATTGCCTCGTCCTGGCTCTGGTGGTGATTTGGGATTGTGGTCCTGCCCCCGCAGCCCTCCCAGCCCCTCTCCTCCTGGCTTGGCATCATCTGCAGATGTTAATGAAGCGCCCTCCTGGATCTGTACTGCAAGCTGTTAAATGCAAATACGGGGGAGAGCGGGGGCCCGGGACAGCCCCCCGAGGAATCCCGCCGGAGGTTGCCCTCCGAGCTCGGTCATAAATAATAGATAAAGCGCTTTTTGAGAGCGTTTTGTCAACAGGCTGTTATCCCTCCTCCCCTCTGCCCCCAGCCTCAGCGATTACATCCCGACCGCGTTCCCTCCGCTCTCCTCGCAGCGGGGCCATGTGGGACCGGCATCAGAAGCCTTATTAAAGTCAAGGTATATCATGTCTACAGCTTTTCCTCTTATCCACCAAGTCTAGTTATCCTGTCAAGGCGGAAATTAGGTTGGTTTGACATGATCTGTTCTTGACAAACTCATGTTGGTGGTGGTTGTGGGATTTTTTTATTTTTTTATTTTTTTTTTGCCTCGCTTTATTAAATTCCCGGGACTTACAAGCTGTGATAGTTTCATCGTTTGTTTTAGTATCTTGCCGGTGATTGAAGTTGAGCTGATTGCCTACAGCTCCTGGCTTTTTTCTTAAAGATATGAAGATTTCTTGCCCTTTTTGCTGGCCTCCCGAAGAGCAGCGCTGGTGGCTCAGGGATGATTCTGCCCGATTTTTCAGCGCTCTCAGGGGACATCCCTCACTCTCTCCCAGCTTATTTATTTTTAACCCTCTTCTTCCCCTCCCTGCTCCGGCGTGAATGCCCAGCTCCCTGTTAACAGGTATTTTGGAGCTGTCTGCTTGCTGCATGCCTTCCTCTACACAGATGGAATCAAACACGGCAGTGAAGGTCTCTGCAGCCCTGCTCGGTAATGGACCTAACCTTCCTTTTCTTCTTCCTCTGAACACATCCAAGAGCCTTTTTGTTCCCCTCTCCTGTCCCTCGCTAATTGAAACTTGTTTTGCATGTCAGCGCCGCCGACTTTATCCCTCTCTGCCGTTGCGACGCTGTTAGACCCGTCCCTAATTACGAGCCCTTGTTTCAGTATTTGATTTGATTGGATTTTTTTTTTCTTTTCTTTTCTTTTTTTTTTTTTTTTTTCCTATGGTTCCTTCTTTATTTCTAGGTCATTGAATGGCTCCTGAATCAGCCACGGCAGCCTCTTGCTATGCTTCCTATCTTCCCTTTGCATGGGGATAGCCTGCTATTGTGCGTGTAATACAGTCTCTTTCAGTAACTGCCAGCTCTCCCCTTCTTTGTACCTTAGATTATTTTCCCGGGAGACCCCATCCACCAGCTCTTCCTGAATGTGTTGAAATCTGGCTTTTGAAGTCCGTTATCCTTATTCCGCCGCTTGCTTTCCGTCGGGTTGTGAACTCTTTATCGCTTCATCGCCGCCCTCGCCCAAAATTACCCTTCCCTCTTGGAGCCTCCAGGTCCATCTTCACAGGTTTCAGGCTCATCCCTGCACCTTCCCAAGCGCTGAGTTGCCTTGAAAATAAGCAGGGGCTCCATGGACTCTGTCCTGCCCTCTTGTTTTTTGTCTTTTAAGTACCGTGTGTCCTTCTGTCTGTCCCCTGGGTTCGTGGTTTGGCAAGGGATGGAGCACCCCTACCCTTGGTTCTCGTCCTCCCCGTGCTCTGCCTGTCTCATACTCACACATCTTGGATTGGGGACACTCTTGGTGGTGTCCTCCTCCAGCTGAGGTCATCGGGCAGTTTGCTGTCATCCTGGTCACCTCGGCTGCTTGGCCAAACCCTGTGGGACATCTCTGCTTGTGTCCTGCAAAGGAAGGACTGGCTTTGCTGCTGCGATTGCCCCCTGTAAAGCTTCGGTGGCCGTGGTGGACCCTGCAGGGCTGTGGTGGGACCCTGGGTGTGCTTCTTGTCACCGAGCCAGTGACTGTCACAGCAGCCAAGGAGGGAAAAATAGCTTAGACTTGACTCTGAACTTTAAGGCTTGGGTGAAGTGAATCCTGTCCCGTGTGGGGCCGGGTTGGCCGAGACCTTTAAATGTCAACACAGCAGTTCTGCACAGCCCACAAATCTTGGTGGGGAGGTGACGAGGGACGGGGCAAACTGGCTGACTCTGGAGCAAGGGGGATGCCTCAGAACAGCCTCCTGCAGAGCGGAGAACTGCAAAGCAAAGGTGGTTGCAAGCCAAGGGCTCACAGCCCTGATGGTTGCCAGAGCAGATCCTTCTGCTTCGGTGGTTTCTGTGGAGGTAGCGGGAGGAAGACCCCTTTCCCGTGGGCTTTTTGGGAGCTTTATTTAAAGCGGGCAATGCCAGGCTGGGGCAGCTCAAGCGTGGTTCGTGCAGGGCTTGGATGCACCCGTGGAGATGATGCAGAGAGGCTGGATGGTGTCAAGAGACACTCAGCAAACTCTGGGACTGTGACAGCGGATCTGGTCTGGAAAACCTCCGGAAAGCAGTCCTGTTGCCTTCAAGTCTAAGAATAAAAGTCTAAGAATATGGCTTCAAACAGAAAGAGGGGAGATTTAGGTGAGATACTGGGAAGAAATCACTCCGAGGGTGGTGAGACACTTGAACAGAGAAGCTGTGGCTGCCCCATCCCTGGAGGGGTTCAAGGCCAGGTTGGAGGTGGCTTTGAGTGACCTGGTCTGGTGGGAGGTGTCCCTGCCCAGGGTAGAACTAGATAATCTTTAAGGTCCCTTCCAACCCCAACCATTCTATGACTTGCCCTTCCAGCAGTGCCCAAGAAACCACAACCACAAGTGGTTGATACACACCTTCCCAAAACAGGCTGTTTTGTCCTCAGCAGATGCTTGGGGACGTGTCAGCGGCTGCTGGCAGCAGAGGCACGAATGCCCAGGTTTGGAGCTCCGCTGCGGTGGGGAATACATCTCCTGCCTGCACAAAAGCTCCAGGGGACGTGCCGTGGGGTGGGCTGGTGGTGGCCGGGTCCTGCAAAAAGCCAGCCAGGACCTCTCCCCTCCGTGCGCAGGGTCAGAGAGACGTGGTTCCTCTCAGCAGCCCATGAGGATATTAAATTTAATGTGTTGATGTCCGGAAATTATCATATTTGGGAAACACTCATTAATCTCTGTCTGCCTCCCTGGGCTTTATTGTCTTCCCTTCTCGCCGCCCCTCCTCTGCCGTGACTCTGGCTCTCAATTCTTGTCGTCTGCTTTCCACCCAAGTTTTGTCTCCCACCCTTTCTCCCCTCCCGCCACCCCTCCGCGTCCCAGAGCCCGTCAGCTGCAGACCGAGGGGCAGGGACGGAGCTTTTTTGGGTTTATCTGTGCTTTATCAGTGATTATTTCGATTGCTTTACGAGCCTGCGGGGGCAGAAGGGGGAGATGGTTGATGTTTTGGTGGGTCCGGCTGTGGGCAGGGGGCTGGCGAGTGTCTCAGCCCACCCCTCCCTCAGCCTGACCATGAGTGTTACCCCACTGGTTTTGGCACAGGGATGCTCTGCACCGCTGGTTGCGCTTCGTGGGTGGCACCTTGTCCCCAACCGGTGCCACGAGGACGGGTCCCTCCTTATCTCTGTGGTTAAATCTGCAGCCTCCACCATGGCCCCAACCCAATGGTCTTGCTCTACTGCAAGTGCACGCCGTCTCCTCTTCCTCCCTTCAATAAGCCTGGATTTCTTACTATCCCCAGGATAGTAAGAATATATCTAAAGATATAGTGATATAGAATATATAGAAGATAGAAGGATATATAGAAGATAGAAGGATACATAGAAGATAGAAGAATACATAGAAGATAGAAGAATACATAGAAGATAGAAGAATACATAGAAGATGTAAGGATATACAGAAGATAGAAGAATATACAGAAGATAGAAGAATACATAGAAGATGTAAGGATATATAGAAGATGTAAGGATATACAGAAGATGTAAGGATACATAGAAGATATAAGGATATATAGAAGATAGAAGAATATATAGAAGTTATAAGGATATATAGAAGATACATACAATGAATTTTCCCCACTCCAACAGGGAGATGAAGGGGAGAAGGCGACGGCAGTACCCGGGGCTCCTGCCCTCTTGCTTCGTGCCGGGCACATCCCTTTCCCTGGAAGTTTCCCCAGCGGCTTTAGCGGTGCTGAGTTGGACAAGTTCGAGCGAAATAGGCTTCTTAACTTAATGAGCGAGCTAATTTGTCAGGCGGGCGCTGTTGTGCGTTTCCCCTCCGCAGTGCGGGTCCTGGCTGCCAGCGCTGGCACATCTCGACGCGCCGGTTACTGCCCGGGTGGGAATAGCCCGGCCCCATCAGCGCGGCTGCCGTTTGGCCCCGAGGCCCTTATAAAGACAAAGATCTCCTTGGGTTTAATAAAGCCTGGGGCGGAAGGGTTTGCTCTCACTCCTGGGTTCTGAAATATGCGTTTAATTTAGGCGTAATGAGGAAATGACCGTGTATAAAACGAGGTGGCTCTCCGGGAGGGAGCTTCTCGGAGGGGGGGGTGGGGGGGTGAGAGCTGTTGGGGACAAGGCACTGCGCAGGGGGATCTTTGAGGTAGTCACAATTTTTTCCTTTCAATGTCTGGCACCAGTGAAGCTGGAAGATGTCGGGGATGGGGGATGCTGAGGGCCAGACCTGGAGCGCTGAGGATGGAGCTGCGAGGCAGGAGGGGAAGATGCTTGTGGTGAGACCCTTGGGTGGGAGTAGGTGCAGCAAAGGAGGGCAAAGAGCTGTTCTAAAGGGATGACTTGAATCTTTTAAGTATTTTTGCATACAGGCAAGGGTAAATGAGCTTCTCCAGCATCAGTAGAGCCATTGCAGGAGCACTGGTGTCCTTAGGGTGTATGGTCTGTGGAGGACCAGATCTTCTTGGAGAAGAAGCTGCGTTGGAGAAGCTCTGATGGTGCTTGTTGGATGGGGGAGAGCTGGGATAGGGAGTCCACGCAGGGCTCCAGAATGCCTATTTTCAGGTATTCAGGGGCGGAAAAGCAGGCAAGGAATCTGGAGATCTTTAGCAGAAGGTGGGCTGCTCCCCAGTACCTCGACTTGGAGCCAGCCCATCATACCTATGGAAAGGCACAAAAGATCTCAGCAGCTGCTTGTGATTCTCACCAGGACCAGATTATTTCAGGTATTTAGCTATTTCTTTGGATAATTCAGCAAATACGGCGACACACGCAGGGTTGCAGTGGTCTATGAGGAAGGACTCTGGCCAGCTGAGGAATGACTTTCAGTGGAAGGTGCCTGAAGATGCAGGCTCCATCCATCCCCTCCGGTTACACGGTTGGAGCAGTGGGGACGAGTTCAAAGCCGCTGCACAAATAAACTCTAATGGCTTTCCTCTTGCATTTATGTTATTAGGGGGTTCGTTTGACTGGCATTATGATGATAAATGAAAAATGCTTTGCACCATTACGTTGGGCGCTAATGCGTAGTGGGAAGGATTTCTACTCGTTTAAAAAAAAATAATAAATAAAATAAAGAAAGAGAAGGCAGAGGGGGGGGTGTGATGGGTTGGTGCGGCGGCACCGAGCTATTTACAGGCAGCAAGACCCTTCCACCCGTCCTCCCCTCGCCCCTCTGCTCTTGCTGGGTTGGGACGGGGGGAAAAGGAGCCTCTGAAGGGTTGACACCAGCTCGTAGTGAAATAAATAGATGTATCCACAGCCCGGGGATCCGTGGGGCTCCTGTCCGGGAGTTTGCAGTCCCTTTTCCATCCCTGCAGGGCTCGGGGTGCCACCTCCATCCCCAGGAGCCAAATAGCTTTAAGGGTGAGGACCCCAAGAAGCTCGTGGCGGAGTCTGCAGCCGCCCTTGGAAGGCAGAGGAGGAGTTTTGACAGTCCAAAGGCTTTCCTTGGTTTTAAAGCCGTGGAGCAAATTGAGTTCAGAGGGTCACTGTTACTCCCAGCTGCCGCGACAGAAATCCCTAATGCACCGTATGCCGGCTTTCTCCAAAGCTTCGGCTGCTTTTTTATGAGGCACTGTCACTCTATTATCTGTCTCTGAGTTGGTCTTTAGCTCTTTAACCTCATGAGAAGGGAGGGAAAAGAAACCTTGAAAAGGGAAAAGAAGAGGGAAAAAAAAAAAGAAAAGAAAAGAAAACAGGATGCTCTGGAGAGCAGCTTTTCTTCCTTGGCCACGGAGCCCTAATTGGGTGTTTGGGGAGAGCCTGGCGTGGAAGGGGGGGCAGGTTTGGAGGGTCCCGGGGTGGGGGGAGCAGGGGGTGGCCGTG
>VXAK01014900.1:32540-42694 GCA_013399435.1 Arenaria interpres
CAGGTTGCCCAGAGAAGCTGTGGCTGCCCCATCCCTGGAGGGGTTCAAGGGCAGGTTGGAGGGGGCTTGGAGCACCCTGGTGTGGTGGGAGGTGTCCCTGCCCAGGGCAGGGGTTTTGAACGAGGTGATCTTTAAGATCCCTTCCAACTCTCACCATCCTATGACTGTAAGAGGGGGAGCAGCGGAGGGGGCGGTGAATTCCCCGGCCACCCTGCCTCCTTCCAGCAGCGATTTGCTCCTCCTGCCCGGCAGCCCCTGAGCACCGTGGCAGGAGACAGGGCTTTTTCCTGAGCGCTCTCTCCTGCATGCTAAACACGCCGTCTCCCTGCAGGATCCTGCAGCCTTCTGCACTGCTCTGCTGCAGAGGGGGTGGGGAGGAGATGGCTTTTTCCTCTTCCAGCACAGCAGCAGGAGGACGGCGGGGAGGTGGCACGCAGCAGGAGGGAGTCCCTCCTCCCTTGGCCGTGTTCCTGCAGGGGATGTTCTCCCCCAAAATGATCCCATTTCGTGCTCAGCCAGCGCCCGGCCCCCGTTGCTGCCTGCCCATGTGCTGCTGCAGCATTTAATCTGCAGGGATGGGCGACCTCGAGCATCTTGGTTCTGCCCGCCCTGGGGGTGTCTCTCTGCCTTTCTTTCCGCTCCCCAGCGATTTTGTGGGTGATGATTGCCCTGGATGGGGGTTTGCAAACTCCATTTCTTTTGCTTGCCCCGGCATACGGTGAAACTGGTGATGCCATCTGACCATGGGTGCCCAAGGTCTCCTCTGCACATCCAAGTTGTAGTCAGTCGTGGGTCAGTGCAGAGACTTTGTAGGTGAAGTTTTGAAGGAGAACAAAGCGGCTCCTACGTTTCTTAGGGGCGTACGTTGTCATTCCTTCAGTTAAATGCAGTCTTTTGTTGAGCTTGTTGGGAATCCATTGGGTTTGGTGCCCTTCCTGGGAGCACATTCCCCTTTTCTTCCCTCGTGCTGGCGTCGATTTGTCTAAAAATCCGAAAGCAGGATCTTGGACTGGGCTCTGTTCCTTCTCCAAACCAACTCGGAGGTGGTTTTCTCCAGCGCTGGGAGATGCTCGCTGGGAGCCAGGGATGGATGGATGGATGGGTGGGTGGATGGATGGGACCACGCGTGGTCCCAGGCTGAGCTTTGGGGCTGTGGTGATCCCTACTCTGCACGAGGAAAAGGATGCATGGCTAGAGGAGGAAAAGCATGAAGGTCTTTATCTCGCAAGAAGCCTTGAGGAGAGCAAGCTGTGGCAGGCGTGGGGAGAGCTTGGGAGGGAGAGGAGCGATGGGGAGGTGCGTTTGGGAGGAGATGAAGGCTTTTGGCTGATTTACCGGGTGGAAGAAACGGGCAGTGCGTGAGGAATAGCTGGAGGAAGGTGCTTGGGAGAAGTCTGGGGGACCCTTGGGTGGTGGGAGATGCTGGTGCCTGCTCGGGGATGCTCCACATCCCCAGATGAAGCCCCACGCCACAGCCATTGCCTCTCCTTAGGTGACCAGACCCTGCAGCATCATGCAGGGATCTTTAGGGCAGGAGCACACGAGGCTGCTTGTGGTCTTCAGGAGCGTGTCCCTGGTACTTCCAAAATGCTCCGTGTTTTTTAAGCCAGATCCAGAAAACGTGCAGTTGAGCTTTTTCCTCCTTTCTAATAATTCCTTCTTTTCAGAGTGACAGTAAAGCAGTGAAAGAGAGGGAGAGCACACCAAAAATGGAATTTTTTTTTTTAAGAAGTTTTTATTTGTGCCTGACAAAGAAACCACCATGAAAATGAGTCTCTCTTTTGGGGGGAAAAACGACATTTTGAAAGGGGTGAGGGTAGAGAAGGAAGGAGAGATCATGTAAAAACTTCCACCAGCTCCAGTAATGAGATTAAGGGAGCTGCCAGATGAAACCATCTGCCTAATCTTTTACCCAGAGCCGCTCTGTTCCCAGTTTCCATCCAAGGATGGGACCAAAGCCACCTTCTGCCATGGACTGGCCTTGACAGAAGATGCTCCGGTTCCTGCATCCCCGCAGCCAGGGAAGGAGCGCTCTCTCCAGACACCCAGCTCCTCGCTGCCAGCCGCCGGGCTGAGCACCCGAGGAGGAGGGGGGGAAAGATAAGGGAAAATGGAAAAAAAAAAATAGAGAAAAAGGGGAAAAAAAGGCACTCATAAAAAAGACAGTTTGACATTTTCTTGACTGTTTTGAAATTTTCCTAGCACAACAAGCTGTTTATCCGCCACTCCAGCTCTTATTGAATTAAAGTGTGGAGGGGGTGTTAGGAAGAAATCAATTCGTGCTCCATATGCTGCTCTGCCGAGGAACGTGGCTCTCTGCACACTATGGAATATGTAGGGAAGGGTGGGGGAAGGAGAGATAAATCCATCAGCTAACAAGATAAGTGCCTTGTTCCTCCATCTGTTACTGCTGTGTCCTTATCTGGGATTGCAGCGTGGCAGCAGCGATACATCTTGTGTCAGGTATTATATTCCAAATTCATATGAATGAATTTTCATGCTCGCACCGATCCGTGATCCCAGCCGAGGGCTTTCGCTGCGGAGCCGCCGGGTCCCTCGGCTCTTCACCCGTGGTTGGAATCGGTGCCTGGGAGAAGGATGGAGCGGACGCAGCGGCGGTTGGGATGAGGGGATGGGTACGGCCGGGAGGAGGACCAGCCCCTCAGGATGCCGGCGGCGGGGCTGTGTGCTTTACAGGCAGGAAAACCACCCGGGGAATTAAGTGCCTGGTTAGAAGTGGCAGGAGGAACAAGAACATCCTCAGGTCTTTGCTATTCTGCCGAGTCTCTTTAGGTGGAATATCATAATTAGCTTTGGCAGCTCTGGGGGGAGGAGGCTGCGGTCCAGCCCCCGGTAGGGTGGTTGTGGGGAGAGAGGCAGAGCCAAAGCAGGGATGGTGTCGTCCTCAGATGAGGGATTTTTAGAGGCATCAACCTCCGCTCCTGATGGAGGAGCCAGATTTCTGCGTTGAGCCAGGATTTGGGGAGCAGAAGTTGGACGAGATGAGCAACCTCGGGGAGCTCGTTTAGCTGTACATGCCCGAGCTCCTAATGGTCTTCTCTGCCCAGCTGCAAACCAGCTCCAAATTCAGCTGGCTGCCCAAGCGCCGAGTTTCTAGATGGGGCCCTGTGTTTAAAATCAATTTAGCTCTGGACCGGCCTCAAGACCTGCACTGGATTCGGTGGCTCAGTACGGGATGAGCCCAGGCTCCTCAGAGCTGGGAGCTGCTCTCAAAGTCTGGTCTTAAGACTAATCCCAACCCGTCCTCCTGATTGACTGGACGAATGAAGGCTGCTGAGGAGTTTTGAGGGCGGTCTTCGACGCCCCGGTTCTCTCTAGAACCGGATCGCTGCCTGAAATCTCGGTCGTTACAAACCCTCTGCTCGGGGTCTGCAGAGCTTTCCCGCGGCTCGAAAGGGATAAATCAAAGCCTGGCCCTAAAACCCGCGGCGGCGTCAGGGTGAACAGCGGCATTGAGCCTGGTCTTTTTTGAGTGTCCTCGTGTTTGCTGTCGCGCCGGCTTTTCCCGGAGAGGACGCTGTAGAGATACGGGGAATAGGACAGCGTCTAAGTCATCTCCAGCTGGCCATACTCCACTGAGTCTCTCTTGACCTGCAACCCCTTGGGTTGCCCTGGAGGACCTGCCGCTGCCGAGCAGATGAATTAAGTCTGCACAGGCTCCCAAGCAGCTTCGCAGAGGGGTTTCTTTCTGCTTCTCAGCTCAGGAAATGTGATTTTTTCCAGACTTTTCTTTTTTTTTTCCTGTTTGTTTTTACACAACTGGGCTGTGGGCAGGGGAGGCCGGGGCGAGACTGGTGAAGGTCAGACCCAAATCCCAACCGTTGCAGGGACCAGGAGTGGTTTGGACCTGGCTGATGTAATTTTGAGCCTGTTGCCAGTCTGGGTTCGTGTTTGCTAGCACAGATTGTAGCGCCGTGCCCAAGCCAAGAATTTAGAAACCTGTTTTTAGAAGCAAAAAGTCTAATTTGGAATTAAAGCACAGGGATTGCTAATGTGCTGGTGGGACTAACGTGTGGCTGGATCCCGTTTTCTGCTTCCCGTCTGTGCCAGTCTCCTTTGAGTAACATCCATGGGGAGGGATCACTCGGGGTGATGCTTTAGGCTGGGGGAAGGTAAAGAGGAGTCAGTCCCATCACCAAGACCCTTTGGAAGGAGAGAAATCGAGGTGCTGCCATTAAGTACCTGCCTCCTGAGCATCCCTCTTGCCTGGGACTGGGATTGAGGATGAATGCAGCCCCCTTGGAATAAATGGCAGATGTTCAAGGGGGCTGCTTGTTGGGGTGAGTTGTCCTTCTCCTTCTTAGGGTATCGGTCCCTGAGGGATGCGGGAGTTTAGGAAGCAGTAAAAGCAGGAATTGTGTCTTTTTTCTGGTGGTCTGTCCCTTATCTTTTGTGCCCTCACACCTCGGCTGCAGAATAAAAGGAATAAAAGCCAGGGCACTTGTCTTTCCTGGTAGGAGCATCAGGGGAAAGAGCACGTTTCACTTGCGGAGCCATAAAAAGTTTGGGGGAAGGGGAGGGGACAGGACCCCGAGCTCAGCTCACCCCAGGTTTCATCCGAGCACGGGAGGCACGGTTTGATCTTGAAATATCCTTTCTGAACCCGCGCTCGAGCTGAAAAGGCAGAGAGTGAGAAGCGGGAGCGTGTGGTCTCTTCCCTGCCCGCAGGAATCGGTGGTGGGACAAAACCCAGCCTCAGACGCCAGGGCTGGGAAAACCAGGTGTGTTGAAGCCGGAGAGAATCTTTTCTTTCTTATTTTTCCTCGTTGCCCACCTTCGTGTTCTGGAATAAAGACGCTATTTTTATTTTCCCTTCTGTTTAGCCCCGATGGGCTTAACCCATCTCTGCAGAGGCGCCAAAATCCCAGCTCTAATTTCAATTAAGAGCGCTCCTTTTGATAGCAGCCCAGGCTGGGGTTTGGGATCTATTCCTAATCCCTATATTAGCACTGATTCATCTCTTCCATGAGTATTATCATCAGCCGCCCTTAGGGAAGGGAGGGGAGGGATCTTTTGGGAGGATAAATACCATTTGTTTGTGTTTGTATTAGCTTCCACGCCGCATCCTGATTACATCCCGCATTTTGACACAACAATTATTATTAATTTCCCGGCGTCTGCCTTTGGATTCTCGCCGACACNGTGGGCACGGGTTATTTTATCGCCGGCGGAGCGATGGTCTGGGACGCGCTGGGCTCCCCTCACCCCTGCCCCTCTCTGCGTCCCACCCTCCCCCATTTCCACGTAGAAATCCCATCAGCTCTTGCTGGTGGGAATTGGAGAGCCTGGAGAAGCCGGTTGCCTCCCGCTCAGGCGCTGCCCCCTTTGCAATTAACTTTGCGAAGGTGAGCCCAGGCCAGCGAAGAAACGCACCCGGGTGCTGCAGGAGGGTTTTTCTCTGTAGGAAAGGATTTTGGAGAAGCCCCGGTGGGTCCGAATCCCTTTGGAGGTGGGGAATCAAGAGCCTGCAGGAGCTCCTGTGACTTGTCCGACATGGTTGCAGGGCAGAGCCCGGATGGGAACCCGCTGGTCCTGTCTCCTCGTTTCAAAGACATGGTCCTTGACCCAGAGCATGGGATGCTTGGCTGGGGCAGAGGCGGGCACTAATGCGTGGCAAGGTTGATGGAGAGACACTGCCGGTGGAGAAATCAGAGCAGGACACGTGCCCCGATGCTCCTCCGTCCTTGCTGCTGGGGATTTTTGGGAACTGCCTGCCTTTTTTTCCCTTTAACTGGCCATCCTAGGAGAATTGCAGCAGGGCCAGTGCGTCGAGCACAGCCCCGGTGATGCAAAATCCAGAAAGATAGCCAGGAAATCCCTTTTTCTCCCAGATCCTGCGTCCATCACCTGATTTAGTCTGCGTTGTACCTGTTGGCACCCAAAGCGACGCGCTGGGAGGGAAGGTCTCCTGCCCTTCCCGCGTCTCGGTGTTGTCTCACCCCTTCCCCGCGGTGTTTGTGCTTCTGAAGCGCTGGGTGGTTCTTCCCCGGGCGGAAGGAGGTTTGAGTTCAAGCTGGGAAAATAATAAATAAACCAAAGGAACTAACTGTGATTCAGCGAGCATCGATTTCTGAGCTTGCTCGTGAAACGCGGCGAGGTGCTCGCCATGGGGGAGAGGAGGAACAGATGGGTCTCAGAACCTTTGGGGAACCTTCCACCTCTTCGTTATGAATCTGTGCAGGGCGGGCGATTTGCTGGAATATCTTTTCCTCCTCAGCACGGATACCGAAGGCGGTGATGGAGGTGCTCTAGTGGCTCGTAGGTGGGGTTGTGAGGGGAGGAGGGGACCTTTGTGGGGTTTAGCAGTGAGATCCCCTGGCTCCATCCGGAGCAGGGCAGGGATTTGGGGGATGAGCAGAAACGCTGCTGGTGCCTGACCCTTCCTGGGGTTGGAAAGTGCCTTCTCAGCCACGCTCAGAGCAGCAGCACGAGGTCAAGCTGTGTCTCTGCCTGAGAGACGACCAAGCGCATTCATCTTGTAACTCGTAAAATCATCTAGAAAAGTGGTGTGGGGATGGGTTTTGGTCCTTAACGCTGGAGATTTGGCTGTACCTGGCACCCACACTCAGCACTGGGTCCCCTCGTGCTGGTCCTCCTGTCGACATCTTGCATGATGGGGCAGGAGTAATGCTTTATTTCTCAGATTTATGGTTCTTTTGGTAGCCATGCCCTCCTCTACCGTAGCCACATCCCTCTCCTCCTGCTCGCCCCTCTCTGTGTAGGGTCGTGCCCATCCCAAGCCCTTCAGCATGTCCCGGAGCTGAGCCTCATCTCTCCAACATGGGTTTTCCCTGTAGGGTGGGATGACCGGATCATGGCATACCTCCAAATGGGTCAGGATTTCTCATGCTGATGAGCTTGGGTCTTCCCAGTCCTCATCCTGCAGAGGGTTTAACCCCTGAGGCACCGCTCCCAGGGCTGGCAACCCTCCCATGGAGGGATGGGTCCACCCCAGCGGTGACAAGGCAGTTGGATGCCAAGAACTGTTGCTTGGACCTTGCACTTGACCACTGGAAGGGGTTGTATGCGTATTTCTCTATGTTGAGGTGTCACGGTGTGAGCAAGTGGCTCACACACAAGGGTTCTGGCCTTGGTAGGTGACCAAACTGGGATTGCAGGAGACCATGGTCCTGGCTTGGAACTGTAGTCCTGCTTGTGGATGGAAGTGGAGGGTGCTTTTGGAAGCTTTTTATTGAAATAGGGCTACTTTCCCCCTTTGTGTGGTGGCTGCTCTGGCTGATGGACAGAGCTGGGCTTGCTGGAGCAGCCGGCTTGGTCTCTGCAATGCAGAAGGTGCTTTGCCGTGAGCCAAGCAGCTGGGCTTGGCTTGCAGAGCTTGCAGGGGAAGGGACCATGGTCTGCAGCAGCTGGAAGGAGAATTAGGAGATTTTATTTGAGTTTTGCCCCTTCTGGCAGCTTGCTGTGTGAATAAGGGAGAGCAAGAAGGGCTGGAAGCATCTCCTGGGGGGTAGGTTGTGAAGCATGTACCTATGGGTTGGAATGGGCATGGCTTGGCACTGCCAAGGGAAGTGATGGGTTTGATGCTTTGCTGTGAAATCGGGCCAAATCACGATTGCAAATAAAAAAAAAAGTTGGGCAGCGGTGATGGATGTGGGGCGGCCCCACACCAGCCTGACCTGGGGGTGAGGAGCGGCTCGGTCCCTGCTCAGACCAGCCGGGTGATCCTGGCCAAGCCTCTTCTCCTTATTTTCCATCTCAAACTTTGATCTTTTCAGCCTTTAAGCGCTTCCGGCCGTGGATTTGTGTGTTCAATATCCAGCCCAACTCCTGTGGTGTTGCTGGGGGTTAGCATAATGGCAATGGTAATGTGGGGAATTATCAGAGGCGTTATCAGCACAATCAAACCCAAACTTTGCGGCTTTTCCTATTCACCCCCAAAGCAGGGACTGGTTTTCTGTGTGGCGTGACCTGTAGGTGCCGGAGCCAGGCCATCGGGTCATCTCACCTAATAGGAAATCCTTTGTCCTTAGAACAATAAATCCGGCGTTTCATTCCCTCTCTTGCATCTTTTTTATGTCCATTTGCACATTGAAATCTCTTCAGCCGGCTCCTGCCAGTCTTTACAAAAAGCTTTTGCTGCTTCAGATGCTTCAAAGATTGAAGGGTTGCCCATCAACCCGAGAGCTTTCCTTGCAAGCAGCAGAAGGCAGTGGGAGGGAGGTTGAACGTATTTGGAAGGAATGGGGAAGGGAGGCAAAAAGAGAAGGGGTTTTGTACCCTCTTCTCCCGGGGGAAGCATTTTTTTTTTATCTCTAAATCTGTGTAATTGATGCCCAGATACTCTGGTGATGAGTGTCTTAGGAATGCATCTGCAGTAATAATCTAATATCCGTTTGTTAGGGCTCCAAGGAAATCTAATAATACTGATGCTTTGCCTAATAGAGCTCCTTTCATCCCAGGATAAAACGCAAGGAGTTTTGAGATGGAAAAGACCAATTTTAGGTCGTGTAGTTCATCTCCCTTCCAACGCGAAGTCCCGAGGTATTTTTACAGACGTTAAATAATTAAAGAGCGGTTGTGGTCAGGGTAGGTGAAGAAAGCAGCAGCTGGCGAGCCCACGGCTCAGCTCCCCGGGATTGTACTGCGATCGGCGGCATGATGTGAGCCAGGAGCACTGGTTTTTACTGGGATTTTGCTGGTTGTGTGCTGGTCTGGACTCTGAGCCTTGTGGGGAGTGGAGGGGATGCCCAGCTCATCCCATCCTGCCCAGCTTGGCCCCACTGGTTAATGACGATGGCTGTTTGGGGACGTCATCCCAACCAGATGGGAATTTATCGATGGCATCAGGATTTGAGGCCAGCTTGGGCACAGTGGCAACTTGGTGGCCACAGAGGTGACCCATCGCCGTTCTCCATCGCCCATGGGCGATGGAGAACAGCGATGGGCGATGGAGCTCATCTGAGCTGGAAGCCAAGGTGGCCCTTCTGCAGGGCCCGAGTTCCCAGTTCACCAGCAGCTCCTGGTGGTAGTTGTAGCAGAACCTCCTTTGGTTTCTGGTGGTTGCAATCCGAGTCGGTTGGTTATTTTTGGAGAGAAAGTGCAGAATGGCCTGGCTTTACACCTTCAGGTGCTGCTCTTTGACTTTGCTCCTCATGGGAATGGGACCACCCTTGGATTTGGGTCCCTCCGTGGCCGGACCCAAAGGCGGGGTGACCCCAGCTCAATGTGGTGAAGGATCTTACCCCTTCCTTATGCAGCACCTGCCCTAATCGCCCGTGGACCGGGCAGGATTGAGCCTGGGGGGCTCCACTTGCCCCTGTGGGGCTTGGGGGGAGAGCGGTTCCTGGTCCAGCCGGCGAAGGCAAGGATGGCTGCTGCTCCTGTCAGTTTTAGCCCATTTATCTCCATCTTTCCCAGGACGAGGGGGTGGCAGGAGGGTGGGATTTGGGGATTTGCGGAATTGATGATATCTGCAGTGAGGTATTTGGCCCCTGCGGCTCCGAGCGGAGCCGGTGGCGAGAGGAAACCACCCGTGACCGGTTCCTCCCTTCCACCCTCCTGTAAATAATGGTAGATGAAAATGTCAAGCCCAGAGCTCCCAGTGCCAGGCAAAAGGAAGGGGATAAGCGGAGGGAAAGGCGTGCGTTGGCGTGAGAGACGGAGAAAGCGATGGAGGGAGACGACGGAGAGAGATGGAGATGCAAACCCCGGGCAGGGAGGGCTGGAGCCGACCTTCTCCGCAGGCAACGGGCTGGGGGAGATGCCAGGAAGGTGCTTGCGATCCCGTGCGGGATTCCCGTGGGGCTGGGAAGGTGTGGGCTTGGGGGGTGGCCCCGGCTGCGTGGTACCTCCGCCTCGGGATGCTCTCCCTGGGACCGTGGCTCCAGCTCCTGGTCCCACGAGGTGGCCTCGGGGAGGGGATTTTCACAGTTAAACGTGCCGATGTGGCCTTTCCCCGCAGGTGGAAACACACGCTGTGGAGGGGTGGCTGCTCCTCTTCCCCCGGCCAAGGCTCTGCCACCTCCTCTGAAAAGACTGTCTCCTCCTGGTCCTTCTGCTTCTCTGCTGAGAGCGCTAATTAGAGGGCCAATTAGCGTTCAAGGTCAATTCGACTCGCGCACTCGCTCTACCAGGAATTGGAGGGAGCCCCTCTCCTGGTTTTGCTCAGCACT
>VXAK01014900.1:46086-61542 GCA_013399435.1 Arenaria interpres
GATTCCAGTTGTGGCCTCCCCAGTGCAGAGCAGAGGGGGAGAATGACCTCCCTCCACCTCCTGGCCCCACTCTTCCCTACGCAGCCCAGGATCCCATTGTCCTCTTGGCCACAAGGGCCCATTGCTGGCTCCTGGAGAGCCTGCCACCCACCAGGACTCCCAGATCCTTTTCCTCAGTAGTGCTTCCACCCCCGAAGAAGATCTCTCCGGGCTCGGCTCCGGCGCTCGCACGTTTTGGCAAAGCCCCCTCTGCGATTCCCCGGCGTTCACCAAGAGAAGAAGGGGGAGGGCTGGGAGACGAGCCTTGGCTCCTTTCCCTCCTCCTCGCAAACAGCTGAGGAGACCCCCCCTGCCCCGGGGAGGGGAGGTGGGGGGACACAGATTGTGCACGGAGGAGACCGAACTTCCAGCCTGCAGGATTTTCGGGGCTGCGCGCCGGTGGTTTTTTATCCTTTCCCCCCCACCCCCACCCCGAGCAGGCAGACAGACTCGGCAGACGTGCGAAAGTCTGTCGTTCCTCCGCGCGCCCGGTGGCAATTAAGATGTGCTAATGGGTTCAGACGAGCCCCTTAAAGAAATGTGGATGTTGGGCTGAGCCTTCTGGAAGCTTTCGCTCCTCTGCAAACATTGCTGCTGGTGGGAAAGGAAAGCTTTGCCGCGGCAAGTCCCGGTACCGGTACGCCTTCTGGGGTGGCATCTGGAGTCACCTTCTTCATCCCAGGCCTTGAGGGAGCCCTTGAGGTGTTTTCTGAGATGTCCCCACGGGAGGTTTGACCTCAGCTTGGCTCTGGCAGCCGCGGGATGCTGTTTTACCCGTCACTCCCTGTCTGTGCTGGGTGAAAACACGGGAGAGAGATGGGAGACCTGGACCTGCCGTGGGCTTTGCCTCTGCTCTGCTGCAGTGAAGTGATTCCCACAGCAGCCGGGCGCTATTTTTAAGGGATTTGGTGGCAAATACAGCCCAGACCTGGTTGGCTTCGCTGTTTTGGGTTGCTGATGAAGGCAGAAAGTAATTAGGCTCTCCCTGGCTATTGCCATCACCCAAGAGCTGGTTGAAGAGGTGGTTTCGTCCGGTGATGCTCAGCACCGCTGGTGGGGAGTCCTGGCTGGTCTTGCAGGACCTGGAGCCACGGGTGACCTGAAGCTTTGCAGGGAAAGGCTGTAACTGGTGTTTTCTGGCTTGGTGGTCACTATTTTCAGCCTGGGATCTGCTGGCAAAAGGATGCCCACGATTTGTGTGTGGTTGGCTTCCCAAACTGGGAACCGGCAAAGCGCCTCCCTCTGCTGCAAACGAGTCGTGTCCCAACCTTTCTGCTGAACATCCTGCACCAAAAAGGAAAAGAAAAGCTTGTAGGCTGATTCTTATTTTATTTTTACGTGGTGGAGGGGTGGGGAAAACGCTGAGCAGATTTAAAGTGTTCAAGCAGGACTTGAATACACGGCTGGACTGGGCACGCTGGGGGGAGAAGGAGAAATGAGAAGTGGGTGTCACTGCTGGGGATGCTGCTCTGTACCGGGGGGTGTAGCATCACCTGCAGCCCCTTGTCGGGCTTTTACCTGGTTCTGGGTGCCCCATGGAGGGGTTTGGGGCTGGCGCCGAGGTTTCTGCACAAGGAGATGAATCAAAACGTGCCCTGCTTTCATGGTCTTGTGCTTCCTCGCCGAAGTGTCGCTGGAAGAAATAAGTGGGTGTGAGGGGGTGAGGTTTGCTCCGGTGGAGGGTACGTTCTGCCCCCAGGATCCTTGTCCTGCACAGGTTGTGTCCACAACCCAAACGTGCAGGAATGATGCTCCAATGGGGAACACCAAGAAAGTGGGATTGGGTGGGAAGGCAGATCCAACCAGCCCAGAGCCTTCCTTTGATGCTCCATCCATTTGGAACATCAGGGGATGCTTGAGGAACTCGACGGGAGGCAAATACGAGGTGGAAACCCAGGCAGGATTGCTTAGGAAGGGAGACTTTCCGTGCGGGTGAGCGGGTGGTATGCCATCCTTTGTACTAAGTATTCAGCCCCTGATGGTAAACACTTATTATTTTTATATGCCTATAGCTTGCTTCACTGAGCTGAAACAAAGCCCTAGTCTTCAACTCCACGTAATGGGAACTGTTGGAGTTTCTTTGCATTTTTTCCTTTCCGCTTTGCAAAACGTTCGTCCTCCTTTATGGAGGTGCAGGCTCTGGTCCAGGCGGAGTGCTGCATCCCTGCCCGCATCCCTGCCCGCCTCGGCGCGTCCCCTTCCAGCCAGCTCCTGGCTGCCTTTTGATTGATTGATCGGCGTGGCAGCCTAATAAGCGATAACAGCACATATGACAAACTAAACAACCGCCTAATGAATTGATTGACATCCGAAGGATTTGACTTGATGCACAACCCCAGTCACAGATAAGGTTAATGAGGGAGAAATTAAAATGTAGCTCAATGGGTAATGAATACAGCATGTGCCTTGTTGTAACACATGCCAGATCCATCACTCTGAATCAAGTGATGGTAGCAATTTCTAAATTATTTATTGCGCCCCTCATGCTCCTGTCTCAAGGGAAGAGGCACTCGGACTGGCTTTTGTATATTTTTTTTACATATATATATAAAAAAAACCCTGTATCTCTCTATCTGTGCATTGTGAGGATCCATAGCCAAAGAAAATTGCTTTGAATTTTGCAATTTTCATGTTGGTTTTTTTTTTTTTGTAAACTCGCTAGCAAAAAATACAACAATCCAGAACCTGTCATGCCATTTGAATCATAATAGCTACAAATTCACTCCCCTGAATAAATGGAGAGGCTTATTTATCAAATATATACAAGATGTCTGTCTAGTTGTTAACACACAGAGGTATGAGTAGGCAGAGGAAATCGAGAAAGTTTACATATTCACTGCTATCTCCAGGGACCTTTCTTTTCCTCCTACTTCGTATTCCCTCTCTCCTCCCCCAATCTCATCTCCAACTTGCTTTGACTCGCTCTGGTTTTCTTTTTTTTTTTTTTTTTCTTAAAAAAATGCATCTGGCTGACAAAACTTGGGCTGTCAGAAACGATCAAGAGATGAAGTTGCCAAAGTAGGGAGGGAGGGAGAGGGATCTGCGCGGAGCTCGTGTCTCCCCATCTCTTGCTGCCTCCATGGGAGGGTTTCTCCTCCGCCAGTCAGGGACAGTCGGGCTCCTCCAGAGCCTTCCGTGGCCCCCGTTATCCCCGTGTATTTCTTTCCACGGAAGGAGAGGGGAAGGCAGGTGGAGCAGAAGTGGGTCTCTACTGGTTTTTGAAGGTCAGCCCTAAGGCCAGACGCAGAGAGGAGCAGCCAACCGGCATCACATGGGCTTCTGATGTTATTGTTTCTTCCTGAGCTGGGGTATGTGGAGCCAGGACAAGGTGGTGTGTTGCCCCGAAGGGGTGAGGAGAGGACAGGGCAAATAGCGGTCTGGGTTTGTGCCTCCTCCTGAAGCTGCTGTCAACGAGAAGGGGAGGTTTGGCCGCTGCCCGCCTGGGAAGTTCTCCCTGCTGGGAAGTCCTTGGCGCCCGGCCGAGCTCTTCCCACGCCTGCCCCGCTCCGGGAGAGGGGGGAAAAAAGCCACTTCTCCTCCCGCTCTGTGTCCCAGCAGCACCTCGTGAGCTCATTTTCGACCTCGGCGTCCTTTCCCTAATAGCGAGGCGGGGACGGAAGGGACGCAGGTAGGGTGACTTCATCGCAGAGGGAGCGACATCGCAGAGAAGGGGGGGAAAAAAGGAAACAGTTCATCTCTTTGATTATAAAGTGCAGCTGGGTCTGAAGACTTTCAGGCTGTGGATCCTCCCCCCTGTGCCATTCTTCAAAAAATAGAGCCATTCTCCTCCTTCCAGGCTTCATTTGAACCACCCCCCCCTCTCCCCCCATCCCGTCGCACCTTGGTGGCTCTTTGGGGATGGTGGCTATGAAGGAGGTCTGCTCCTGGCACGGGGTGGCCTTTTGGAGACAGTGCCCATCTATTAGGGGGCAGCAGGGTGGATGCCACCTCCCGGCGTCGGGGAGGCCGGGAGAAGGGATCTTAGCCAGGCACCGGCGTTTCAATTAACCGGCAAGACAGCCAACATTTCAGCACCTGTACATCTCTCTCCCTTTCGCAGCCGGGATGTATTGTATTATAAATAACAATAAGCAGGCCCAGTCAAAGGCTGTAATTGAATCTCTTCATTTTGCTGACTCGGGTGAAAAAAGCCCCTCGGAGTGAATTACAACCTGTGTATGGAGTTTGGGCGAGGCGTCGAGGTAGCACGCTCGCTGTAATTAAAGCCCGCATCCCTGCCGGTGGGGGTCACCGCCCCCGGGGCGCCCGGGAACTGCTTTTGATGGTCTTCCCATCCCATGCATCCCTCAGCTCTCCAAAACTTCCCTTTCTCTCCTGAAAGAGAGAAGCTCTGCAAAACCTCCCCTTCTCCATCTCCGTTCTCGCTCGACGGCAAGAGGCTGAGCCCTCGCTTCGACAGCGCAGAGCGAGCGGGGGCTCGCTGCTCCTCCATCCTCTTAAGGCTTTTCCTTGGTGGTGGCAGCCAACCCTCCTTCCCTTCTTCCCCGGTCTCCAAAATCCTCATTTTCATGACCACAGAAGACCTCCTGTTCTCTCGTGAGCCTCCTGGGAGGTGCCCATCACGCGCACCCCAGCTGCGCGCCCGGCGTTGAGATAAATTTTATGGCTTTAGGGCAATACTGGGTTCCTTTTTGCGCCTGAAATCGAGTCGTGCGGATGATGTTGCCGTACAGGAATGAGCGATTCAGTCATCCTTTCGCTTTGACCAGTAGCCAAGGATGTTTTTTTGGCCAACGGAGAGAGCCAAAAGTTGATGCCTTCCAGATTCTCCCTTCCCTTCCCTCTCTTGAGCCCCGACGGTGATGCTTTTTGCTCAACACATACCCTCCTCCTCCTCCGATCCAATCCAGGCATCTCCCGAAGGCCGGCGCATTTTTCAGCCCAAATTTCGCACTGACAGAACATATTAGATCTGCACCGAGGCGGAATATAAAGTGAAGAGGAGCTTGGGGTGGGGAAGGGGGGGGGAGTGCAGGGAAATGAGGTTTGCTCTGTCGCAAGAGATGGGGTTAAATCAGTGTCTGCAGCCGGTGATTCTTAGTCCCTGCTCGTTCCCCTGATGCTGTTCCCGCTCCTCATGACCATGCCCTGTTGCCGTTTGGGGTTTTCTTGGAGGTTCAGGTTGAGAACATGCTCCGCTTTTTCCTTTTTTCCCCTCTCTTGGCTCCACTTTGTGTGTCACTTGCTTTTTTTTCTTTTATTGTTATCATTATCTTAAACATCCATTATTTAGAAACTGCTGGAGCCTGGAAACCAATTTCCGTGCTTATTTCTAAGAGTTTGCAGCGTTTAGACCGTTGTGTACAAGCTATTACATGAACTGACCATGGAGAAACAGAGCCTGGAAGGGCTGGGTGCCCTGTGGGGAGGGGGGTTGTGGACCCCTGGGGGGGTAAATGCGGGATAACTCCTGCCTGATGGATGTTTGTACCTTGAACTGACCGGGCAATGAAAATCAGTGTTGTTTTTAGCACAGGGTGCCGTGCCGGGGAAGGGATGGGAGCCCAGATTTCCCACTGGAGATTGGGATTTGGGGTGGGCAGTGATGGCTTTGGGTGTCCCTGTTCGTGGGGATGCTGGGGAAGGGGTGGGAGCCCAGATTTCTCACTGGAAATGGGGTTTGGGGTGGCCAGAGAATGGGTCTGGGCATCCTCACTCGTGGGGATGGTGGGGGAGGGATGGGAGGCCAGATTTCCTGCTGGAAATGGGGTTTGGGATGGGCAGTGATGGCTCTGTGCATCCTCACCTGTGGGTAGGGTGGGGAAGAGGTGGAAGCCCAGATTTCCCACTGCAGATGGGGTTTTGGGTGGGCAGCGATGGCTTTTGGGTATCCTCACTCGTGGGGATGCTGTGGAAGGAGTGGAAGCCCAGATTTCCCACTGCAAATGGGGTTGGTGGTGGGCAGTGATGGGTCTGTGCATCCTCGCTCATGGGTATGGTGGAGGAGGGATGGGAGCCCAGATTTCCTGCTGAAAATGGGATTTGGGGTGGGCAACGATGGCTCTGGGCATCGTCACGTGTGGGTATGGTGGGGAAGAGGTGGAAGCCCAGATTTCCTGCTGAAAATGGGATTTGGGGTGGGCAACGATGGCTCTGGGCATCGTCACGTGTGGGTATGGTGGGGAAGAGGTGGAAGCCCAGATTTCCTGCTGAAAATGGGATTTGGGGTGGGCAACGATGGCTCTGGGCATCGTCACGTGTGGGTATGGTGGGGAAGAGGTGGAAGCCCAGATTTCCTGCTGAAAATGGGATTTGGGGTGGGCAACGATGGCTCTGGGCATCGTCACGTGTGGGTATGGTGGGGAAGAGGTGGAAGCCCAGATTTCCTGCTGAAAATGGGATTTGGGGTGGGCAACGATGGCTCTGGGCATCGTCACGTGTGGGTATGGTGGGGAAGAGGTGGAAGCCCAGATTTCCTGCTGAAAATAGGGTTTGGGGGGGGCAGCGGTGGCTCTGGGCGTCCTTGCTGGTGGGGATGCTGCGGTCCTGCCCCGGTGGGGATGTGGCTGCAGCGAGTGTCCTTGGCTGTTCTTGGCTTTGTGGGGCTCAGCGTGTAAAGCAGCGGATCCCTGAGGATGCTTTAAGCTACTCAAGGGATTAGGCAGGGTTACCAGCAATCCCAGGACGCAGGAAACGTCGAGGCAGCTTGCAGCCAACCTCCTCCTCCTCTCCTCTGGCCAAGTAAAGGAGTGGAGGGACCTTTTCTTCTTGGTTTTGCCGTGTGCGGGTGGGTGGATGGATGGTTGAGGAAGCCCCAGGTGCAGGAGGACTCCTCCTCCTTCCCAACCAACCGCACCCGTCGTATTTGGGGCTGGGGAGAGGTGGTGGGAGGGAAATCCAGGATTTGAGGGATTGAGTTCATCCCTCTTGTAAGCCCGTCAAAGTCAGCGGAGTCGCGGCAAGAGCGGGGCCGGCCCCGGTGCGTTGGTGGACCGAGGGCAATCCCTCCGTGCTACTGACTTAACGTAACCCTCTGCTGAGCTCCCGTGTGGGAGCCTGAGTCACAAGGATCCCTCAGCAAAGGCCGTCGCGGAGCTTTGGGGGTGGGGACACCCTTGTGCCACTTGGGGTGCCCTGGTTTGGAGGCGATGAGCACCACAGTCCCCGTCACGAGGGCGTGCGGACAAAGGGAAGAGCTGTCCCAGAGGGACACGCTCCCTTTTCTCCCCTGTGTTAAGCCCCGAGTCTTTCATCCTGCGGCTTCCAAAAGGCTGGAAAAAGATCAGTGGGGGCATTATCGCTGCTTTTTGCCAGCAGGGAAACCGAGGGAGCGGAGCAGAGCGGCGGTGAAACAGCCCCAGCCCTCCCCAGGCACTCCCACCCCTCTCACAGCTTCTCCAGGTGCCAAACGTGGGGTTTGCCAGGGGCACCTTTCCCATGCCCATGTCATTATTGGGCTCATGAGTAAATCTGGGTGGCATCAGTTCCTTTTTGGTGCCCAGGCTGGCTCTTCTCCCCACGGGGTGCCGGTTGAGCATCCCTGCCCTAAATTTGAGGAGCAGCTTGAGTAGCCAGGTCCAATTCTGCTCCTCTCTGCTGAGACCCCACCAGGAGCACCGTGTCCAACTTGGGAGACCTCAGCACAAGAAGGATGTGGACCCGTTGGTGGGGCCAGAGGAGACCACAGAGATGCTGGGAGGGTTGGAGGACAGGCTGAGAGAGTTGGGGGGGTTCAGCCAGGAGAAGAGAAGGCTCCGGGGAGACCTTGGAGCCCCTTCCAGTCCCTCAAGGGGCTCCAGGAAAGCTGGGGAGGGACTCTGGATCAGGGAGGGGAGCCATAGGAGGAAGGCGAAGGGTTTTAAACTGAAAGAGGGGAGATGGAGATGAGAGTGGGCAAGAACTTCTTTGCTGGGAGGGTGGTGAGAGCCTGGCCCAGGTTGCCCCGAGAAGCTGTGGCTGCCCCATCCCTGGAGGGGTTCAAGGCCAGNAGCAGCTTGAGTAGCCAGGTCCAATTCTGCTCCTCTCTGCTGAGACCCCACCAGGAGCACCGTGTCCAACTTGGGAGACCTCAGCACAAGAAGGATGTGGACCCGTTGGTGGGGCCAGAGGAGACCACAGAGATGCTGGGAGGGTTGGAGGACAGGCTGAGAGCGTTGGGGGGGTTCAGCCTGGAGAAGAGAAGGCTCCGGGGAGACCTTGGAGCCCCTTCCAGTCCCTCAAGGGGCTCCAGGAAAGCTGGGGAGGGACTCTGGATCAGGGAGGGGAGCCATAGGAGGAGGGGGAAGGGGTTTAAACTGAAAGAGGGGAGATGGAGATGAGATGTGGGGAAGAACTTATTTGCTGTGGGGGTGGTGAGAGCCTGGCCCAGGTTGCCCTGAGAAGCTGTGGCTGCCCCATCCCTGGAGGGGTTCAAGGCCAGGTTGGAGGGGGCTTGGAGCAACCTGGTGTGGTGGGAGGTGTCCCTGCCCAGGGCAGGGGGTTGGAACTGGACATTCTTGAAGGTCTTTTCCAACCCAAAACCATTCCATGAGTGTGTTGGGTCAACTCGGTTTTGCAGGGCTCGTGCTGCAGCCCAAACCTGGAGACTTTACAAGCATCCGAGCAGCAAGTCCATCCACTTGGGAGCTCCTAGAGCCACAGCCCCTTTCACAGGCAGCAAGCCCGAGTCCTAGGAAGGGCTATCTCTGAGCTGTTGCCCTCCTCATCCTCACAAAACCAAGTGAAGGGTAGAATCCCAGCCGTGCTATGGGTGGTGGGAGGCAGGCGGCAGCGGCGTTGGAATTTTCTCCGCGTCGCTGCGAGTTAATTCATTCCAGTAAATCATCCAAAATAATTTGCGGCGAATATCAATTTTCTGTGTGAACTTCTCGCTGGCTGCACAGAAGTATCTCCTGCCGACACGGCTCCCTAATTCTGCTGATCTGAGACAACAAAGCAGCTGGGGAATAAACAGGAGGCGAGCTGGAGTCCCCAGGGCTGCCGGCGCGAGGGAGGAGCCGGGGCTGGAACATGCTCGTAGATAAAACCCAGCGAACACCGGCGATGATTAAAGGCTAATTTGCTCTCTGTGTAGTGTTAAGTGCCCCCCTTTCCTAACGAGCAGGAGGCGCTGCCAAACGCATTCTCCTTCGCCGCCTTGCTTTTATTTACCTTTTCAATTATTTTAATGGTTTTCCCCCCCTGTCTTCCATAATGAATGTGTCTCCTGGGCTGGGGCTGCTGAATGTCCCCTCTGCGCCCGGCCGGTGGCAGGGGATGTTTTTTTGGGCTAGGAAAGGCTTTTCTGGATAGGAGATGTCTCAAAGGAAACTGCCCCGCTTTGCTCCACCTGTCTGGCGATGGATTCCAGGCTGTGAGAACCAGCACTGGCTGTCGCTTGGTCGACCTTTCTCCCCACCAGCTGGTGGAGCAGAGCTGTCCCGGAGCCAAAGGCAGGGCTCTACGGGAGCCGTGTCGCCCCGGGATGACGGCTGCAGGTTGGGGGAGAATACCCTGTAGCGTCTGAACCACCGTCTGCCATCCCCCGTCCCCCTCCCTCCAAAAATACAACCTCAGGGAAGAGTTTCCAGTTTGGTTTGGTCGTTTTTAAGGGTGTTTTTTTCACGGTCCCGTCCTTCCGAGGAGGAACGCGAGTGGGGTGGGACCACAGAAGGATGCTCTGAAGGAGTCACCCAAGGGACACGTGTCCAGCTGCACTCGAATGCCAACCGGTTGTTTCCGCAGCTTCCCCGTGCCCGGGTGCTTCTGTCACCGGGAGTGAGCTGAGGATGGTGTCCAGGAATTGAGGGGACCCCAAAGGACCCCCTAATGCCGTGTGGCTGGTTCACCCGTGGTGACGCACAGAGGTTTGCTTGAGCCACGGCAGCGATGGATTAGTTCCTGGCTCCACCGTGGCTGTGTTCGCACCAGGGGTTGGACAACCCATTTTGGGTGTTTTGCCTTTTCCCGTCGAGATGAAGGGAGCCCCTTTCCTCCCCCCTGTTATCCCGGCGAGGGTTTGCCAGGCGGGGTTTTGCCGAGAGGAGCTGTGAAGGGGAGGAAGGAAAAGTCCTTTCCCCACTAACAGGGTCTGATGCCACTTCCCTCCGCGGTACCTATCGCAGATGTCTTCAGCATCACTTCTCAGCTCTGCTCTAGTCCGGCTTTATCTGCTGGGGATTCATCTCCTCACCTGCAGGAACCAGCAGCATCACAGTTTCCATCCCAAGGGGCGAGGGGGGGTGGGGGGGAAAGGAAAATTGCTCCTTGTCGCCGGTCCCAGCGGATCCAGCAGCTGGAGGACCCTCTCCCACCCCAACCGCAGCCTCCACAATTATATGCACCGACAGTGGGGGCTTGTCGGAGGCACAGGGTGTCCCCCCCCTCCCACGGCCTTGGGGATCTCAGCCCAAAATAGATCTGGGGCACCCATTTGCAACCGGTGCTGGGATTGCACGTCGGCTCCCGGTGGGGGAAGCAGCCCTGATTAAAAGAACTATTTATAAAGAGCCTGGATGCGGGAGAGGAAGAGGTGATAATTAGCTGGTGGCGGCGGCTGCGCCTGCGAGGTGGGGCTCGGGGCGGCAAAAACGGGCAGATTTGGGGGCAAAACGCAGCCGGGATGGGGAAAGGAATAACTCCTTTTTCTCCGGGAAGCCCTCCTGATTAATGCTATTTTATTATCGCCGTTTTATTTCCCTAGTCGTAGCATCCGCTCCTTCGCTCCCGGCGGTGGGAGCCATGAGGGTGTCGAGGGCTGGTTGGGAACTGTGTCTTTTTGGTGTTTTTTTTTTTTTTTCCCCACCAAGAAGGGTTTATTTATTGGTCTGCTTATTTGCTTTTTAGGTGGCTGGGAGACAGAAGGAAATTTCTCATGCGGAAAAAGTTCAGCGGGCGGTTTGTTGTTTGAAAAATTGGCTTTAAGCACATGTGTGTGTATGTGCCTGTAGAATTAAAGAGGAAAAATAAGGGGGGTGGGTGCTCTTCAGCCTTCTCCACTTCTTTACTTGCTTGTTCGATGTGTTGTGCAGATGCCTTTAATTGATGGCAGCACCCAGAGCGTGTTAGGCGCTTCCTAAGCTCTCCCAAAGGCTGGGGTTCGGGTCGGTTTCAGCTCCAGCAGCCGAAGGANGTGTGTGTGTATTTCTCTTTCCTTCGGCTGGGATAAAAATTGCTGAGTCAAAGATTCATTTTCTTAGCCGAGCCCCTTGGAAAGGCAGATAAAGGGGACGGCGGCGCTAGGCAGGGCTATAAATAATGCATCGAGCACCGGAGCAGGCCCTCTGCTTACAAAATAGAAGATTTCTCAATAACGTATCACCCCGTCTACCCTCCCCGATATCGGCGCTTCTTCCCTCGCTTCTTCTGGGCTCACGCCGCCTGCTCGTGGAAATAAATAGATAAACGAGCCTAATAAAGCCTCCCCTTCTCGCCAGTCCTGCCCGATCCTATCGCCGCAGCCCTCCTAACGCCCTGCCTGGCCCGACGTCCTGGGTTTAAAGCTTCTGAAAGTCAAGGTGACGTGAGGACAGAGCCGGGGAAAAACGTGCCCGGTTGTCCTCCTGCCCTGAAACGCCGCCTTCCCACCATCTCCCTTCGTCTTTGGGGTGAGCTGCTTGTCCGTGGAAATGCGGAATATTCCCCTGCGCTGAGCTGGAACGCCAAATCCAAGGCAGCTGAGGGCGAGGAGGAGGTTGGGATGTAGCTTTGGGTAGAAGTTGTAGTTTGGGTAGAAGATGTAGAAGTTGGGTCTTCACCCCCAAGGGCTGCGATGCACAGAAATGCATCTTTAGGATTCACTCTTGCTTTGTATCATCGATCAAATCAGTTCCAACCACTGGTTTCAAGGTCCAGCCTCTGGTGGCCTGAGCCACTCTGGTGTTGAAGGTGACCGAGAAGGGCCTGTTGGTGGGGAGGGTGAAAGCCCAAGGCTTCCTGGTGGCTCAAAAGCC
This sequence comes from Arenaria interpres, assembly GCA_013399435.1. Taxonomy (NCBI): domain Eukaryota; kingdom Metazoa; phylum Chordata; class Aves; order Charadriiformes; family Scolopacidae; genus Arenaria; species Arenaria interpres. Next base: position 58,017 of record VXAK01014900.1, read on the forward strand.
CTGGCTGAAGCATAATTTGGTCTTGGCTGCTCTACAGGAGTCTGCTTGGGGTCTGTAACTGGCTCCAGGAACCCTGTGGAGCACTGGGGACTTGTGTGGGCTCAGTCTTGAGCTCTCAGTGATGCTCTGGCTCGCTTTGTATCATCAATCAAATCAGTTCCAACCGCTCATTTCAAGGTCCAACCTCTGGTGGCCTGAGCCACTCTGATGTTGAAGGTGACGGAGAAGGGCTCGTTGGTGGGGAGGGTGAAAGCTCAAGGCTTCCTGGTGGCTCAGAAGCCCCAGCTGAAGCATAGTTCAGTCTTGGCTGCTCTTCAGGAGTCTGCTCGGGGTCTGTAACTGGCTCCAGGAANTCGCTTTGTATCATCAATCAAATCAGTTCCAACCGCTCATTTCAAGGTCCAACCTCTGGTGGCCTGAGCCACTCTGATGTTGAAGGTGACGGAGAAGGGCTCGTTGGTGGGGAGGGTGAAAGCTCAAGGCTTCCTGGTGGCTCAGAAGCCCCAGCTGAAGCATAGTTCAGTCTTGGCTGCTCTTCAGGAGTCTGCTCGGGGTCTGTAACTGGCTCCAGGAACCCTGTGGAGCACTGGGGACTTGTGTGGGCTCAGTCTTGAGCTCTCAGTGATGCTCTGGCACAAAGGGAACGAGGGTGTTACCGAGCCAGCGAGGGCTCACGGGGGCTTTTTCATGCAGTCCCAAGCTGTGGGGCCGGGGGGGGGAGCTTCAAAGGCCCTTTCCCTTCCCTTTGAGCCGCTCGTTCAAACGAGCCGCAGCCCTCAAAGCGAAACGCCGAGCAAAACTGCGGCGTTTCATCCGATTCCCATCGAGTCTCAGTGTGGAGCTGGAAATCGGTCCCAGGTTGGCACGGGGGGGGGGGATCCAGGGGGAATAAACAGAGCCTCTGCACCCCCCCCCACTCCGCCCCCATCTCGTGGAGTATGGACAGGAGATTCCTGCTGAGCAAAGCCAAAAAAGCAGCAAATGTCAAACAGATGAAAGAAGATCTTTCTTCTCCCTTTTTTTTTCCCACCTTCTTACAAAACGCACTGTTACTCCTGAAGTTTCTCACCCATTCCTTTTTTTTCTTCCCCACCCCTTGGTCTTCAGATTCCTTGTCATGAGCCACCTTGGTGGGAGGGCAGAGCCGGGGAAGGACACGTTTCCCGGCCAACCTTGGAGAGTTTGGAGGAGCTCTGAATCATCCCGCTCCGGGGCGCTGGGCAACCTCTGGTTAGGGATGGTCAGGAAGGGAGGGTTGGCTTGGGAAGGGTGGCCCATGAGTGCCATCTTCAGGTTTGTCGATGTTCTAAGGAGCAGGTTGGGTGCCGTCATCGCCGCAGTTGGGCTGCTGGTTTGAGCAGCCTGAGAATCCAGCGTGGCCCGAATTCGCTGTGTTTTACCCCAGTCTTCCTCCCCCGGCGACACGTTGCTTTGGGGATCTTTGCTCCGCGCTTTAATTGCCCCGGTTCAAGGTTTTCAAGGGTATTTGGAGGAAATGCGGACGGTTCGTTGACTGGTATTTGAAGGAAGTGGAGAATTTAATTAAAAAACATGAGGGAAAATTAGTAGTAAAGGAGACTGATTGCACGGCTTGACGTAGGGAGGATTTAGGGACGGCAGCCCTGGCCGGGGACGGGAAGCGCTGGCTCCTTGCTCCATCCTTTGCCCTTGGGGAAAATAACGACAAGGGGAAGCAGGAGGAGAAAAAAAAAAAAAAAAAGGTTTTTTATTGTTATTTGGGAATTTTACATAAATTTTGCAGATTGCACAGCCTGGTGGTGGTTTTTTTGTGGTTTTTTTTTTTTGGTGGTGTTTTTTTTTGTTCCCCCCCCCCCCCTTTCCTCCTGTCTGCTCTGTTTAATGCAAACGGCACCTTCCTGCTGATTGCAATCACAGGCTGATTGAGAGAGGCTGGCTCTGCCTGGGCTGGGGAGGGAAGGAGGGAGCCTTAACCCTTTCTCTCGCCTCCCCTCGTCCCTTCTTGCCGCCTTCCTACCCTTCCTCGGTGACTCGAAACCCCGCTCCCCAAGGGCCGCCTGCTTATATATGCGCAAGACGGTCCGCAGCTCTAATAGTGAATTTATTTTAATAAGCGAAGGCTTTGAAATAGATACAAACCTGCCCGCTTCAGGGCACGGGCCCGGCTCCAGCTAATGTGATTAGGAAGAAACTTTTCGAGCAGAGAAACCAGCGCCTATCTGCCTGCTGCAGACGGGTGCCCCGGGAGGCAGGGAGCAGAGGTGGATGCCTCCGCTCGGCGGATCCGTTGCCTGGTCTCGTATCCCCGCTTCTTGGATCCTCCACATCAGCTCAGGTGGATGGGAGCCGTGGGGAGCCGACGCGGCTCTGAGATCCCGGGGGACCAGGGCTGGATGCGGGAACCGGGGTTACGTATATAAAGAGCATCATGGAGAGCGTTGGTTTTGGTGGTGGCTGCGCACAATGGAGCCACCTGGGCTTTTTGCAAAGTCCCGTCCTGTAAAGGCTCCTAAACCTTCGTAATCCTTAAATGTGGAATTCGATGCAGGACATACGGGCTGTGGGCACGAGAGCCTCCTGCAGTGCTGCCTCCAGCTCTGGGGCCACCAACAGCAGAAGGACATGGACCTCTTGGAGTGGGGCCAGAGGAAGCCATGGAGATGCTGGGAGGGCTGGAGCCCCTCTGCTGGGCTGAGAGAGTTGGGGGGGGTCAGCCTGGAGAAGAGAAGGCTCCAGGGAGACCTTCCAGCCCCTTCCAGTCCCTCAAGGGGCTCCAGGAAAGCTGGGGAGGGACTCTTGATGAGAGGGAAAGGTTTGACACTGAAAGAGGGGAGATTGGGGTGAGACGTCAGGCAGAAATTCTTTGCTGTGAGGGTGGTGAGACACTGGAATAGAAGTTGTGAATGCCACGTTCATCCCTGGAGGGGTTCAAGGGCAGGCTGGAGGGGGCTTGGAGCAACCTGGTGTGGTTGGAGGTGTCCCTGCCCAGGGCAGGGGGTGGGACTGGGTGATCTTTAAGGTCCCTTCCAACCCAAACCATTCTGTGGTGATTCTATGACCTGGCAATTGGATGAGTGCGGTTGCTGCTTCCTCAGGTTTGTACCCATCAGTTGTGTGATCTCATCTCTAGATCCCACGTGTTGCCTTGGGGTTCACATGGCAGCGTGCCGAGATCTGGCCAGGCGCCCACGGCAATCAATCCCCCCCAAGAAAAAAAACCCACTTCCCGAGGGAAACGAGGCTGTGGTGATCGCTCCCCTTCTGCTGGGGGTTGCCTGTGCTTGGGGTGGGGGAGCTGGGGGGACACGCTGCACCAGGCTGATAATTGCATTTCTTAAGGGTTAACAGCTTCGTGCCACGGGATGTCACCTGGGTTTTGTGCATCCTGCAGAAATACGAGCCAAGGCGGTCCTGGTCCCCTCTTAAAGGTGTTTGGGGCTGTGAAGGCTGCTTGGTGGGAGCTCGATGAAGCCAGGAATGTGCATCCCAAAATTCGGCTCTGCCTTTCCCCCCCCCCCCCTCCCCTTCTTTTTTGTTGAGGGGCGCG
>VXAK01014900.1:67063-81359 GCA_013399435.1 Arenaria interpres
GGGGGGGGGATAAATCTCCTGCAACTCATGAACTATTTACAGCCGTGCTGAGCAAGCAGTCCGCAATTATTTATTTATTCTCCCCAGCCGGGCTGCGCTTGCGAGCCCAGGGAGCGGGGAAGGCTGCCAGGGCTGCCCACATCCCAGCCCCACACCATCTCCTGGCTCCCCAGAGACCCTGAAAAGGCAGCACACGTGCCCTGGGGGCATCCGTGCCACGTAAGCTCCTCGGGAAGGAAAAAAAACCCACCCAGCCTTTTCTTGTGCTGAGCGCGTGTTCAAAGCCCTGCTTTGGGCAGCCTTGTGCCCCAAGGCCACGAAAAGAAGGAGAAAAAAAATCCCATTGCAGGGTTTTGCATGGCAGAAGGAGATGTGGTGGAGGAGCCTGTTGCATGTGAAAGGCACCTGAAGCTGGTTTGGGGTGTAAGGGAAGGTGTTGGTGTTGACCACACATGAGCACACACAAGTAATTCCGCTCAGGCACATGGGTAAGGGCTGGAAGAAGAATTATTTTGGCTTGTGTGAAAGTTGCTTCTCCTCTTTGGCTTCTGCTTCCCCCATCTCGAGTTCCCCCATTGAGTAGGGCAGTGATGGTGCCTCTGTACTGGGCGCTCGCTGGTGAGGCCTCACCTTGAGGGCTGTGTTCAGTTCTGGGCCCTTCACCACAAGAANTTGGTGGGAGGTGGTGGAGTCACCATCCCTGGAGGGATTGAAGAACCGTGTAGACGTGGCTCTTCGGGGCATGCTCTAGTGCCCGAGATTGTTGGGTTGTGTTTGTTTTGGGGGTTTTTTTTTGGTTTGGTTTTTTTTTTGGTGGTTGGACTCGATGATCTCAAAGGTCCCTTCCAACCATGAAGATTCTGTGGTTGTGTGATCTGTAAAATGGGCACGTGGGCTTTCAGCTCCAGGGAGTGCGTGGTGAGGGAAGGTGATGAAGGCTTGTTGTGTGCCCTGTCCCTGAGCTTGCTCATGCAGTTGATGATGACGTGCAACATCTCCAGGGAATGGAGTCAGTTCTTTAGCTCGGAAATCAAAGCCTCGAGGGGCTGAAAGTTTGATGTTCCACCCCTGCTCTGAGCCTTTTGGGTGGGGATTGCCCATTGGTGCCGCTCCGCCTCCTTACTTTTATTAAACAGCCTTTTTTTTTTTTGCCTTACAGCATCCCCAGACAATCAATAGGTATTTCTGAGTGATCATTACAGTAATTATGCCGCTGCCCGTGTTGTGTGAAAACCGGTCTTTAAAAACAGGCGGGAGGCGAGACAGGGCTCGTTAGGTGGTACCCACGGCACCCTGTGTCGCGCGTGGATGGGTATGGGGAGGCAGGACCAGCTTGAAGGACACCCCGTTGTCCTTCTTGCACCAGCCCTGCATCTTCCCACCTCCAAAGAAAGAATCCAGGCTGAAGGAGTGGATGCTGCAAAGAAGCAGAAATGGCCCCTTCCACTCCCCTGGCAGCGCTTCCCGGCACTTGTGTTGCTTCAAAGGTGTTTTTTTTTGTGTGTGTGTTTCATCGTGGGGCTTATGGGCCAAGGACACTTCTCGCCTGCAGCTTTATATCTGTCAGTTTGATCAGCAAATGGGGGAGAGGGCCATAAAACTGCGGAGGCTGAGTCCTAGTCCCTTTAATCCCGCCAGGAGGGCCGGCGTTATTTCTCCGCCGGGAGCGCTAATAGGATTCTAATACGCTGGCAAATGGGATTTTTTACAACTGCCATTCTGCAGTTACTGAGACGGTGTGTCACCGGGACGGCCCTATAAATTCTCCTGGAGATGGAGGGGGGAACGGTGCCCGCCGCCCCCCGTGGCATCCCTCGCTGGGGATGCTTTGTGGGGATCTACCCAGTCCCCCATCGCTGCTCTCCGTGTTCTTGGGGCATGGCCGGGGCTCTGCTGGTCAATACCTGCTGGTGCTTGGGTTGATGGGGCAGGTTGTTTCTTGTAGGGTTGGTGTCTGGCACCGTGGACGTACCCCTTCTTTTTCCCCCCGTGCCCTCCTTGCACAACGTGTTTGCCGGGACGGAGCATCTCAGCAAGAGAACCTTGTTGAGTTGGGTGCCCGGTGGCCTCCATGTGGCCTTGAAGGACTTAATAAGCCCTAATTAATAAAGCTGGGGAGGCTCTGGCAGGACCCGTTTGTTGGTCCCCTTCCGTCGCTAGTCCCCTGGATGGCTCTCCTGTGTCACCGTGCCTGGATGGGGGCCAGCAGGGAGGTCTCATCCAGCTCCCAGCTGCCTTTGCCACCCAGCTCCGGTACTGGGACCATCAAGTCTGTGGTTTGGGGGGATTTTTTTGGCAGTGCCAGCACCTTGCGTGGTCGTTGCAGGGGTGGCCGGGCACAGAGCACCCACCCTGGGCAAGGAAACCCCTGGGGATAGCAGAGCTTGCCGTCATTTCTTCCCTTGCTTTCAGGCGTATGGAAATGCTGATGAAGTTGTAGGGGTGGTGGGATGGGAGGGCGATGTGTTTATGGCCTTGCTATAAATCCCTCAGCCGAGCGCAGGGACGGCGGAGCGGGCAGCGCCCCGATGAATCCAGCTCCGTTTGAGCATCACTTGGGCACCCATGGGATGCTCCAGGAATGACACTTCATCCCCTCCTCAGCCGGGCAGCGCCCGACTCGAGTGCCAAAGCCATAAATATTGCATTGCTGTATCCAATCTCAGCTCTGGATTGATTTTTCTTTTTTTTTTTTTTCTTTTCTTTTTCTTTTCGTCTCCAGAGGCAGAAAGCCGGGATTATTTTCCGGGGCAATCACGGGTGGATGGGTCCTTGCGGCTGCCTCCACACTTTTTTGACATCAGTAAATAAGCAGCCCCCCACTTTCTTCTCGGAGTAGCACCTATTTCCCCGGGATGTCTGCTGGGGTTTTGTCGTGCTTCGGCTGCAAATTGGTACAGGAGCCTGGCCCGAGCCGCCTTGTTTTACAGCACATGGGCATGTAGGCTTTATCTTATCTATTATCACCTCTGCCCGGTAGCTAACAAGGTCCCATCTACCTCCCTGGCAAACCTGATTTATCATCACGTTTCGGCAGCTGCCCAAAAATCCCAACCCGACGCCGCGCTGTAGTACGAGCAGACAGGGAGAGACGGACCTGCCCCGCTGCCGTTATTCCCATTTTACAGACAGCCGGTCCGGGGGGAAGACGCAGGGTCCGAGTTAATAAAAGCTCGTGGAACAATCCCTCCCTCCCCCAGTGATTTATTCAAGGTTATAAGGGAAGTCTGTGGTTTGAAAAGAGAGATTTCGAGGGCGCCAAACAGAAATTTGCCTGCCTGTAAGCTGGGTTTTAAATTGCCACTTTAGGGCTGCAACCGGAGCAGCGGAGTTTCTTCCCCCAATTAAAAAAAAAAAATAAAATTAAAAAAAAAGTGGAAGAGGAGAGCTCTGCACAGAAGTGGGCACCAGAGGAGGAGTTCATGTTGTGCAATAAATAGGTGAAGGCAGGAAAATGTCACATTTTATCGAGGCGAAATTTGTGATGAGAGGGAGAATGTCTTGTTGTAGACTAACGGCTCTGTTTGGGGAAAAATAAAATAGCAGCGAGCTGGCTTTGGCATGGAGTCACAGCCACAAGAGGAGGGGGAAAGGAGGAGGGGAAGGGACAAAAAAAAAAAATCTGCTGGGGACACCAACCCTTGCGCTCACCAGGTGGTGGTTGAGCTCCGGCTGCTCCGAATTCTCCCAATTTCTGAAAATCCCAAGCTTTTCTCTTCGTGGTCCTGATGCTCTGGAGCTGGGCTCGAATCGATGCGAAGTCTCGCAGGCTTTGGTGGGGACGGGTGGGATTGTCCTCTCCTGGACCAAGGGGGTCTTCAGAACTGCTTTTCTGGGCTGCATCTCCCCCTCCTCTCTGCATCCCCCCCCCGCTCCCTTCTTCCCAGCAAAGCCAGTAGAGATATGTCACTTGAACAAATGAATCCCATCCCTCACCAGCTTATTTTAGTCTTCAGAGTGTGTCTTTCTAGGAAATCATCCGGTATCGTGGCTCTTGGCTTCCTGATTCTAACCACCGCCCTTTCCCAAGGCGCTGAATTAAAGCAAAAAAAAAAAAAAAAAAATTAAAAAATTAATATAAATCAACACCTGAGCTATGCCGGCAGCTCGGTGTAAACAACCCGGCCCCTGCTGCGATAATAGCGCGGAGGAGAAGGGATGCTGGGGGGGCTTTGAAGGCTTCGGTGATCCTCCCCCCTCATCACAGAATCACAGGAGGATATGGGGTTGGAAGGGACCTCTGGAGATCATCCAGTCCAACCCCCTGCCAGAGCAGGGACACCCAGAGCAGGTCCCACAGAAACGTGTCGAGGCGGGNCTTCTCTTTTCCCTTCTCTTTTCCCTTCTCTTTTCCCTTCTCTTTTCCCTCCTCTCCTCTCCTCTCCTCCTGGAAGGGGCTGTAATAACAACGACCAGCTCAGTGATGGGGGCAAGGAAGTCAGAAAAAAGATGAATATTTTTCTTGGAGAGGACCATTTCATTCATAGGATGCTCCTTTCCCATCCAGAAGGAAAATTAGGTTGCAGTGATGATTGTTGGGTTTCATTCGTAGAAGGGTTCGTATGGGAGGAGGAGAAACCAAGGAGGAGAGGGGAAATATAGACCTGCCTGTGCTCTCTTTGAACCTTAATGTGATTTTCCATTAAATAATTGGATATGAAATATTTTTTAATTAATGACTTTAATTATTTTTTTTTAACGTATGCTGCATAGTTGAGCTTGGAAGAGTCTGAAGCACTGGGGATGCAGTGGGTATGAACGTCGTGCATGGCCAAGCCTTGTTAGGAGCTGAAAACCATCAGCTTGACAGGAAACGGAGAATAAGACAAATAGATCAATTTTCATTGCAGCAAAAGCTTAACAGTAGAGGGCCTCAAATTTCCTCTGGGGTCTAATGTTGTTTAACTTATTTCTTAATGGTCTGAAACACGGGGTGACCGGGGCTGTGGCCTTTGACTGCAAGAGAAATATAAAGTTGCCCTAATAATGGAGCGTTGGGAGTTATGAAAAGGAACTGGGTAAATTAGTTTGCGGTCTTGTGTGTGGCGATGGCCGTGTCCTTCTGGAGAGGTAAATATCATTATTAAATAAGGGAAAAAAAAGTAAAAATGGGAAAATATGCTGTATATGGAGGAGAATTTATTCTAAGGAGAGAAATGCTGGGGTGGGTGATGGTTTATCCGAGTGTCCTTGCTGGAGAGGTGGGATTTCACGGTGGCCTCGCAGAAGGGCAGCTCTGGAACCCGCTGCTGGCAAGAGACGGGCAAATTCCTGGGCTCAGCAGAGAGGGGAGGAAATTAAAAAGGCCGAGGAGATGGGCTCTGTGCGTGCTTTTATGGCAAGGAAAAGCTGTCGCTTAGGCACTGGCAGGAAATAGCGAATATCTGCTAACGAGCGGTGCTGATGTCCTTAGTCACGCTGGGTGGAAGTGACCCGATGCAAAATAAGAGTTATAGATTTCTTGTGCTGCTGGACATATGGCCAGACTGGTATTTACGCGCTGCTTTTGCAGCCTGGGGGCTGCAGCTATAAACGGAAGGAAGCGCCGACACAAAGATGCTTCTGGAGACTCCCCCGCCATGTCCAAGAAAAAAAAAATTCATTAAAAAAAAAAAAAAAAGAAAGAAGGGTTTTGCAATGCAACATAATAAAAAGAACCCCAAACTGCATTATGAATTTAATTACTCAGTAAGAGTACATTTTATTGACTTAAAGGTGACTTTTTTCCTCCCCACAACCATTTGATGAAGCCAGCAGAGGCTCAGCCAGCCCCATGGAGGCATTTCTTGGTGCCCAGCCCCACTTCACCCTGCTCAAGGCTTGGCCAGACCTGGTGCTGCTATGGTTCAGGTCCCATCTATTGTGTTCCCAGGGATGGCACGAGCCCTTGGCACGTCACCCGCTGCTCGCTGGCCCTTGGGGGAAGCCGTCTGGGTGCCAGCCTGTGTTGCTCCATTAAGTTCTCCTTGCTCCATGGGTTTGCTCTGTGGAAAGGATGGGAAATCACAGAATCACAGGATGATATAGTGTTGGAAGGGACCTCTGGAGATCATCCAGTCAAACCCCCTGCCAAAGCAGGTCCACCCAGAGTAGGTCCCACAGGAACGTGTCCAGGTGGGGTTTGAATGTCTCCAGAGAAGGAGACTCCACCACCTCCCTGGGCAGCCTCTGCCAGGGCTCTGCCACCCTCACAGGAAAGAAACTCCTTCTCATGTTTAGATGGAATTTCCCATGTTCAAGTTTGTGCCCGTTTCCTCTTGTCCTGTCCCTGGGCACCACTGAAAAAAGACNCCTCCCCAGGGCAGAGCAGAGGGGCAGGACGACCTCCCTCCACCTGCTGCTCACACTCTTCCTGATGCCCCCCAGGATGCCATTGGCCTTCTTGGCCACAGGCGTCCATTGCTGGCTCATGGGCATCCTGTTGTCCCCCAGGACTCCCAGGTCTTTGTCCTCAGAGCTGCTCTCCAGCAGGTCACCCCCAATAACATAGGGAAAGGTGATTTATGTTCCCTACAGCAAACGATTGGGCCCTTCTTGATCTGGGCAATTTGTGAGATTTCACCTTTAAACTTCTGAAGCTGCGGCGTTTGAGCAGAGCGAAGGAATGAGCGGCAAAGAAAAGAGTAAAAAAAAAAAAAGAAAAGTAATAATAAATTAAATGCACTAGCTTGATGTTTTTCTTTCCCTGGCTGCAGCTTGTTGAATATTCTCCATCCTCGTCGGGAAGCAGGAATAAAGTTCACGGCGTCGGGAGCATAATCGAGCAAACGGCCTTTGCGCTTATCAAGTGCCTCTGTTCTGCTTGGGCATTTAATCACCCGCAAAAGCCATTTATTGCCTCGTATACTCCTCTTCTATGAACATTAGCCCTTAAATACCCGGCATAATTAAAGGTGAAGCTGCGGCGCTGCGCTCCGTCTCCTGCCCGTGGAAGGGTAACAGATGAGGTGGGAGTTCTGGCGGAGTTCAAGGTGAGAGCCGTAAAGCCCATTTTCTGCATGTGTCAGGGACATTATTTTAGGAATGTCTAATTCTGCTGGCAAAAATTGAGGCTGGCTCAAATAATAATTCACGCTTAATGAACTTAGAGTTATAGCCCCGGCTCTGCGATTCCCTCTGTGCCTGGCGCGGTCGATTGGCCTTGTCAGATGTTTAAAGGATGGTGAAGAAATGACAAAAAGGATTTGATGGAATTAGACGGAATTCCCCCCAAAAAACCTATTTCTTTGTGTTTAGATCCCTGTCTGGGAAGAAAGAGAGAAATTCGCCACAGCTTTGGCTGTAATCCAGTCGGCTCCTTGATGGGGACTTTTCAGGGCTTTAACCTTGCGCGTTCTTCTCGCGGCTCAGCTCTTCAAAAGGCTCGTGCCCTTTCTTTATGTGAGGGAAAATAAACATAAGGTATCGATGAAGCATTAATACCCCGGCGCCGTGTGTAGGTAGCAAATTTAAGTGGGTGTCTGTCACGTTCCTGAGATGTCCTCGGCTGCCCAACAATCAGATGTTCAGAGACGTGAGCGTTAATGCAGTTATCCTTGTAACACCCCTCTGATAGTAAATTAATGGCCTGTGGTATGTAGAACATCAGACTATCGCCTCTGCCGGGTTTATACGCTCTGTCGCAGGGAAATATTCACCCTCTGATGAGGGCGGGGAATGGAGACGATTGACTCTAAGCCACCCCTCAAATCGTTGCAAGGAGGGGAGCTAAATGTGAGTCTACCTCATGCCCAAACTGTTTTCCCAGCTGCTGGTTGAATTCCAACTGGGTGACCATCTCACTTTGTGCTCTGAGGGTGGTGAGAGCCTGGCCCCGGTTGCCCCGAGAAGCTGTGGCTGCCCCATCCCTGGAGGGGTTCAAGGGCAGGTTGGAGGGGGCTTGGAGCAACCTGGTGTGGTGGGAGATGGATGGGGTGGGACTGGATGATCTTGAAGGTCCCGTCCAACCCAAACCATTCCATGATTCTATGCATAAGAGGTTGAGGCGTCATCATCCACTGTGTGTCCGTACAGGTTGCCCCGTGATGGGTGAAACCTTGGTGCTAAGGTCTAAGATACCTACAGATCTCCTCAACAAGGTGATGGAGGTGTGGTATTTCATATAAACTTAAGAAAATTTGTGTATTTGGTTTTATTTTGCACTGGGAGCTGGACCACTGGGCGGTTTGCTCAGTGCTTGTTCCTGCCCCCAAAAGCCCTCCCCTGGAGCTGGTGACCTCCTGAGGAGAAATGACTGTTGGTGCTTCTCGGGCAGGCAGGTTAGACCTGCTGCAGGTTACCACTGGGCTTGGCCAGCAAGTCACTGCCGACCTTGGGTGAAAGAGGGGTTTGCATTGTGCTGGGGCGAGTGGGGATCATCCAGACCCCCCCAATTCACCCCTCTGCATCCCAATCCCATCTCCAGCGCAGGGTTGTTGAGCCCTGCATCGCTTCCTAGAAAGACGAGGTGGTTTTTGTTTGGTTTTTGGTTTTTTTTTTTCTGGCTGGTGGAAACACTCGGCATCTGTATAAACAATTGTATTAAGCCGCTGTTGTAGTAATTGTGTTTGTACAGTGAAGCAAAAAGGCTCAGTTTACCCCTCTGCTGTCTGGAAATGATTCCTCCAGGTTATACGCGAAGCATTTTTTCAGCGTACTGATTTCATTCAGGGGGAAGAAAAAAAAAGAAAAAAAAAGCAGCAGATACTATTACAATGACATATTCTTCCCCAATGGTAACTTTATCCCTGCTTCTGGCTCAGTGCAGAATCATAATTCATTTTGTCACAAGGATAGCAAATAAATAATAAGAATAAATTGAGCAGATTATCTCATCTTTAAGCCATGCCCAGCATTCATCAAATCCGTGCCAAGAAGCAAGACTTATCTGCAGTCAAATTGATCCTACAAGAACACCTACCTTAAGCTCCATTAGTGCTCCTCGGAGCCGCTCACCCATCTCCCCGGTCCTCGGTTGCTTAAAATGACGAGTCATTAAAGTGACACACATTCCCAAAGTGTCTTTCTTACAAAAAAATAAAATAAAAAAAAAAAAAGGGCCTAGTGAAAACGTACGTGTTGCTATTTCTCGCCATTGATTTTTACCGAAAGGACCAGAAAAGCCGTACAAAGGCTCGATTCGCCTCGCTAGAAGTTTGCTGCTCGCGCTGCGGATGCAAAAGACCCATCCATTTTTTCTCTCACTTCAATGAAGTTTTAATAACGGATGCTGCGGGGAGTTTCCGTGGGACTGAGGTCTCATTACTCTTAGAGGAGACGCTACTGTACATTTACTAGTGTGTACCGCAAAGCGTTATAAATAATTAACACAAAACTACGCCGAATAAACTCACTGCAGTCCTACTAATTGGTAAACAGACACGTATTTCACTTGGAGTATATGAGCAGCGTTACCACTTTCGGGGGGATGATTCACTCGTATAAATTTAAGCTTATGAATAATGGTTTAAAGGGTTTGAGGCTTGCTTTTATTTATTTCACAGCGCTCAAAAATTGGTAGGTGCGTCAAACGAATAAAGGGTGAGGTTTGTTGCCCCGGGAAATATTGACTCTAAAGCCTCATCCAGACTAAAACTGGGATTGAAGGAACTCGCTTCGTTAGCGAGTAACAATTATTTCACTGGAAGCCTGCGTTTTCGGTTGAAATGATGTTCCCCACACCTAGTCCAAGCCCCCTCCCAAGTTGTCGCGAAATAGCACGTATGGGAGGCAAAATGGGGTTGTTAATTTGCGGTTGTGCTCTCAAGGTGTGTGTAACGAAGGTCTCGCCGACAGCACAAGACTTGTCTCCCCATACGGTTTAATATGTATTTTAACCGGATATGTTTAAGCTTGGAAAACACGCAGGAGGAGTTGCTGCACTTTGGCTCAGCCTTAGTGGGAACGTATTGAAGATTAAACTGGAAGAAGCCCGTTTTAAATGGAAATAGGTTGGTGCTCACAAGGGTGTTTGCTCCCGTTTGGGTGTGTTGGTTTAATAACAGGCTCATGTAACCACACATCCTCTGTTATCATAGAATCACAGAAGGGTTTGGGTTGGAAGGGACCTTAAAGACCATCCAGTTCCAACCCCCCTGCCCTGGGCAGGGACACCTCCCACCACACCAGGTTGCTCCAAGCCCCCGCCAACCTGCCCTTGAACCCCTCCAGGGATGGGGCAGCCNTCCCCTCTGGGTGGATGCCAGGAGCAATTTTCTGCTGGAGGTTTGAGTTACCCTAGTACAAAAGAGGTGGAAACTGGACGGGAAACCATTACCAGGTCAGGGGAGAAAGGTGTTGAGTGGGGGTTTTGGGCAGCAAAAGGGAGAAGCCGAGGTGAAAGCTAACGTGGTGGCGGTGCCAAAGTGGGAAAGGTTGGTGAGATGGACTCGCGAAATACTTTGGGTTTTGCAGCGGGTACGGCAAAAAGTGACGCTGTGCCTCAAAAAAGGCACGCTGCCAGCATGGTGGCACGCAACATTTCAAGACTATATATAAATATCTGACCTATTTCTTATGGATAGCACAATAAGGACTCGATCAAAACCCCATTGAATTCTGCAGGAGCCTTTCCATTGACTTCAATGGCTTTTGCATTGGCCCCTATAAATGGCTCTTGAGGAGAAGATAGTGGTGCATTTGCCTGACTATTTTTATAATGTGTTTGATCACTCACTCGGTGATTTTTCAAACTTCAGCCGTTCGCCGTGGGGAGCTTGTGCAAATTACAATGCTCGATGTCCAAAGAAATGTCTCTTGAAATTGAACTGAGACTCATAAAACAGATAAATGTGTTGGCGTCCCGTGGCCGCTGAAATGAAAGGAGAGCATTAACACTCATTAAAAGGGACAAGCTGGTGCCACGCTTCCAGTGACCCCGGCAGAGAAACACGAGGGTTTTGTCACTTTATTCTTCAGTTCTCCTGGCTTTGGGACTAACGTGGGGCTTGTAGAATCAGTGGGCCAGCTTGTCCCCTCGTCCTCTTCCTGAAGAATGGGAGTCTGGGGAAGGTCCAAGAAGGTTCCCAGAGCGTGGCTCCAGAGTGATGTCCCACTTGGAGAAGTTCCCTTCTGACCCTGAAGCACAAGGGCTTGTTTTACTCTGCCGTGGAGCTACTCAAGTTCTCATCACTCGTTTAAGTCCTCCATCCTTTTGGTATCCTTTTAAGCTCTTCTTTTTAATGATCCCCGGTGACAGGGAGGTTAATTATGCCTTGCAGAAAGAGGGGTCTCGTCTCGCACCTTTGCACGGTGTTGCCTGTTGGATTTCGTGGAGGAGGCTTCTCTCTTTCTCCTCTTTGAGAGCTCTCAACGTCCCTTTGAGGCAACAGGTTTGTGGTGGGGAGCTTTTCCATCACCAGTTGCAGTGAAATCAAAGTATCATGGGAGAGGGGTGGGAACTAGATGGTCTTTAAGGTTCCTTCCAACCCAAACCATTCTATGATCTGGGAAGGTCACTTCCCCTGGGGCTTTTGTGGAGCATCACCAATGGGGGTCATTTTCAGAGGCTGGAATATTATGTTCCAGCCTTATCTTTTTGTCTTATTTTATATAATAAAAAAAGAACGCCTTGGAATCAAAATGAAAGCGTTTGGCGAGGTCAAAAGACTGTTCCTGGGAATATTCTGTGATGTGAAGGAAATTCTCAGTTTCAGAGTTTTGCCCTGGGTTTTGCCCTGGATTTCGAACTCTTAGAATTTGGTACAAAGGCAAATTTACCTGGTTTGACTTTTTTTGTTGTTGTGGTTTTTTGGTTTTTTTTTTTTTTTAGTCCAGGGAATAAAGATGTCTGGTTTTACTCCTATTGTATCATGCTCATCTAGACAGTAATGTTCAATCTTTGTCAAACCTAGAAATTTTCGACTGAAGGCACAGAGCAGTTGAGAAATATTGTGTGCGTAGATTGCTTTATGCGATAATAATGGAGTTGCTTGATTATTATTTTTTTTTGTTGTTGTTAAAAAAAAAAAAAGCCTTTTGTGGACGTCTGAGAAGCAGGCAGCGGATTAGGCAGAGAAAACCTGCTGGAGGGTTACTCATCATGTCTCCGCCAAATTGCTGGGTTTTGCAAGGACCTGTCATCCTTGCTTTATTTGGGATGGATGTAGTGTTGGCTGTCGGTCTCGGCGTTGGGTCCAGCGGCCGGTTTCGAGGAAGAAAAGACAAGTTTTTGGTTGGAATAAGGGAATCTGAGGCTCCTCCCCGACCTGCGGCTGGAGGGTCACCTTCTCGATGTCCCCACCCCTCCCAGGGCTTGTCATTTAATTCTTTGCTTCCCGCTCTGATCCTGCCAAGGATAATCCCCCTTCAATATGCAGGAGGAGCGAGCCTGGGACGGCCGGTCTCCCCCGTGCCTGCTGTGGTGAAGATGACCAAGGAATTTATTTAATTTCTCCTCGGTGTCCTTCCTCTCTAATTGCTCCCCAGCAGACCAGCTTCGTTGGAAAGCTTCCTGCTGGCGATATTCAGGGAATTCAGCTCAGGAGCTGCTTTGTCGGGGGGTTGTGGGTTGGATGGTGAGATCTGAGGTTGCTCTCTCTGGTCTGACCTTGCTCGCCACCCAACAGGGAGACCTCCTTGTCCTTGACCCCCCCGTATTCGTGAATCCCGTTCAAATGCACTATTTTTCTTGGGTCGCAGTGTACTTTTCTGCTATTTACTGAGCTTTAAAGCCTTGATTTTTCTCATCAAACCCGATCTTTCTGTTGCTTCAGACAAACAGGGAAAACTCCACAACTATGTGTCTCTATTTGTCGTCTTGCAACGCTTGATGGACCCAAAAAGGAGCCCCAGACCAACGAGCAGGTCTGGTTGAACACCCCCCCACCCCTTTTTGGGCTGCTTTGGGTAAAGGCATTCAAATGACGTTTCTGGATCTCAGGAAAGGCCAAGGATTATTTTGACCGTGAGGGATTTCAGTGATGATGTATTTTATGCTGCCAATGGTTGCCCAGATGCTTTTGGAAAGAGTTTCTCCTTCCTGGGATTCAATATCGATGGGTTTTGCCACTCAGGGCTGTCGGAATGGACTTGATGACAGACTTTGGGTTGCAAACCAAATTTAAAAATCAAGTAATTAAGAAAAATTATGCTTGACTCAGTTTGGTAGATGGACAGACCCGGTCTTTACAGCTGAATGGGGAATTAGTCTGTTTTTACACCCTTTTTAAAGTAGATGGGAGAATTATGTCCTCTGCTTAACTTTTAAGTCCCTCTGACCTCCTGAAGTGCAGGGTCTCGTATTTCTGCCTGACGGACTCGGCTGTTGGCACCGTCCTGCAGGGCCATAAAGTGCTGCCGAGCCCCGGACCTTGCGTGTCCTTAGGAAAGGTCCCCATCTGTCCCCAGCTGCCTCCTGCACGGGGTCTGGTCCGATGAGGAATCTCCTCCATCAGCCACAGCGGGACTTTCTCACCATTGAGATGTGCCTTTTTTTTTTCTTCTTTCTTTCTTTTTTTGCCTAAAGGAGAAGTGAAAATTAAGCGAACTGATCTGTTTAAACCTTTATAAATACGTGTTTAATATCTGCTTAATGTGAGATGGAATTTATGAGCCGTTAAGTGATGCCGGATCGTTTTTATAAGAATAGAGAAGTCTGGTGGGAGAACTTCCTCCTGGGACATAATCTCGTATTATTATTTTTTTAAGAGAGAGATTTAATATGTTATAGTTGACGTTTTCAGTGACATTGGAATATTTCCTACGCGGGAGCTTTCACAAGTGCTTTATAAATCTTTAACGATTTAAGTTAATGAAATCCTCATGCCGGTGGTGAGGGTTGTTCCTTGAGAGAGGAAACTGAGGCACGGATGCAGAGAAGGGAAGAGCCACAACTGGGATTCACGAGTCCTGTTCTTGGTTTTGGTAGCCCAGCCGCTTCGTGGCTTTCCCCCAAAGGATGTGACAAGGCTGTGCTTTGCATCTCCCTAGTTTTTTTGGTCTTAATCCTGTTTTTTCAGGCATTGGTGCCTGCAGAGCACCTGCTGCAGCTCCTTGGCAGCCGGGGGTCCCTGTCCTTTGCCCCCACTTTCCTCCCATCAGTTTTTTTTTCCTTTTGTTCCCCCCCCGCTCCTTTTTCCACTTTTTGTTTCCCTTCTTTTTTCCTTTTCTTTATTTGAATTCCCCCCTTTTGTTGTTTTCCAGTTTCTCCTCTTTTATTCTCAATTTGTCCCCTTTATTTCCAAATTTCTCCCTCTTTCTTTTTTCCAGTTCCTCCCCCCTTTTTTTTTGCAATTCCTCCCTCCTGTTTTTTTTTCCAATTTCTCCCCCCTTTTTTCCTCTCCAATTTCTCCTCTTTTATAAACTTTTTTCCTTTCCC
>VXAK01014903.1:7460-19255 GCA_013399435.1 Arenaria interpres
GTTTATATTTCCTGATTCTGTGGGGGTGCAGGATTATGCCTGAGTGGATTACGCTGTCTGGGATATTTACCTCTGTGATAGCTAGGTCTCTGTTGCCGATTTTGTGATGTCTAGCACTCAAAGTCACAGGAGTAGTGGTGGGATGTGGCTCAGGGCATTTTGTTTGCTAAGGGAGCTAAGGCTCCAGTCGGTTTCGGTTCTTATTGTGATGCAATCTCGAGACAACCCCGGGCTGAGCCGTTTTGCAGCTCCCCCAAGTTATCTCTGCATAGAGGAGGCAAGGCAGAGATGAAGCTGAGTCAGATGACATGACAGACATCTCACCTACTGTGCTCTGAAACCAGTTCGGCTGGGTGCTCCCATACACCTCCTAAAAATGTCTGTCTCTGTCTTTGCTAAGTTCTCCAATGGGGTACCTGAAGATATCAATCAAGTCTTGCCTGAGCCTTCCCATCTTCAAGCTGAAGAAGTCCTGGTCCCTCAGCCTTTCCTCACAGGGTGAGCGCTGCTGCAGCCAATGAACATCCCTCCACAATGGTCCTCCACTAAATTCACTTCAGTTTGTCAATGTTCTTTTATGAGGGATTCCAGAATTCAACATAGTTCTTCAGATTCAGTCTCACAAGTGCCAAACAAAGGGGAAGAATGACTTGCCTCACCCTGTTGGCTGCCCTTGTTCCTTACACCCTCTGATACTGGTGGCCCTCTGCTGGTGGTCAGGGCACAGTGCTGAGTCATGCTAAATCTATTGTCCATCAAGATCCTCAGCACATTTTCTGCAAAGCTGTTCTCCAACTAGTCAGTCACCCTACCAATACAGATGTGTTATTCTGTCCCATTGTTTTTGTTCACCTTCAGTATGTTCCTGTCAGCCCGTATCTCCAGCCTTTCTAGGTTGCAATAGCCTCAGTACAGTCACAACCATAAGGTTGTGCAGACAACAAAATACCTGTGCTACATACCACATATCATGCCAAATATACGTGGGAACCTGATACTGGACTAGCTAAAGATGAAGACAAAGCAGGAAGGAGTCAGTGTATGCTGAAAACTTTTAGAAATTCTCTTCATTGTTGCATTGTCAAGCTGTATCACAAACATCAGCACTTACCACCATTGTGTTTGGAGAGCATCTCCCTGATACATCTCACGTTAGAATAACAGACCACATTGTGCTAGTAAAAGAAGTGGCATGGGACAGTGTAGCGCTTTACTATGAACCTGTCTTAGCTCCCAAAGGGTCCTGTGCACCCAGCTTGTTGGGAATGTCACCTGACCTCGGCCAGCAGCTACCTGGGAAAGTCCAGCTGGCCCAGATCATGGGCTAGTCCAGAAGGTTAGTAATTCATGTATTTGAGCTCCAGCAATAAAAACAAGCCCTGCCACTGGTTAGTTTTCTGTTATAGATACTACTTTGGTTTCTCTGTATACCCCTGTCCAATTTTCTCTTTAAGACACGTTTCCAGCAGGTCTTCCAATGACTGAACAGATGAGACTTCATTAACTTTGAATGAGAGAGAAGCTCTGAAGTCATTTTAGTATGACTCATCTCAACTGATTCCAACTGTCACAGTTAGGCATCTAGGCTATACTAATGAACAAACCAGAGAGAGAAAAGCACCTAAAGGGTTATTGTTCTGTCCTTCTTAACACATTTTTTTAGGAGAGGTAAATCACTTCCTGGAGCTAAGTCCCTACTGAAAGAGTTCATCATGTCATTCTGATGCACGTAACTCTTGAACTTGAATAATGAATTTAGAGAGAAAAATCTAAGTTGTTATCGCAATATTTGCAAACTGTTTTATGATACAGCTTTATTTGCAGACTTCTGGGTCACTCATTGATGACAATTTTTGTTTTATGGTATAGCAAAAAAATGAGACAATAATATTTGAAAAATTCGGAGGCCAATGTGTTTCATTTAAAGCTGATACTGGATAAAGTATTAAAGCTTTCAAAAAGCGAATTAATTCAGTATGTAAAAGAACATGTTGCCGCACTACTGTCAACATTCTTCGAGATACAGTGCGAAGGGCTGCGCCAAGAGCACTACCACTAGATGTCACCATCCTTCCACTAAAAATTGCCATCAGCAACCAACTGGCTTTTAGTAAGCATCACTGGTCCTACCAAAACCACACTGAGATGAAGCCTTAGGTCGTGTATTGCCAGCTCTGTTGCTTTGTAATCCAATCAAAAGCTACGTGGTATCATTTCTTTCTGGTGGCATTGTGTTTAGATAGTTTTAAAATGCTCAACTCTCATCTAAGAACCTGATTTGGGGTTAGATGCTAGCCTGAATTGATGAATATAAGAAGAAACGTTGGTTAAGTTCATTCAATAACGCTGCTGCAGCTCAGTCCAATAGAGAGTGGGTTGATGAAGAGTGTGAGGTAAAGATTCTATTCCCATCTCTTTTACTGATGTACTGTATGACTTTGGCAAGCCATTTCACCCCAGCTTTTCTGTTTTCCACTTACTATTAGCACTAGCTCCCTCAGTACAGGAACTAAGCCCAGTTGTGTTGTTTTTTGGATGATCTTTATCTTAATTCAGTGACGCAATTATCCTAATTGTGCAAAGGGTCTTAAAAAAATAGCTGTATAGGTCCAGCTGAGAAAAATGCTGGAGGGAGATACTCATCCCATATTCTAGCCTTACTCATTACCTCCTTACTCAGTAATTGCCGAAACTTCCCTAGAGCCAGGGCTGGGGTTAGAGGACTTAGTGGATCCATTTAGTACTGGATATCTGAAGTCATCAGTTCCTGCTCCCTCTCATTCCACTGAGTGACATCACCTCAAGTTTAAGTTTGTAATATCCTATCTGATACAGATAGGATTTAATTCATCTCCTGGATAGTCCGTCCATCTTTTATGTGTTCTGATCCAGAATGGGGTTTCCTACTTATTTTTCTCATCGCTGTCTTTCACAGAAATATGATTAAATAGAACATTATATAAAATGTCTCATTGTCAGGGTCTTTTTTTCCTCCTGAATAGATCTAAGCATTTGGAATTTAAGGGGAAGTATCTAATCTCATGTTTAATAAGACAATGGAGAAAATGCAGCCTTCCCTGCATGTGAATTTTCTCCTATCTGTTCTGTTAGGTGCTTTCATTCTTCAACGAGAAAAACATAAAGATAACTGCATAATGTCCACAAAAGAAAAGACCATATCTAAGGTCAAATCAAGTATGTATACTATAAACACACTCACAACCAAATATACTCAACATGGGTCTAATAAGCACTCATTTTCTCGCTGGCAGTCTCCCCTCACTCCAGCAATGATCCTCCCCTTGAGTTGAGCTCCCACATTATCAGGTATGAGCAGGTAAGACCTCAAACATGAAACGCTCCTTTCATGTGCTGGTGAGACTAGTGTATTTTGGATTTGAAGAAGAGAAGAATTTGTTGAGCCAACTGGCCTGTCCTATTGCCACTGCAGTATGAATTGCTAGAAAAACAAAAAGTGACTGATGAGGAGAACTACAAAGGTTACTAAATAACTCCTATAAAAAGAATATAAATCGCCAGCCATAATACGGATTGTGATTATATTTAATTACACATTCAAATGTTGAACAGCTTGACTGAGACACACTCATGTCTATCAGTATATGTTACCAATGAAAGGCTGTGCCAAACATTTTTCTTCATCCTGTCAACACACTAGGTGACAACACAAAGTAGTAGTCCGCACTGTCCCCTGGAGGCTGCTCAGTTTGGAATGACGCACGGGATGGAAAACAACGCACAGACTGCAGAAGAAACAGCAGTAAACCCACATAACATCTCACAGACTTAGTTTAACATAAGCACCACGTAAATAAATTCCCAGCCCCTCATGCCTAATTTTCCCCCAAGCATACAGTTTTAGCGTTACACATTCTTAAATGACCAAAGGAAGAATTTCTTGTGTTTCAATATTAGATTTGAAATGTATTGATAAACTCATAACACCAGGGATACTTTCAAAATACAGGAACTCCAGTCTTCTGTGGCAAAGTGTTTGACAGACATTGGTCAACCACAGGATTACTCCTTGAATGAATCTGACTTCTTGTGTCCAGTGAAAGCTGTCAGATGCTCAGTACCCCAGCCATTTTTAATGAGATAGTCATTATGTCATAACAATAAGCTTTTATTCTCTATACAACATTTTCATGTGTAGTGCACAACACAAATTTAAATGGCTTTCAACTCCTATTTCAGAGCCATTTGTTAAAAAGAAAATGGTCTGGAGCTTTCCTCGGAGAAAGCTGCTATGCTAAAGTTGGACTGGGAAGAAGGCGATTTCTGTACTCTTGGTTTTACATGCACTTGGTTTCTGATAATTCATTTCAACACTGTTATATCATATTACTCTAGTAGCCATGGCAGGATTAGTAGCAATACTGCAAATGGCAGTGTCATCAAGGAAAAATGTATAGCTTTGTGGTTTCAGAAAAATGAAGGCATTCAAAGTCATTAACATATAAAAGATTGAATAATGGCCTTTACAATAGACTGCTAAAGAAGACCAGATGTTGCTCACAGGAGATCTGAATCTGGGCGACAAGATGTTGCTACTTGTTCATTAAATGAGACAATCGAAAATTACAATTGCACTTCCACTAAAAACTCTGTAGATACAGCAGCTCTTCTACTCTTAGTGTTATTTTAACATGACAGTCATGCAGAGAGTATGTTATACCATAGATAAGAAATCGACTGTTACAGAAGCAAAAGTGAATAATCTTTGTTTCTCCAAAAAACATATAATTCTGTAGAAAGAGAAATCATAACATATTTATATTTGTTGTAGATTAGAGCATAGAGGAACACCATCTCCGAAACAAGCCTTTTTGTACAGACACATTATGAACAGGTAACTGTCTATTCAGAACGATGCAAAGAAAACAAAAAAGATCATGACTGTGACAAGATCAATGACAAATTCAGTATTAGCTAAGTATTGTTATATACTGCTCAGATTAGAAGCCCACCTTAAGTCTCCAGATAAGATCAGTCCATGAACATACATGTATAAGCTTTTAGATGAGGATGAAGGATACAAATTAACATTTTGTGAGTTTTTTCAAGAAATCATAAGCTTTTAAATGAGCTTTTAAAACCGTGGTCTAAAATGTTCAATGCGCAGCCCTAGGCTAACCAAAGGAACATTTACTATTTTTACTTGGTGCAGTTTTAAAGTTTACATATGATGTATTTTATGCAGTCATTTAAAGGGCATCTTAGGTAAAAATAATCTCATCAATTTATTAGTATCTGTACCTGATCAGGTGCTTAGGTTAGGTAAGTTGTCCAGGCTTCCTGCCTCATCAGTGGATATCTAGTTAATGGAGTCTAGAAGGCAATTTCTCTCTTTTGAGTAGACACCTACGTTTAGTCAGCTGAGTAAGCTCTCCAGCCATTCTCTGTAATGGGAAATTATGCATCCAGCTACCGCAGCAGACACACACATGGCAGAACCCAAAGCTGAATCCACCCCTGATGACTTGCACAGGTAGTAGCTTCTCTTCAGCTAACACGTTAGGATTTTGCGAGGCTGACTAAAGGTGTTCTAGCACCATAGGCAAACTTGAATGTTACTGTGACGTGAATGTTCCTGCCAAGGGGATGAGGCAGCTATTGCTTTCTGGAGGGATTGCCCTGGCAGTAACCTCCTCTATGTGCCCCTGCCCCTCTTGTGGTTGCCCCCACGGCAGCTGGCTTGCCTTGGGGTTGTGATTTATGCAAAGCAAGAAGAGGAGTCATTGTGCAGTTCCTGCAAGTGTGTGGCTCTGGGGAAATGCTTTTTCAGTGCTGAGGCACAGCCCAAACCTACTGGAAGCAGAGAAGAGTCTGCATTTTCAAGAAGACTCTTATGCATTGTTCAAGTACCTGAAAAGGCTGATTTCATTCTTCAGTTGTTAACTGATAGCAAGTATTTAGCTAAAACAGATGTCAGCTACCAAAAGTGAAGAGCGAATTAAAAAAAAGCTTTGCTTGCTGTCTGGATTTTGAGACATTGGAGTCACTCACAACACATTGTTTTTATAGTTCTCTATAACTGTACGGGACAGAATCTTCCTGTCAAAAGCTTATTTTTCCACAAAAATAAAAAAAAAAAAAAAAATCTTTTCATGCCAATTCAGAATGGGAATAAGTTTCAACATATCAGAATTTCCTGTTGGAAATACGCCTTTTTTCCCCTTATTTTAGAGGCTTTGCTAGAACGACATCTGAAGTGTCGTGATCTCTGATGTGCTTCCTTATGTCTACACTGTAGCTTTCTTTGTGTTCAGGAATTTGCACTTCTCCTCCTTCGATTTTCTCATTTTTTAATTCTCAAATGTTAAATTAAACACTGAGCCTGATTTGCTTTTTTTACTCTTGCATTTCTTTGTGAAAAAAAAGTCGCTTTGAAAATCCTGCTGCTATCACACATGCCTGTTATATATCAACAAATTATATTTTTGTTTGATTCCAAAAGAAGTGGAGTCAGCAGTTGGAACCAGACAATGTCCTTCATTTTCTGTTTTTATTTGACAGCGTGGTGTACGGAGTGAAATATTTATAGCATTTATTGCTCTTATATTTGCTCTTCCACACTAAGATATCTCCATTTCAAATTAACAGCTTGGTTTAGGGCTTTAACCTTAAAAATATACTTTTTGTGTGGTTATTTTAATTCTACGCTAGTTTTGCTTTTTGTTCCCTAATAAAATCTAAACTCTCTCCCCCAAAATGTAGCTTCTTCTGGGATTTCAGGAAAAATTTAGAAATTCAGTCCCACAAATGATTTTGAAAAGCTCAACTTCCCTCAATTTCCTCAACTTTCCTTTTCAAGTGTCTAAGGTCATCATTTTCCCATTCAATCAGAGGGAAGATGTTAGGTTTAGCTGAACTTAGAGTGGGCTCCTCACTGCGATGAGAATGTCTGGACTTAGCCTTGGACATAGACTTCTTCACAGTATTAAACACTTCTCAGCACAAAGTCAATCGATAGTGTTAAAACAGCAGCAATCACCAGTACCTAGACTCGCTTCTTAGAGCAGGAAAGGCAGAGGAATGGTAGAACATATGCACTAGGATTTTTAACATCAAAGGTTTTGTATTTACCTCCTCCCCCTTGAAAGTTAATGTTACCCACCTTTGCAACCAACACTAGCCCATTCCTTGCCTACCACAACATCTTAACAAGACTCTTGTGCCCATCTAGCTGACTTTTTCTTTTTGCCTGTCCCCTCTTTTAATTGCCTCCTCTCCATCTGGGGATGGAGGAAGCTGTATGAGGTGGGAGTCATGGCACACTGGGAGTGCTGTCCCAGCAGCAATCTATGCCCACTTCATCACCTGCCATGCTCAGTTCATACATTCAGAGTCTTTCTGGCCCTCTGTGTCCTGAGCAAATAAGGTCTTCCATGGACCTTAATGTATAAAGAATTCAAGTATTTAATATTCATGTCAGTGTGCAAATGCTTAAAGTTAAGCAGAAGCTTAAATAATAGAGGTAGTTTACGGAATCGGGGTCTAATTCTGGCAGAGGTCTACGTATTGGCAGTATACGTTCTTCCTCCCAAAGAGCTATATTAAGTCCCTCTGCAGGCCCAGATTCTAAAGCACTGGGGCCAAAATCATCCCTGGAATTACACTGTTAAGCTTCCAAAAACAATTCTGCAAAGAAAACAGACTGTAAGCCTAGCAGATGATTTTGATTAATAAGAATGTGTTCCTAAAAGTAAATTTACACAGACTCTTAAAAAGTGCTACAGTGTTCTTAACTACTAAAACAAAATGTGAAACAAAGGCACCTTCTAAGATAACACACTTAAAGTTACAAATTACCTGACAGATTTCTCAAAAGAAAATAGCTGGCCCTAAACAAAGGGGGAGATGCTGAGGGGCGGTACCCATGTTTTGTCTTTGCCATCTTAATTCTGGAAACATTTTTGGAGATTGTGTTGCATGAGGCAGCCAAATCACCCCTAATTTAGAAGTAAGCATGAGATTAAATAAGCTTTTTGTAAAAGCTGGTTAAAAGAAAATACTCAATTTCTTCTCCTCTCAACTCTTCTTGTTACCCCTGCTTCACGTTCTCAGCATCTTCCAGATGTGCGTGTGTGTGCGTGTCTGTGTGTGTGAGCTTTCATTATCATGAGCACTGCTATTTGCAAGGCACTAGTTTTTATGAATAAAGAAGTCAGAGTTTGTGTGCCAGCCCACCATCTCCCTCCCTCTAATAAAATTAGTTTAAAAAACATGGCACTTCAAAAAACTCTAAATTGGGATTGTGTTTATATAGTCTTGTAGATTTTGAATTGTTTTGCAGGGAGAATGGGAACAGAGTTCCATTTATTTGCAACTATTTAAATCTTACATTTCACTGAAGACTTGCAGAAGGCTTGAAGAACTGGAGGACAATAAAAAAAGACATAAAAATAACAAGAATAATAAGAAAATCACAGGCTTTCACAATTCTTTCCCCTAAAACTCTTCCCTTGCTCCAGGATATTTTCCTTTTTTGATTAGCTTGTTTTTCCCGTGTATTTACCTCAGAGATGTACACAGCCACACCAGTGCTGACATGCCATAAGACTCTTTGCTGCTGCCAGCCCCCTGTCCCAGCCCCAAACGTGATCTTTCACAGTTTGCCCATAACAGTCTCTTTTTTCCTTTCCTCTGTTTATTCCAGGTTTTCTCAACTTTTATGAGACAAATGCATTTCAATGTTTTGTTTTGTTTTCCCTTGTACATTCTGATAACAACAAATCTGTTGAATCTCTAGGGAAACTGTAATATGTCCTGGTTTCTTGATTCCTGCATGGCAGTAGGCTAGAGGTATGTGTCATGCTGCTCTGATAAAAAAGCTGTTCAAGAGAGTTACGGACCAGAGAACTTAAATAACTGAGGCACAAGCAAAATTGAGCTGCCAGATGAACGGATGGGTAAGGATCCCAGCTTGGGGCTTGCATGACCCAATTCTGCCTCATTCACATGCTGGAGTACCATCACACCAACAAAAGTGGACAAACCTTCTTTCGTTGACCCAAAAACTGGGACTACTGGAGATATCCACACAGGCTGACATAACCCAGTCCATGTCCAAACACAATCTGGCAGCGTCAGCCTAATGCTGCACCTGAACTAATGCACTTGGCCAAGGCTTATTACCTTGGATGCCTCACCACACTAACAGCTGGACTCCATCTGGATCCAACAGCCTATTTTCACAGAAGCCTGGGCTTGCCACAGCTGTGTGGCCACAGACCTCAAATCTCTGCTAGATAAAACCAAGTTTCCCTTGAGATTGAGCTCTAAACACATTTGTCTCCTGAGTAGAAACACTCCTAAGGTGTTGGGGGAAAGAAAGGTGGGCAAGAGACTTTTCAGCTTGGAGGGGTAAGGAAAGTCCATACAGGAGAGCAGGAATAAGGGAGAGACAAGTGAAAAGTGACAATTTGTGAAGAAATGCCACAATGGCAGACAGGGAATTTTGTGCAGACTCCTGATGCTGCTTGCTGTCATTCAGAAAAATACAAGCATAACGTTTGAAATTACAGGCAAGCCCTCGATTGTCAAAAAGAAAATGAACTCTGACTTCTGCACACACAGAAAAAAGCTGCAGCTTATGTTTAATTGATTCTATTTTTTTTTTTTTTTAGTTTCCAAGGGAACAGAACATATAGTGATTGAAAGCACATGTTGCTAAATTGATGCCCTGGAAAAATCCCAAGTGGCTTAATGTCATGCAGCCTAATTTAATTTGGATTAATAGTACAGTTTGCCAAAAACATTGCTGGTAGTGTGAGGTTTGGTGTGTGTGTGCTACTGCAAAAAGGGAAATAATATCAAAGTTTTAGCGTATTGTGTCCACTGACTTGCAAAATATGTCCAGGGTCCAGATCCCCAGGATTATTTAGGTACCTAAATGCCACTGTCATGGACACCTAGAGGCAGCATCTGTCTTACTATATGGGGGTGTCTGTGTTTTGAGTCATCGTAAAGAGGTGTGACAGAGGCATTTTAAGAGTTTGTTGTAATGAACTTATCCTAGATATGCTGGAGATTCCAGAGGTATTTCCGATACTTCCAGTGGTCTAAAATACAGAACTGGTGATATCTCTAAAACAAGAATGATGCTTAAGTGTTTCCATTCCACAACAGAATAGCTGCCAAAGCTAAGAGATTGACAAAAAAGACATATATTAAAATTATAATCAGAGGGACAGCTGTAAAGATTAAGCTTAATACGCTGTGGTGGTGACAGGCAAACCTCTAGCCTCAGTGACACACAAAAATGTCCTCACGACTCGGGGGCTTTAAGATTCACAACTGCCACTTGCAGGAGTAAATAGAAGTCATGATATCTGGTGACTCCCTCTGCAGATTATGAGGACAAGAATAAATATCTAATTCAAGCAAACAGGAAAAAATCAATAAACAAATAATATGCAATAAACAAGGTCCATTCAGTAAAACAGGAAATAATAAGGGCATTGATACTTGGAGGAAGACCAGGGAAAGAAAGGCCAGTTCTGCTGCTCAGCAGAGGGTCAGAATTATCAAGGAGAGTTTGATAAAACTATCCAAAAGATTTAATACCTTTTGCACTGGTTTTCACTAACAAATGATATTATCACAATTAGTGACATCAACAGAGAAAAATTCTCAGCTTTACGTGGGTGTAGATCATCTTAAATATTTTCAAAGTATTAGGAACTATTAAATTTTATTTGTCATTCTCAAAGAGCCACCAAATACCACTTGCAATCCCTTAGCGCTTATCTGTAAACAACTCAAAGTGAACGAGGGGAAACACAAAAAAACGAATAGAGGTGAAACATGGTGCTGGTCTTCCAGTGATGGGAAAAAAATGTGTGGAATTACAGGTTTTTAACTTAAATTAAATTCCCTGAAAAAATATTGGAGCAAGTAACCAAGATATGCATGGTCATCTACAAGAAAAAAGAGAAAAGACTAACAACCTATATGGATTTATCATGAGTGAAAAACCTGGAGGGCCACACAAAAGAAAGTACACATTGTCCACCTGGACTTCACCCTACTCTATATAGAATCACCAGTCACTTAGATGATGATATATGCAAAAGGATACTAGTCAATAGAGAGAAATCTGAAGCTCTGCATGCAAACTGGAATCATCTATTCCCTGAATAGACGATAGGTAACAACAGACTGGAAAGCAGTTCTGCAACTGGAGAGAGGGATTAAGAGAGGATCAGTCAACAGTATCAGACTATCATGAGAAATGCAAACACCATACTGTTAAATAAACAGAGGTATGGCTTGTAAGGCATCTCACATAACCCTTCAGGATTTGTCAGGGTTGGAGTACTGTGAGCAGTTTCTAACCACAAAGCATTAAAGTCTTTTTGAGCAATACAGGAATAGACTGCCTGGGGAGCTTGCAGAGTTTCTGCCAGTCCTTGAAAACAGGGCAGACAAGTGTTTGTCACAAATGCCTATACCCGTATAGCATTCTGAGCAGCGCAAAGGAAGGGCGGCTGTAGACCACATTCATGGGTCACAAGCCTATCTGGAAAAATGAGCGTGGCGATAAAAAAAAAAAAAAGTGAAGTGGGATATTTAATATATTGCTCAAGTGCAAGCAGATAACATGGGCTGCTTTAACAGGTCTTTGCCAGTCTATGCCCTTCCTGTGACTGGGCATATACAGGCTCCTCGTGCAGATTCTACTTGGATATTATTGAATCCTGTACTTACTGGGACAGGTCCCTCATGCAGGGGTCCATTCAGGGGTAGGGAAGAACAAGGTCTTTCCC